>QXTE01000205.1:113371-212218 GCA_003942145.1 Platysternon megacephalum | reverse complement strand
GGGGGGGGGGGGTGGGGGGAAGGGGCGGGGGGGGGGGTGGGGCTGAGGAAGAGGTGGAGCAGGGGGTGGGGTCTGGGGAAGAGGCGGAGCAGGGAGTGGGGCCGGGGGAAGAGGCAGAGCAGGGGGTGGGGTCAGGGGAAGAGGTGGAGCGGGGGGTGGGGCAGGGGGAAGAGGCGGAGCAGGGGGTGGGGTCTGGGGAAGAGGCGGGGCAGGGGTGGGGCCGGAGGAAGAGGCGGGGCAGGGGGTGGGGCCGGGGGAAGAGGCGGAGCAGGGGGTGGGGCCGGGGGAAGAGGTGGAGCGGGGGGGGGGGTCCATTTTTCAGAAAGTAGAAAGTTGGCGGCCCTATGGGGTTCAGTCAGGTGGGTGATGCCTTTCTGCAGAGGCCCCCGGAGGACGTGCTCGTGTCCGCGCAATGGCCTCATGCAGGGGAAGCGGGAGAAGGGGAGAGCACAGATGGTGGAGGAGTCAAGGTGTCTTCTGGGCAACCTGGGCCTGTGGGTGACGAGTCCGTCACGGGTGTCCCAGAGGAAATTCCCTGCGCAGGGCTCAGCTCAGGCCGGGCAAAGAACCGTGGGCACGTCTCTGAGGGCGTTGCCCTGTGACAGCCCTGCCCTCCGGCCCCTGAGAGAGCTTCCCTACACCCATTACCATTCCCTCCCTCCAGACTCGCCAGCGCTCACCCGCAGCAGCCTGCCTCCCTCTCGGGCCACATTTCCTTCGCCTGACTCGGAGCTGAGCGTCCTGATCCTGGGATGTGCGGGTGCTGCGAACGTTCACCACCCCCCAGAATCGGGCCCTAAGGGAAGCATTGGAAACCCCACGGAGGCAGTGCTCCGTCCCTAAAGCAGGACAGTCAATAGCCTGGTAGGATCCAAACCCACAGACAATGATATGCTGATTAGAGAATAAATCTGGAAGGCAAAGATCAACATTATTCATGTTCTGTCACTTCATTACCAAATAGTTTCTGCTTCCCCACGTCTTTCTGCCTGTTCGCAGATACTCTGGGCTGACACATAAACCATCTCCCCTTTAATCGCTGTGTTCTTATCCTCCGCCCATCAGCCCACCCCAGCCCCTTCCCCACCACTTACTGTCACGGCCGAGCTGCTTGCCATGGACGGCATTGCCCAGCTCACGGGGAGGAAAGCGAGCGTTTGGCTGCTTCAGAACTAATATGGGGCTTGCGCTGAATGATTGTTTTGTGAGCTGGAAGGAAAGGAGGTCTGTCACACAAGATACCTGCTATCAGGACACAAATAGCACCAGGCCCATCACAGACCAGAAGCGAATTGCTGTGGAAATGTGTGTAGGCGTGCGTGGGGGGTGTATCATCGGCGCTTGCAGTGGTGACACCCCCAGGGAGGCTGTGTCAGCGTGACCCTTCCCACCCACCTGAGTTCAGTGCAGCATAAACTGTTGGGCCTCAGGTCCCAGCATGCAGTTGGGTTTTTTCAGAGGCGTTTCAGGTCAAATGATTTGGATTGATTTGAAGTGATAGAGGCATTTAAAAAAAAAAAAGAAGGCGAAAATAAGACAAGGAAATGGAAGAGTGGTCTCAGTTGCACTCACACGCCTGGAACATGACTTGGGCTACAACAATGACGTGGGGGGAAGGAGTTTTCTGATCATTAAGACGTTTCAGTGGGATGAGACAAAGACAGGGAGAAAAGCAACTGAGCACAAGGAAAGCCATCCTGGTGACGCGATCTCTAGGGAGGGGGGTCGGAGCCCCATTGCTGGGACACTTCAAAGTAGAATGGGCAAAACACTAGCAAATAGCCTGTAGCAAACAACCCTGTGTTTCCTCTTTGCTGCCCTGCCCACCTCAACATACCACATGGGCCCCCATTACATACCTAGCCAGGGAGACCCGGAGAGACGCATTGGCTGGGGCAGGGG
Organism: Platysternon megacephalum; assembly: GCA_003942145.1. Taxonomy (NCBI): domain Eukaryota; kingdom Metazoa; phylum Chordata; order Testudines; family Platysternidae; genus Platysternon; species Platysternon megacephalum. The sequence goes on along the minus strand of QXTE01000205.1, from coordinate 210,316 downwards.
CTAGATGAGCGGGTTGTCGTTCCGAACAAATAATCCAATTACAAACAATGTTTATTATTATATATGGAGATATACCTATCTCATAGAGCTGGAAGGGACCCTGAAGGGTCATCGAGTCCAGCCCCCTGCCTTCACTAGCAGGACCAATTTTGCCCCAGATCTCTAAGTGGCCCCCTCAAGGATTGAACTCACAACCCTGGGTTTAGCAGGCCAATGCTCAAACCACTGAGCTATCACTCCCCCCGTATTCAACTAATTTTTGCATCTTATTGAGTTACCGGAATGAACCGATGCGTGATTCTTCTCAACTTTGTTGATTCAAAGCTGCATGTTCATTTCTCTTACCCAGCGGCTGACTTATTCCGTAAGTCACATGGAATCGTTTCTGTTCGCTGACTGGACGACGGTCGTTCTGGTCCTACGCTCACCGAAAATGAATTCCCGGGTTTGCTTTCCGCGTGCACTAGGGGAGGGGGAGTTTGAAGTTGACTTTCCTTGGTGCCGGTGCTAATAACACGTGACCCACTGGCATTCACAGACACAAAAGGGGAAGAGTCCGCCAGAGCAAATTGATGTGAGGATCTAGCCGATGCTTCTAGGGCATCGTTTGCGGTGTTCTCCCAGCTCTTCCTAACGGGGCTGTTCCCAGCTCTTCTTTTGCTGATCTTTCTATTTTAGGGTTTTGTGCTGTTGGCCATCACGGCGGGATCTGAGCCGCTCCCACATAACGTACCATGGAAATAGCAGAGTTCCTAGGGGATTAGTGGGGTCTTCTCTGTGCGTCTAAACTAGTCTAGGGTTTTCTCTACTGCCATAGCAGCCACGTCTCTTCTCCCATCCATCTATAGCTCAGGTAGATCTGATCTGCCTATGGCTATAGGAGCTGAGGGGCTCCTTTATATGATATGGACATTTATAATATTCAGGATTCCTGGCCCTGGGGAGGGGGCTGTGGTTTAGAGGCTAGAGCGGTGGGGGGAAGGGCTGGGAGTCAGGACTCCTGGGTTCTATTTCCAGATCATGGAGAGAGTGAGATCTGGTGCTTGGCGCAGGCGGCTGGGAGTCAGTCGTAGGTCAGTCATTGCCTCACTGTGGGATTCATTTCACCGCCGTATGCCTCGGTTTCTCCATCTGTGCAGTGGGGCTAGGGACACTGAGCCACCCTGGCAAAGCGCTCTGGGACCCAGGGAGGTGCTACAGAACTTCCGGAGGTTGCCTGGTTCCCATCATGACACGCTTGGGATAGTGTTTTGAGCTGGCGCTGAAATCATCCGGCCTAGCTCTGAGCTCCCCGGTCTGGTGCGATCCCAGTTGTTACTCCTGCTCTTTGGGATCGGGTAATAATGCTGCCCTCGGAACCCAGCTCATCCTGCCCCATGGGAAATGGAAAGGGCCGGTGGGAATTCAGCCGGAGGTCTCAGCTGCCTCATATGAGCTATTGGTGATCCATCCGACCCCACCTAGTACCCTCCGGTATGTTCCATTGCATTCGCTGCCTGGGATGCTCGCTTCTTTTTAAAGCCAAGCGGAGGAACTTTTACTTGGCGTTCGGGGGCGATTTACAGCTCAGAGGGAGCTGAAGGAGGCTGAGAACTTCAGTGTCCAAAGTCTCGGAGAGGAGGAGTTGCCTCCTTTGCATTTCTCTTGCTGTTGGAAGTGAAGGAGTTTCCTTCAGTTGTTCTTTTTAGAGTCACTTCAGCAACATACTTACACAGCTCTGTTGATGCCCCTCACTCCTGACCCGCAGCCCCCTAGTATTCCAGCCCTGGGCTCCTCCCACCCCTCCCCCCCACCCCAAGCTCTGCCGATGCCCCTCAATCCCGACCCGCAGCCCCCTGGTACGCAGCCCTCAACCCCTCCCCCCACAACAGCTCTGCCGATGCCCCTCAATCCCGACCCGCAGCCCCCTGGTATCCCAGCCCTGATCCCCCCCACCATGCAGCTCTGCCGATGCCCCTCAATCCTGACACAACCCTCTCTGCTATTTCAGATTTAATAGGTGGGCACAGGCTGCATTTGTGTCTGTTTTATAACAACGGAGCTCGTCAGGGACTGAGCTGCGATTGCCAGACTCATTTCACGGATCTCTAAGCTACGTTCAGAGCCCAGGGACCCGATCCTGCTTTCAGTCACGCTGGTGTCAATCTGGGGTCGCACCATGGAAATCAGTGGAGTTGCTCTGGATTGACATCGATGTAACCAAGACAAGGATCTAGCTCCCAGTCTCCAGAAGGGAGAGGCGGGTGTGTTACTATTAATTCAGTAGCCACCTGGGTTGTGATCCATTTGCAAGCTCCCTCGGAAGGGGCCCGTGGAAAAATTCCACAGCGCAGGGGTTCATTTGTGTATCAAGAACTCTCTGCGTTCAGGGCAGGAAATATTCAGTTTCAACACTTACAGTTAAACATTTCCTCGGAGCCTCAGAGCCCCTGCAAACAGCAGGAGCGCCCAGGCTCTGCCTTTTCATCTCTCTGGCACTAGCCAGCGACGGGGAAACGCAGCGGAGTCGAGGAAGGTAAACACTGGAGCAGAGCCCGACAGCATTACAAGGGACCGAAGGGGGGAGAGAGAGAGGCGAGGAAAACAAAAACACAGCTGCCAAAAACAAACCCTGAAAAGAGCCGTTCAGGGTCTCCCAGGAGCGGGCTTGGCACAGGTACGGAGAGCGGAGCTGGGGGCACCGGCTGCGTCCGCATGGGCAGGCAGGTCTGACCCAGGACGGGAACTCTGGGCAGCGCCTGTCACAGGTACCCAGTGGAATAGATTTACCACCCTAGCTCAGTTCAGAGGTGGCTTCTGATTTTCAGGGGCATGGGCTGGGTCAGTGACCTGCTTGAGATCCCAGAGCCGGACTCACTCCTTCGTGGTGAGTGCCCTGCCGGCCTCTACCTAGGGATTCGGCTGATGCCAAGCAGAGTATGTCTCCGCCCTCCTTTGCTGTTGCACTCAGGATTCGCTGCACCCTTCTCTAGCATTGCACGATGCCCGGGCGTCATCCCAGACGACAGAAGAGATCAAAGGGTGGGAGTCTGGCTGGGCCCTGAGGCCAGGGAATACGGTCCGGGGTGTGTTCTCAGTTGGCCTTGCGCACAGACAACATATCTGTGGCCTCAGGAGCGCTCCCTATTTCCCGTTAGTCCTGCAGGCCTGGGAGCTGTGTGTAGGAGTCAGAACGGGTCCCCTCCCTGCTGCTCATAGTGAGACTGGCAGCTCCTCTGGGCCGTGGCCGTGTCTTTCCCTCTCTGCCACGAAGCACCAGCGCAGCAATTAGTCACACCCCAGCGCAGCTGTGTGTCACAGGCCCCGCACTGCTGAACCCTGATGGAGGATGCCCCCCGACAGCTCCCGTGGAAGGCGCCTGTGCTCACCGGAGCAGGGGGGTGGGAGCTCTCGCCCCGCTGTCCGCACCACGGTCCGAGTAGGGACAGCTGCCCCGTGCTCGGTTGGCACAGATTTGTTACAATACAGTGAGTGTAGCTGGCAGCTAAGGGGAGCACTGCTCATTCCTCCTGCTGGCCTGGCCGGAGGGGGGTGCTGGACCCTGGACAGGGAGGCTGGGCTTGGGAACACCGGGCCCGATCCAGCGCCCAGTAACGTCGTTAACGGCAGCGGCGCTTGGCTCAGGCCCTGGAAGAGGAGGGCGGTCTCCTGGCAGAGGGGAAGCCACGTGGCCCCTTGGAGGCCAGGCAGGCTCCATTTCATAGCCCCCCGCGTTCGAGGAAGGATCCTGCAGCCTACAGCTCTGGTCCGGGCCAGGGAAACGGAGCCGATTGAACCTGTAGCTGCCCATGGGAGCTCATTGCAGGGCAGTGTCCGCTGACCCAGAGTGGGTGAAACAGGCCGTTCGGTTGAGGGGAGCAAAGCCGCCCCTGGCACTTGCTGGGCGTGTTTTGCTTTCGTTGCCCTCTGTAGCAGCACCACTGCTGCATGGCCCCGGGGGAGTTTCCCTCCTTCGTCCTCAGGCCCCCGGGCTCGGCCCTGAGAGCACGGCTGGAGACGGTGGCTCCAGAGCGCCCCTGGTGGCGATGGCAGGAAAGGGAGCCCGCCCCATCCCATCCCAGCGCAGCCGCTACTGTTCCGCGTCCCAGGCAGCCTAGGTCTGAGAGGGTGCACGCCCAGCGCAGGCGGATGGGGAGGGGATCCAGGAGGGCAGCGTGTTTACCCAGCGGGGACCCAGCAGGATTTCCCGTCCGCTCAAAGACGGCCTGTTTATTTTGGGAGGGAGACTCAGACAACGCCATTGTTTTGTTGCTGGGGCTAACGTTATAAATAGCAGGCGGTGGGGGTCCCTCCTGGGCTATTTCAAGCCCCCGCCACACAAAAGTGGAAAGGCTCCAACAGGAAGCTGGAATTGCTGAAATGCCGGCCTTTCCCGCCGGGGTCAGCGCGCACTGGCTGTTTGGCTCTGGTTTGGTTTCGGGGCATTATTTAAACACGAGAGACTGAGGAGAGAGCTTGTGTCTGAGAAAGGGGGAGACATCCCAGGAGAGCAAAGCTGCATGTCTGCAAATCTGCCGGGAGGGGAGTGGGATCCAGTGGATGGAGCAGGGAGGCGTGGGAGAGGGGTCAGAACTCTTGGGGTCAATTCTGGGCTGGAGGCAGAACTTGTGTCTCGTGGCTAGAGTGGGGCTGTGAGTCAGGACTCCCGAGTTCCCTGCCTGGCTTTGGGAAGGGAGTATGAGCTAGTGGTTAGAGCAGGAGGGGCTGTAAAGAGACAGTCAATTCATGGTGTTGTTCCGATCTCTGGCTCTGACCTTGGGCAAGTGCCTTCCCTCTCGCTGTCGCCATTTCCTCATGGGAAAAGTGAGCTGCTAGCTACCTGCCCCACAGATAATTAACGGCCTTGTCTAAAGTGCTTTGCGAGCCCCACGGAAGCACCATCACTGGCTACTTGTGCCCTTGGAAGGCAAGGGGGAGCCAAGGTTAGTCACACACTTATTTCAGACCTTGCCTCTCGTTAAATGTGTGCACGGGCCGTTTATACGGTGAGCAGCAGGAACCCTGCACCAACATTTCATCCTTTGAGAAGGTCTCTTCCTTTAACGGGGATTCATTGAGCTGGGCTCCGCCGTTCTCAGGAGCCATAAAATGGCACCTTTTGGCTTGTGATTGGAAGGCCACGTTGCATGCAGCCCCTTGTAGCCAGCGCAGACTGCTTTATCGTGCATTACTGCCTCTCGCTTGGATTTCACCAATTTGATCCGTGTCTAACACATAAATAAATAATCCAGCAGGAGGGTTCACATTAGATGACAACGGGCAGCCATAAAGCATGCTTCCCCTCGCAGGAGCGCTCAGACCTGGACTCAGCTCGCCCCCTTATGAGCACAGTCACTAATACAGCTGGGAAACAGGGATTTGGAGGCCGGTGGGGTTTTCTCCTTTATTGTAGCTTCATTGTTTGCTTTAGAGTTTTATTTTATGTTAAATAGGCGCTGTATATTCCTAACGGAGGGGGCAATAAAGTTTCTGAGCTGGAGGAAATTGGCTTAGGAACAGGGACTTAAACAGAGAAATCTGGTTGGGCGGTGAAAATAGAAAGGCAGCGTTCTCAGGCTTGGGGCGAGCCGCAAGAGTTTTTCTGAGCTCTCCCCAGGCTGATCCTGCAGGGTTCTAAGCGCCCTCGACTCCCAGGGAAGTCGGAGACACTCAGCACCTCTCAGGATCGGCCCCCTGATAACATCCACCTATGGGGAGACGAACCACGTGAGATCGAATCGATCCCTGGTGTGACGCCGTGAACTTCAGCGCAGCGAAGCCAGGATCTGGCCCCTGACCTTTCAGGTGGGCTGCCAGCCTTCGTCCTGGAGCGCTGCGGAGCGGCCAGAGTGGAGCTGCTGTCAGGAAGCCAGGCGAGGCGTGTGGCCGGGGCCACGGTGCAGAGCCCCAGGGAGCGCAGGGTGGGATTTGGTAATGGGAAGCTGCTGCAGAGCAGTAGGGAGCCCCCGCCAGGCTCCCACATGGCGCTGAGCCCTCCTTTTATACGCCCTGTTACTGGACGAGTGGGGCTGGGCGGGAGGGAGAGGCGTGTGCTCTGAGTCCGGAGCTGGAACAAGCCAGGAGCTCCGGGGGTTCCTCTCCTCTCACCACAGGAAATGAGGAATTCCCATGGCCTTCAGTGGGACTTACTCATCCCTGAGCGGGGTGGGAGGAGGAGAACAGCTCTGCCGCTGCCTCACTGCGAGGGCTGGGGGAATTCCCCTCTCTGTACACAGGGGCTAATGATCCTGGCCCAGCTCACACAGGGGGCTGTCGGGCTTAACAACAATAATTAGCACTTCATCGTCCATCCATCTCCAAGTGGCAGAGCAATAGCGTCATTGCACGTTTTATAGCTGGGGAGACTGAGGCCCAGAGCGGGGAAAAGGTCCTGCCCTAGGCCACACAGGGAAGCAGTGGCAGAGCCAGGAATATTATTTAGGAGCCGGGCCTGCGAGGTGCTGCGCGAAGGGAACAAAGCCGGGCCCTGCATCAGACAAGAGATGGATACAGACAGATGGAGGAGTGCTCGGTTCACTAGATCCCACTGCCTCCCGCTGGCGCGGATGTGGACAGCGTGCCGGGCTGAAGAGCCTTTAATCTGGAGGGGCGTTCGTGCTCTCTCTGTGTCTGCTGCCTGGGAGTGACATTCATTAGAAAATACACTATGGAATAGCTTGTTCCATTAGCCCGTATTCTATTAGTCGTGTTCAGATCGTCACGCTGAAATTCAGCCAGCCTCAAGTGGGAGCATGTCACTCACACTAGCAATTTCCCAGCCCTGTCCCCAAACACCCCCTCTCAGTCATACAAGGGAATAGGACCTGGAGGCTGTGTCTGACCCGGCTGTGAGGGCTGGCAGCTCCACAGGTTCACGGGAAAAGCTTGGAGCTGCCTGGATAGAAACCAAGTGGCAAAGCCGCACCTTTCCTTTCTGCTCCCTTCGGGGTTGCTGTGCCGTGGGGCTGGGCAGGGCGTCCACCACCCCCCTGTTAGCATCTGTCACGGGGTCCCTCTCGTGTCCACGCGCTACCGTGTGGCCAGCAGAGAAACATGGCTGGGCTAATGTCAGTTTCAACCAAGACTGGGCTTACGCAGGCACGAGGGATAATGCTTTCTCTGCTCCTCTCCCCACAGGCAAAAAGAAAGCAACCTTGTTCGACAGCCAGGCCCCCATCTGCCCCATCTGCCAGGTCCTTCTGCGCCCCGGCGAGCTGCAGGAACACATGGAGCAGGAGCTGGAGAAACTCACTCAGCTGAACGCCAGGTAAGGGGCTGCCCTGTTTTTCCATCCTCTCTCCTCCAGAGCGGCCAACTGGCCGAAGCTTAAAATCCAGGTGTGGGAGCAGACGTCTCCCCAGGGCCAGCCGGCCGTGGGCACTTTCCCAGTGATAGGCCCTGCCAGTGATAGCGAACGAGGTGGGGGGCGGGGGAGCGCCCAGGGGACTGGGCTAAAACCAGCAAACTCATTTTCACATGGGAGCCCAGGGCCTGATCCAGCCCCCGTCAAAGCCAGCAGGAGTCTGTCCATTGGCTTGACTGGGAGTGGAGCGCAGTGCCCACTATAAAACCCAGGCATCCAGAGGACAACGGGCCAGTGTGTTTACCCGCTGAGTCCCCAGCAACGCTCACTGCACCTCTGGGGCTCAGAGCTGTTCTTCACCTGCCTTCCTTCAGCGGGAGGAGATGGGCTGAGACCCTCCTTCCCCCAGCCCTTGGCCCTTCATTCTGCTTCCCGCGGCCATTAAATACACTCCACTGAGTAATGGCTCCCTGATCTTCATTGCAATTGGATGGCAGAGATTCGGAAGCATTCCTTAGACATAAACTAATGGATCGGTCCATCAATGGCTATTAGCCCGGATGGGCAGGGATGGTGTCCCTGGCCTCTGTTTGCCAGAAGCTGGGAATGGGCGACAGGGGATGGATCACTTGATGATTCCCTGTTCTGTTCATTCCCTCTGGGGTACCTGGCATTGGCCGCTGTCGGCAGACAGGACACTGGGCTAGATGGACCTTTGCTCTGACCCAGTCTGGCCGTTCTTATGTTCCTCCAGCCCCGCTAAACCCCAGGGACATGCTGCTTCCCACGGCGATGCGAACTTTCGGGTGAGCAGGTACTTAGAGCTGTCAGCTCAAGGCATCCCTGGTACTTTGCTTCAGCAGGTGTTGGGCTCAAGGGGGCGAAACCAACCCCCCCCCCCCCCCAAGGCAGCAGGTATTTAGCAGAGAGCCGGCTGCCTTTCAGCTCCCACTGCCTGCTGCTTTCCCCAGCACAGCAAAGTCTCCTAGTTAAAAAAAAAATTAATTGCAGTTTAACTGCTAGCAGTTATTTAGGGAATGACTGTAGCCAAGGGTTGGCAGATCCCTGCCCCTGCCTTAATAAAACTCAGCAGCCTTGGAAAAGAGCGTGTTTATTTCAATTATTAATGAATTCCCCGGTCATTAAAAGGTGAGAAAAAGAATCAAACTGCCGACTGGAAGCTAAGTTACATCACCGAGGGATAGGGAAGGGAGTTGGTGGCGGTGGGGGAGTGGCTCAGATTAATTGCCCCATAGCACCTGGTCAGACCACCGCTGAGGTTTGGAGAGAGCCCACTTCAGACTCAGCTCGGTCTGGGATATTTTTCCAGCCACGCAGTGACTGTGATCGGCTGCAGAGGAAGGGGGAATGGAGGGAACCTCAGCAGAGACCTCCTGAATGTGGGCTGGATGGAGACCTCCCAGATTCATCACCCAGGTGGCACTCAGGTGGAGTGCAGATCCATGGCTCTTTAAAAGAGAGACAGTGAGAGAGAGGAGGGGGGGCGGGAAATGCGAACAGCCAATCCATTTATCCCACGCGACACCCAGTCCCCTTGTGTGCGTAATTTATGGTGTAATTTGGGCTGCATCCAACTTAATAAAGGGCCACGGCAAATTAGTGAACAGGTTTAAATGAACAGAAGCAATTAGTGATCAGAGCAGCCCATCAAGGAAGTTGGGCCAATATCAGAGTGAAACTGAAACTGCTGAGCAGCCTCTGGTCGGTGCGAGGCGGTGATGGGAAGGTGGCGTTTAATGGGAAAGGAAAGGAAACCCTAAATCATAAAGCATGACAAGGGCCATTGTGGGCCAGCTGACAAATGAAAAAGAATGGCATTATTCCTTTAAATAACAGCGGCAGTTAAAGAGCAGACAGCTCTCTGTGGCTCGCCCTCTCTTCCCCGGCCGGCTCTGCTCGGCCCCGCGCATGGTGAAGAAGAATCAGAGGTCTTTATTAATTATTAAATAACGACTCCCACCGTGCCATGACAGATAACAGTCACTCTAGTCTATGGATTCAGGCAAGAGAGGCTAATCTGCAACAAAGCCGCTCATGGCCCTGCCGCTCTCTCCCCGCCTCCTGGCCGCGGCCGCCCTAGCCGGGGAGGGAGCCACCGAAACTCCTGCCAGGGTGGTGAGCAGGAGCTCCGGGGAGCGGGACACAAACCTGGAGCCTCTCCCAGCCATGCAGGGCCGGTTGGCTGTAACAATCCGAGTGGCCCCTGCTTCCGCTCCCTGCCCTGGAGGCCTGGCCACAGGAAGAGCCGGGAGCAAGAGAACAACACATCACCGAGGAAAAGAACCAGGAGTCCTTGTGGCACGTGGCTAGCCCACGAAAGCTTATGCCCAAATACATTTGTTAGTCTCTAAGGTGCCACATGGACTCCTCGGTTTTTTTCCTGATACAGACTAACGCAGCTACCCCTCTGAAACACATCACCGAGAGGAGAGAGAAACTCACAATGATCTCAAATAATCCAATAAACATACAAATAAAGGCAGGGCTCTAAACGTGATGGGGATCGGGGCAGGAGCCCAGCCCGCTCCCTGCCAATGCCAAGTCATTATGGAAATAGCTGAGCAGCTGTTACTTATCAATCTGATGGGGAGAAAGATGCCGAGGGGTTGCTTTCCAGGGGGGCTCGGTTTTTAACGGCGGACATGGCCAGTCATGGTTTGTGTGGTGACGTTTTAATAAACCTCAATCAATTCCAGAGGGGGGATACTGGGCTGGAAGAAGCAGACCGTTGGGTATGGGGCGGCCTGGCCTGGCACGCTGGGTTTGAGGCTAGGCACCGTCTCAGCAGGAAGTTAGTGGCACGGTGGAGGGAGCGTGGGAAGCCGTGGAAAGAGGAGGAATTCCCAGGGGGTGCACAGGAGGGATGGGATGGAGTGTAGGCCGAACTGCAGAAAAACGCTCCTTCCAGGCCAGATCATTCGGGCTGTGGAACCACCTCCACAGGGAGGGGCGGGAGCCCCATCCTTTGGGAAGCAGGCTGGACAAAGCGCTATGGGGTAGCTGTCCCAGCACGTTCCGTAGCTTCCTGTCTCATAGCCAGTGGGGATGTCGGCAGGGGCTTTTCACGCTCCCGCAGACTGGGCGAGCGCTCAGTGCTGGAGGCTTGAAGCAAAAAAGCCCCTCTCAGGCAAGGAGGGACACGAGTGAGCCAGTGTGGCCAGGGCAGGCGGAAGATGCCGTCCCAAGGGGCTGGCAACCAGCTATGGCTGCAGTCACCTGCGTTGAGAAGAGACCGGGGGGGGGGGGGAGAAACAGCATCGGGGCCAGTCATTGAAACCGAGCACGTAGTGACGTGGAATTTACCAGCAGCCTCTTGAAATGTTGAGTGGGTTTGAGCTGAGATGGGTCCAAACCCCTCCTTAAAGTGGCTGGGGCCTGAGACCCCAGCCCAGCGTTTCGAGGGAGGGAGGGAGGGAAGGGAGAGGGCTGCATGCAAATTTCATTTCGGAGCCACTGGCGCTGTTTCAAGAGCCAGCAGCCTCGGAGCCCTTCTCGGCGTTACATATGTAACAGCCTCATTGAACTTGACATGTCAAATTCAGGCCATTTGTGCAAAATCTCCCTTTAATAATACCGTTTCATTTCGCTCAAATGAGACTTGAATGCATGTAAAATGGGAAAGGATATTTAAGCGCTAACATTAGGCAGATGTCTTGCCAGAGGCCGATTGAATATATGAGATTTTGAAGTGTTTAACACGTTTTCGGTGCTCCCTCTTAGAATATGTCACCTGGCTTTCTCCCCCCCTCCCCCCCCCTTTTTCTTTTTTTTCCCTCTTTAAGCGAAGGGTATAAATTGAAAGTAAACAAAACTACAAGCCTCAGCGTTATGGGATTAACTCCTTCAGTGCCGGAAAATTCATGCTCTCCCTCTGCAGAGAAATGAAGTAGGAGCTTACCTTTGGGAAGTACCCGTTCCAAGGAGCCAAAGCCAGTTGTGAAGAATAGGATTTGGGTGTAGAACCAGTCCCAGAAACTCTTTAGGGGCGGGGCCCTCTGTTCATTTTATCTATGTGCAGCACCCAGCCCCATGGGGACCCGATCCTTGATGGGGCCTCTAGGCGTTCGCCCAATAGAAATAATAAATAATTACAGTGCCACGTCAGACCTATGTGCACGGCACGTATTTATGCCCCAGGCCCCATTGAGCCTGTACAGAATACATGGATCGGGCCCTGCACCTGTCTGTCTTGCCCATAGTTATGTATTTATTGACACCAGCTCTGGAGTAGCCAGGAAGCAGCAATCAGGTGTATTGTGAAATTCGGCAGGCAGTAATATCCCGAAGCTGATCTGAGTGTCTCTCGGTGCAGCGTGGGTTGCATCTCCATCTCCTATCCAGGAGGTGGGGGTCGTTCGAGGAATCAAAAACATCTCCGTAAGGTCCAGCTTCCCGCAATCCCATCCCCTGCATGCACCTCGTGCTCCTGCTGATGTCAGTGGGAGCTGCGAGCACGCACCCAAGGGAAGCGTTACGCTCCCCATCCCTCCACATGAAGCGAGCGCGCCTGGCGTGAGCTACCCGGAACGTGCGACCCCAGGAGGGTGCGGAAGGAAGTGGTGGAGGGAAAGGGGCGAACGGCAGCCCACTCTTTGACTGCCATTTGTGAATCTGGGGTCACCGGACAGTGCGGGGCACATGACAGCACACCCTCACCGTGTGCTGTTCACTAAATATCCCAGTCTCCACCACGCTCCCGGCCACATGGCTCCTGATGGAGCTAGCTGGGCCCTGGGCCATCAGCATGATGATCGGCTTGTTCCATGTGCAGCCAGCCCACTGCCCCTTGTACATAAACTTGCCCCGATGTACATATATGAATGAATATGCCATAGAATGTGTGTCTGGGTGACGATTACAGGCGGGGCTGGTCAGGACACACCTATAATTGAGGTTGCCTGACACTTCCCATTATAAGACCCTTCTTTTTAGTTGCTTATAACTTTCCAAACTTAAATCACACGGGCTGAAATTTCCCACGCTGGGTGCCTGTCTCAAACTGAATTTGGGGGGGAAATTTAAGCTAAAATGGGTCACTTCTCCCCTCCCATCCTTTGTTTTGCCTGTATTTAGCTCTTGGGGATAGAGACTCTCTCACTATGTGTGCGTTAGCTTTTGACGTCTCTGGTGCAGCACTGTACCCAGCCGTGTCCATCAGGTCTCTCTGTGTCCTGGCATCCTGGTAATACCGAGCACTCAGGCATTGCCCTGGTCTAAGGGCGATATTACGTCTCATGTCGTCTGGTTTGGTTTAATGTGGAGTCTTGCTAATTGTGCTTTAGTCATATTATTTCAGGGTAAGTGGCCTCAGCCTTTTGGGAGAATTCAACAGGAGACTTGCTAGATTTCTTATTCAAAGGGCTAGACTGTGGGCTTATAGGACATATGACTCTTTAGATTTACCATGAAACAGCTGATCATAAGCAGCGCTTAACACCTTGTAGGGGCAGCTCAGCAGGTGCCTTTAGTTACAGGGATGTGCATGGGACACTGGGCAAAAAAGGCAGCGTAGCTTTCCTAAAGCACCGTTTGCTGTATGAGGCATAGGGATATTTGCCTGGGATAAAAGGTTATGAACAAGGATACAAAAGTTACTTAAAGAAGCTACAGTGCTTCTTTTTCCTTCTTTCTTTCTTTCTTGCACCCATCATTTTAGTATCTGTGTGCACAGGAAACAATAACAACTATGGAGCAAACACAGTTCATCTTTATTCAAGCTATTTGAATAAATACGTATTTTAAAATCCCACCGGGCAGCCTCTGTTAGCTGCTACCTTCCTTGGTTAATAGGCTCTTGTTATTTGGCTGGTTTGTTGCCCACATGAAGAGAGTGGGGGTGAGGTCTCTGTGTGCACAGCATTTTAGGGGTTAACGGGGGGCCCCATTGAGACAGACCTGCCTTGCGGAGCTCCCAGTGTGCCCAGAGCCGGCACACGAGCTCTCCTACGTCCTAGCTGACTGCAAGGCATTTCCCGAAATACAGCTGAGGTCGGCTCCTTCGGCTCCTTTGAACTGGGTGCAAAGGGAAAATGCTCCCAATGGGAAGCGGAGACCCAGTGCTGCTGGGGAGAGGGAAGTGGAGCAGGATGCAGTGGGGCGGCAGGAAGGTCCCGTTCAAAGCAGGGTGGGTGTTCACGGGGGAAGCGCAGCTCATCCCATTGTGCCAGCTTTGATTCATGGTGAGGGAGGGAAAGCCAGACACAAGAACGTCAGTGGCTTCCGCGCCTACGGAGGCTTTCAGTGAATCCTGCCAGGATTTAAATCTTCCCTCCTCGTTCCCCTTATGGTGGGCAACCTTTTCCCTTTCTCGCTATCTTCCCTCCTTTGGCAGGCAAGCCGGGAGCACAAACTGCTGCCTCGGCTCCTGGCAGCGGTTCCTCCGCCCTCGCTCATGCCGAGAGGGCTGCTGGGAAAGAAAGAGAGAGCTACAGGTCTCCACACTCTCCAGGAAGCTGGATGGGGCCCTGTCCCCGGTGGGACCAGAACACCGGCGTCTGGGAACATGCTTCAAATACGGCTCAGTCCCATCCTCACTGCCGGCCTCAGTAATCTTGGGGGGCTGCTGTGTTGGAACTGGGGCCTATCGCTGGTATGAACATGTGGTGCAGAAGGGACCTGCAGGGCGGTGTCACACCACCATCCACCCTGCTCAGGGGAATCCTGCTCCTACAACAGCATTTAAACCAGGCTGCTGCTTGCACAGCTCTGATTCCCGCGTGCACAGGGCTGGTTTAATTCCAGAGCGAGTTCCTGGGCTTTATGTCACCCAAGACGGCTCCTAGCATGGACCAGGGAGAGGCCTGCATGATGCAAAAATTGACTGGCAGCCCTGCCCTTCCCTTCAGCCGCCCAAAAGAATCAAACCAAGCCGCCGGTCTCCAAGGGGCAAGCGAGGCCCCAACAGGATAAATAGAGTGTGTAAAACCCAAATTAGTTCTGTTGGCACATGTCATGTCAGGGTCATGGCTCTCGCCTCCGGTCTCCCAGATTTATGCCCAGGGACATAAACACATCAGCCAGCACGCAGGCGCTGGCTCTGCACTCCCCGAGCAGCCAGTCCCTCAGACTTACCGGGCTTTGAATGAGTGAGATTAGAGACATTTATGAGTGAGATTTTTTTTTTACAAAGCTCCATTGAAATACATAGTAAATCTCTCCCCTTAAAAGCAGTGAGACAGGTGAAGGGGGGGCGAAGCTGAATGAGTGTCACAGAGGGAGAACTAGACATCTAAACCTGTCCTTATCTCTCCCTTGTGGGCTAACTTTTCTTTCTTTCTTTCTTTCTTTCTTTCTTTCTTTCTTTCTTTCTTTCTTTCTTTCTTTCTTTCTTTCTTTCTTTCTTTCCAGGCTCTTTCCCTCTTTTTTCATCTTATTTTTTCCCCATCTGCTTGTTTCTTTCATCGCTTCTTCCCTTTCTCCCCTTCGTCCCCCCGCCCCTCCCTTCCGCCATATCAAGGCGACATCTCCAAGCCAAGTACTTTTAATTTCGCCTGTGGCCCTTGCTGACACGGTGGATATGCACAGCAAGTTAAATTCCCGCCTGATCAATAAAACAGAAGCAGTGTGTCCGACCGGTCGATATTTTTTTATCTGTCTTCAGCCCAGTCCTGCTGATGACAGGCCCCTGCGCTTCAGCAAAGACACTCAAGGGCATCGGGCTTTGGCAACACAGCTCTTTTCTTTTTTTTTTATTTAAATTAAAAAAAAATCCAGATGCCTACAAAAAAAAAAAAGTTCATGGAGTTTGGCCTTTGCTTAATAACGTTTTTATGATTTATCTTAATTTTTAATTGAAAAAAATTTGCGAATTAATTGATTTCTGGGACTTGCCAATTAACATTGTAATTGGGTGCATGATAAATTTCGAAGGAGCATCATTTTTCTCCCTCTCCCTCTTGTCAGCGAGAAGGGGATTCGTGAGGGCAGATGCTTCCTATCTAACCCCCCCTCCCAGGTATGACCGCCCCCCCGCTACTGTATCTTAAAGAAGGAACAAGAAAGCTAATAAAGTCATGTTATTAGAGTCTCAACAGAAGTGACCTCGCAAGGCATAAATCCGCGCCTGGGAGATCCTGGGGACAGGTACTATTAAGTGCCTCACAGTACTTTCTGCCAGGCAGCCGAGGACACCCTCCCCATCTCCTGATTGATCTTCGCAGAAGCTTGCCCGTCAGCCTGTGTAAGGCGGCTCGGCCAGGTCCAAAGCTTGGAGCCAAGCAGCTGACGCAGGCAGCCGGGCTGGGGGAGCTTGCTGGAACTACCCCTAGCAAAAGGGCTTGAAATTTAGGGCCGTATCCTGCCGAGTGCTCAGCTCTCAGTGGGGTCGGTGGGAGTGGAGGCTGCTGGCTCAGGATCTGGCCCTCACTCAGGGCTCTCATGGACTGTGACTGGCATCTCCTTGGCTTCCACGTCAGAACCCGAGTTCAAAATGGAGGTGGGGTGGGGAGAGATTGCTTAGCGCTCCCCTGGGCCGTCGCTGCGGGCAAGGCAGGGCTGTTCCCCCCAGGCAGTTCTCCAGGCCTACGTCCAGTCTAGCTGGAAATGTCTCAGCCCTGGGCTGCTGCTGTTTCCGGGTCCCCTGGAGTCCCTACAAGTCCAGAGTCACGACCAAGGGACGAGGGATGGACGCCTTGAACTGCGCCCGCCTGCGGTCTCACCCCTTGGTTCCCTTAGACAGCACCTAGGGGCTCGCCGGTGCCAGTGGCAGTGCTGTATGTTTGTGGGGCAGCAGACTTCACCGGCAGAGGCATCCGAGTCGATTTCCCTGTCCGGGCTTCCCTCCTGCCCCGTCGTCAGTGGAACAGACCTGAAAGGGACAGACGGGTTTCCAGCGGGAGCTCGGCGTGCAGGCGGCTGGGGTCTTGTGGAAGGGCTGGCGCCGTCCCTGTGCCAAAGGAAAGACACCAACAGCCTCACTCCGTCCCCGTCACACACACATTTGCTGGTGTGCTCACAGCCCTCACACATCTGTACACAGACACACTCACTCGTATCGTCACACGCGTCCACACTCAGATGGACCCCCAGTGGGTCCTGTGGTCACACGCTCCCACATACATGCTCACGTGGAGTCACATGTACATGGAAACACACGTGTTCACCCCCTGACACATGCACTCAACCTGTCACCCATGGGCGCTCTCTCTCTCTCTCTCACACACACACACACACATGCTGTGATACATCCACACAAACCTGGCCTACACTGAAAACTGAGGTCCACAAATCCACACCGCTGTAGCTACGCTGACCTAACCCTGGGGGTAGACGCAGCCACATCGACGAATGAAGGCTACCGTTGACCTAGCTACCGTCGCTCGGGGAGGCGGTGTTCCTACGGTAACGGAAAAGCCCCTTCATCGCTGTGGGCTGTGTCTGCACTGTGGGGCGACAGCAGCATCACAACGCCCCCAAGCG
This sequence comes from Platysternon megacephalum, assembly GCA_003942145.1. Classification (NCBI taxonomy): domain Eukaryota; kingdom Metazoa; phylum Chordata; order Testudines; family Platysternidae; genus Platysternon; species Platysternon megacephalum. Next base: position 193,596 of record QXTE01000205.1, on the reverse strand, counting down.
TAGACACGGCCTCACACCCACACATGCACATCCCACGTATCCACCTGTGCGCTTATACGTCCCTTTTCACGTGTTCACGTGCTGTCATACGCTGACACGGGCTCACAGATCCACGCGTGCTCGCTGCCTCTCCTGCTCGCGCAGTCATGGGCACACGCCTGCGTTCTCTGTCCCCGCCTCTGCTCAGCTCCCATAGAACAGGACAAGTCCCCAACGAGGCTATTTGCCGTCCTCTCGCCGCCTCGTGAAGGGATGGCCACATCCATGCTGCGGCTTTCGAGTGCTGACCTTAGTGAGCCAGAGGGCAGGATCTTTGCTGAGCTCCGGCTTTGTCTGGTGGCCAGTTCCCAAGCCCTACAGTGGATTATCTGCCTGTTTGTTGGGATCTGCCCTGTGAGTAATCGGCCCAGGCATTTCTGTTCCCTACATAAGGAGAGTCAAAACTCCAGAGTCAGGATTCCATGGCAGCCTCCTAGGAAGCACACCGGTAGCCTCAAAGCCCAGTTACGTTTGCATGAAGCGATTCTGGGCTGTTTGCAAGGCAGCGAATGGAAACCTCTGCAAAAAGGTGCGAGGAACTGGCTGGTGTCTATGGGCACCACCCCCCTCTGGTGTATAGAATCAGAATTGCTTGACCGTGTGTCATATACCTTGCTCTACAAAACACTAGTGGAGATTCCCATCCCCTTTTAATCAAATGGCAGGGGGCTGAGTGTCCTCCCAGTAGGTGGTGATGTATTAATTGAGATGGAATAAGTGGGCCAAAGGAGTTAACATAACCCAGTCCAGTATTAAACCGTGGTGAATAAGGTATACAGAGACCTGAACCTGCCTAGTACCATGGCAAACACATCATTAAAAATGCTTTTAACCTTTTATTAAAAAACAGAAAAGAAGGAAAATCAGTTAAAGCCTTTGAAAGTTAAAGCATTAAATAAGCGTTTCATTTTAACAGCATCCCTTGTTCCCTTTCCCTTTATCTGGTGGTTAGAAGGAAAACCTCCCTCTTGTTTGGCAGTCGCTTTGTTGGTATCAAAACTGGTAATAACCGTCACCCCAGCTGGGGCTTGGGATTCAGCTGGAGCCGGCACGGGTGGTGATGTCATCTGGGTCTTTCTCTCTCCAGCCCGTTCTGGTCAGGACACCTTATGGATGAGGATGAGAAAGGCCTGGGGGCCCAGGAGACGGTGGGCTGGCTCTCTCCAGTAGCTTCTGGCTGTTCTTCCTGCCTGTTCCTGGGTTTGTTCTTTCTTTCGCCACAAAATCTGTCTCTTTAGGACCCAAAAGGGCGTGGTGGGTGGAATAGCCCATCCCCTCGTTATTTGGTTCCCCAATCAGGCTTAATAGCCAACATGCTCATTTTGACTCATTAACTTCTGGCTCCACATCCCCTGTTTTTAACAAGCGTAATTTCAACACAGTCCTTGAATCATCCCAGGAGGCCTTTTCCCTGTAGCCCAATACAACGTTTCCGTCTCCCTTTCGCACCATTTCTCATCAACCTTTGTTATGAGAAGTTACTGTGACGTCCTATGAACTTTGACATCCCTTTTGCCGTTGAGCTCACAGTTTGGGTTTGTTTGTAGGCCCAATTGTCACCGCAGCGGCCACAGGCTGGCTCCAAGAGCCCCCTCACTAGCAGTATCAGCACATCAGCTCTCGCTCTGACGGGGCTGAACTTCAGAGACTTGTTCCTGCTGGATCAGAACGAGGGGGCTTGAGGTTGACCGCTCTGGCCTTGCCAATCCTGAGCTCTTGCACTGATTCATCAGAGAGAAAGTCCGTCACCAGCTGTAAAATCCAGATTCAGCTCTGGATTTCAGCATCCAAAATTCAAAGGTGTCTGGATTCGGGACTTTGGCTCAGGCCCGTGTCTAGATCTCCAGTTGCCTGGGGAACCTGCCATTTGCATTAGCCAGCTTTTTCCTTAACAGCCTGGTTCAGACTAGATTTAATCCAGACCCACAGTGTGCGAACTAGGGGGCCAGCCGGGAAGTGAGAACTTCTCAATGATGCCAAACCAGGGTGCAGGGAGATCTGGGGCACATGTTGCTGGAGAGCAGGAAAAGCGAGGCGCAGGAGATGAAGCTCGGGGGGATAGGGCAGGTAGTGGTGGAAGCCATAGGGGAGGATGGGGAGTGGAAACGTAATTAAATTAAACAGCGTCTTGTATTTACCGAGCTCCCTCCATCCTGAAGGATCCCAAGGCGCTTTACCGGCCGATATAGAATCTATGTGCGGGGATCTCTTCCTGCACCACTGAAATACATCCTGCGCTGGAGTGGAAGGCAGCAACAGTGGTACATTTACTAGATAACAAACACCCCCCCTGTAGGCGTCAGTGCCGGGTAGCTGACGTGTGGGTTTTGTGCTGGCCGGCTGCACCGAGGGCCCCAATCCTGCAAAGACTTACGCGTGGGAGTGATCCCGTTGAGCCCAGCTGGGCGGCTTGTGTACTTACAGCTGAGCATGTGCGTGACTCTTCTCAGGATCTGAGGCCTCGGAAGCAAAGAGCCATCTGCCCAGACTGACCATCACTGCCCTCACCCCCCCGGGCCATCTAGGCAGACCCCCGCATTCCGCCCCGGGCTTGCTTTCCTCCACCCGGGGAAAGGGTGAGAAATTTACCAGGAGAGGAGCCTGTTTGTTACCCGGCAAACATGGTGCTGCTGATGCTGTGGATTTATCGTCCTTCGTCCCCCTCTGATTTGTGCCCCTGCCCCTCGCCCTGGCAGATTAACCCCGGAGGGAGAGAAAGAGAAGAGAGTCGTCCCCACGCTGTCAGAGGGTGACAACCGTAACGGCCCTGGACACTTTCTCCAGTGCAGAGGGAAGGATGAGAAATACAGCCACCTGGCCCAGAGAAAGACGCCCCTTTCCTCTCCGCCCCTGACAAACTCTGGGACCCCAGGGGAGGCAGGCTGGCTCCCAGCTTTACTCCTGTTAAGGCTGAAGCTGCTCCCACTGACCTCCGAACACCTTGCTGGGGGTGGGTGGGGAATTTTTGCGGTAGTGGCTCTCTCCTGAAGTCCATTTCCTCTTTAAATTAGCCACCATGTTCAAAACTGTTGGTGCCTAAAGTAAGTCTCCCAAATTCGTGGGATGGTCTTGTTCAGGCCCTGGTCTGCGCCTTCAGAGACCTGGGATTGATGCCTGGCTCTGCCACAGTTTCCCTGTGTGACCCTGGGCAAATCCCTTAATGTTTCAGTGCCTCAGTTCTGCACCTGTAAAATGGGGCTAGTACTTCCCTACATTAATGGGAGGGGCTCCAATACTCTGTCAACAGGGGGCCATGAACGTACTAGATAGACGATCCTATCACACATTCAGATAGCCTGGTTCTGTGCGTGAGAGGGGAAATGGAAGGAACACCTAGAAAAAACAGAGCTGGGGAATAAATCTTGGATCCATTTCCCCCCCCCCAAGCAGTGTACATCTGATATTGGAGCCTTTTTCTGCGCTGGTACCACCAATGGGGGATAATTATCCACTCATTACCCCAGCAGTAACAAAGAGCCCCCAAGATCAATCTCACATCCTACTTTTCCCTCTGACTATTATCTTCCCTTTATGGGGGTTTTTTCTGTAGCCTCCTTTTTTGCCTGGGTTTTAAGCAGCGTGTGTGACAAACCCAAAGCTAGGACTGAGATGAAAATAAAACCCTGTAGTAGAGAGAACCCCCCACCCTCCCCCGGCCCCGCCCCGCCAACCTCCACTCCATCATTCAGCTCCTATTCAAACCAGGGTGCGCTCAGGGAGGAGGTTTCATGCAGAGACGCTGCCCTGTTTCACCAGAGCTAGGGAGGCAGCATCCTGGGCTCCCCAGTTGATTCCTGCAGGCAGAGACTCAGCCGTGAACACTTGTCTTGCAAGCTCTTGCTGGGTGTTGCAGTCACAGGGCCGTGGGCGTGAGGTTACGGAGAGACGGCGGGATTTGAGTGGGGTCAGGTGACTCCGTGGCAGGGTTTCCTGCCGTCCGGATGATGCCACAACCCTGCTGGGGTTCCATTTATTTTGGGGAGCAGGGAGAAGGATTTCAGTCCCCACCGGCCCCGTTTTCAAGTGTTCCGCAAGCCAGGTGCACACTGGGTGGGCTGAGTTCTTGTGAAAATCTAGCCACGAGGGGCACCGTGGTCACTGCTGAGTGGTGAGCACTTGGGAAGGGCCAGACCCGACTGTAGGCACTGAGCCTTTAGGAGTCTGGTCCCGCATATCAGGTGTTAGGTGAGCTTTTAACTGGAGTACGGAGCGGGTGATGTTGACAGGCCCTTGTCAAGTTACAAATCACGGGCCGGTCACTCAGCTGATCTACTGTAGCTCCTTTAAAGTCTATTGGAGCTATGCCAATCGACACCAGCTGAGGATCTGGCCCTATGTCGTTTTTTAAAAAACCCTAATTTCTCTATTTAGGTTTTAAATGACACCTCCGTGTATTTAAACTGACATGAAAAAGAATTCAATTCACTTTCCTCCACCACCACTTGTTTCCTTTTTGCATGTCTCCCGGCTTGGGCAATGCAAACTGAGTGGCCCATTTCGTTTTGGGTTCTGACAAATTTCCTTTTCAGGTGCTTCTGCCCCAGGGCTGAGGTGTTTGTGTTGCAGATCCTGCTGCCGGGGCCACTGATTTGCTTTAAAAATAAATTGTTTCCATTGGAACTTTTTTTTAAGGAAATATTTCAAGTTTATATTTCAAGTTTATTTTTACAAAATCTAATTTGGGAGCCAGATGCGAGCTGGCGGGGTCTCTTTCCAGCCAAAGCCCTGATGAGAATTATTTTATGGAATGGTTTCAGAGGAGAAGAATAACAGGTATGTGGCAATCAGCAGTCATCGGCCGCATCCTCACCCATCTCCTTAAATATCTTCTCATTGAAGTTTTATATTAAGCGATAAACACAAACGATCTTAACTGCCCAAGCACGAGGAACTTCTTCCATCAAAGTGATTATTTATAATTATTTGCACAGTGGTTGTGCCCCAGGGCTCCAGACCCATTGTACTGCGCACTAATGATCTCAGACCTTGCCAGCACCAGCGTTCTTCACGACCATCTATGTTTAACCTGCTTTTTGGGGGTACTTCATGATCTCACTTGAATACACTTTCCTGAGAGTCAGTTGATGTTTGCAAAGCATTTAAAGATTTTTAGACAGTAGCATGGACTAGTGGTTAGAGCAGAACACTTTGTCTTACAATAGAAGCCGACCAAGATCAGGGTTCCATTGTGCTATCCATTGTTTGTGTATAATGAGAGACATCCCTGTCCCAAAGAGCTGACACTCTAAATAGACAGAGAAAGGAACATTATCCCCATTTTACAGATGGAGGACTGAGGGAGACAGAGATTAGATGCTTTGCCCAAGGTCACACAGAAAGAGATGAGAACTGAACAAGTCCTAGCCTGGTACCTTAGCCACAAGCCCAGCCTTCTTAAGCCTGTTGATTCGATTTAATTATCAACCCATATCTGTTTTTAAGGCCCATAACCACACTGCCAGTCCATCCTCCTGAGCTGAAGCCAAAGGTCCTTAGGTGGTGCTCTATGAGTCAGCCACAGGTGGAGCCCTGCAGCTTCCACTCTGCTTCCCAAGGAAAGTCACCCACAATGTTCAAACTTGGGTCTCTCAAAGGGACACTGTGAACTTGATCCTCCTTCCCTCCCACTTCTGTCTGGAAACATGGTACCTGCTAGAATCATAGAATCTCAGGGTTGGAAGGGACCTCAGGAGGTCATCTAGTCCAACCCCCTGCTCAAAGCAGGACCAAACCCAACTAAATCAGCCCAGCCAGGGCTTTGTCAAGCCTGACCTTAAAAACCTCTAAGGAAGGAGATTCCACTACCTCCCTAGGTAACCCATTCCAGTTCTTCACCACCCTACTAGTGAAAAAGTTTTTCCTAATGTCCAACCTAAACCTCCCCCTCTGCAACTTGAGACCATTACTCCTTGTTCTGTCATCTTCTATCACTGAGAACAGTCTAGATCCATCCTCTTTGGAACCCCCTTTCAGGTAGTTGAAAGCAGCTATCAAATCGCCCCTCATTCTTCTCTTCTGCAGACTAAACAATCCCAGTTCCCTCAGCCTCTCCTCGTAAGTCATGTGCTCCAGCCCCCTAATCATTTTTGTTGCCCTCCGCTGGACTCTCTCCAATTTATCCACATCCTTCTTGTAGTGTGGGGCCCAAAACTGGACACAGTACTCCAAATGAGGCCTCACCAGTGCTGAGTAGAGGGGAATGATCACATCCCTCGATCTGCTGGAAATGCCCCTACTTATACAACCCAAAATGCCATTAGCCTTCTTGGCAACAAGGGCACACTGTTGACTCATATTCAGCTTTTCGTCCACCGTAACCCCTAGGTCCTTTTCTGCAGAACTGCTGCCCAGCCATTCGGTCCCTAGTCTATAGCAGTGCATGGGATTCTTTCGTCCTAAATGCAGGACTCTGCACTTGTCCTTGTTGAACCTCATCATATTTCTTTTGGCCCAATCCTCTAATTTGTCTAGGTCCCTCTGTATCCTATCCCTACCCTCCAGCGTATCAACCACTCCTCCCAGTTTAGTGTCATCTGCAAACTTGCTAAGGGTGCAGTCCACACCATCTTCCAGATCGTTAATGAAGATATTGAATAAATAGAGTTACAAGTTGAATAAATACAAGTTGAATAAATAGAGTTACAAGTTGCACCAGAAAAAGGGACTTGGGCTGAAAAAAGTGAGCAAAAGCAAATCTCCCTCTTTTTGTCAGTTATTAGAAGGCTTGGAAGATTCGATTTTTATGGGTAAATGTCAGGAAACATTGGTTTCACCACACACACAAACTGACTAAAAATATTTCCATTGATAATAATTGAAATTTACAGCTGGGCAAAGTAAGACAAATGCTGCTTGAGAACTTATTAGAGTTTGATTGAAAGTTGTTTACTTTGTATATTTTGCCATATGATATTGACAATTTGTGCTTTAATGGCTATAAAGCTCTAACTTTTCGAATCTCAACATCTACTATATTTAATAATTGTCTGACCTCCTCCCACATTATTTCCTGCAACTATGAAAATTGAAATCAATAAACATTAACAAAAATTTAAAAATAAACATTGATAGTATCCGGCCACACTGGGTCAGACTAATGGTCCATCTAGCCCAGTATCCTGTCTGCCAACAGTGGCCGGTGCCAGGTGCTTCAGAGGGAAAGAACAGAACAGGGAATCATCAAGTGATCCACCCCCGTCGCCCATTCCCAGCTTCTGGCAGTCAGTGGCTGTGGACACCCAGAGCACGGGGTTGCATCCCTGACCATCTTGAAATCCATGGAAGCTTGAGAGGATCAGCACTTTTGAAAATGATGCCACATTTATCTAGGTGCCTAACTATAGATGTGTCTAATTTTAGGGACCCAGGGTTTGAACAATTTTGCCCTAAGCCCACTGTCCCCATGCTCATCTTCCATGGGCTGGAATGGTAGGAACATAGGTCATAGGACTCAAAGGGGCCTCCTGGGTCACGGAATCCAATCTCCCGCTATTGCAGGCAGCCTGGCCATAGCTTGCACCATGTGCCCCAGAGATGCTCTGTCAGAAACACATCCACGTTTTCATCCTGCCAGGCTCCTGGAGCTACGTCTTCTCCGTTTCCATTGCCCGAGAAGTGTCATCTGGGGGAATGAGGAGGTGTCGGGCTGGCAGCTGCAGGACAGCCCCTTCCGGAGATGGCATCCCCGGGTTTGTGTGCAGAGAGTGTCCCGTGGGAGGGAAAATGGCAAAGGTCACAATACGCGACAGCGAATGTGGCGCTGCCTCTGGACCGAGGCCCCTGGGACTGCAGGGAATGCGGTGTTGGATGTGGATAACCACCCCTTGGGCTCCTGGGTCATAGAGCAGCAGCCCTGGGGACGTCAGGGGGTTGTTTCATATGAACTGGGGGGGTTTTCTCAGGAAGTCAGAGCCTGTTTTTAAAAGGATCCTGCCCAGCCATGCCTTATGGCCTGTTTCTGTCAGCTTTGCTGCTCCTCTTAACAGCTGGTGTGAAATCATCAATGGAGGGGTAGAAATCACCCTAGAGCTGATATGGGGTCCCGGCAGCACATGGGTATCCGGCCACCTGACTCCCATGAACACTAATACGGGTGAGCAGCTGAAGGCTTTCACAGTGATCTCAGGCCATAGGCACCCTGATGGGGTTTTAGCTCCAGGGATAATAGCCATGAGTCAGTGACTTTCCATCCTGGAGTCTGAGACCATCTCTCTCTCTCTCTCTCTCTCTCTCACACACACACACACACACACACTCTCTCTCTCTCTCTCACACACACACACACACACACACACACTCTGTACCACGCTACGTGTACAAGTGCATAGCCCCTAAAAATGGATTAACATAGAAGCGTCCCTGTAGCTGATCAAAACGAAAAGCCACAGCGATGAAAAAATTCGGGTCTCCCCCGAATCCCTGGGCATTAGTGGGGTGTCCCCGCCCCCCATATGCCCTTTCTCTCCTCCCTCATAATTTTTTTGTGTAAAAGAGAAAGAAGTTGTTTTGTTGTAATGAACTAGATAAACAATTCCCCAAATAGATTAAAACTAACTGTAACTTATAAAAACGGGTAGTAATTATATTTTATTAGCTAGCAAAACACCATTTTTTTATTTCAAAGGATAATTCTGTGTAAATCACCTTAATTAGAAGTGTCAGAGGAACCCGTGAATATCATACTTAGTAACTAATTTCCCATGTACAGGTAATAATTTAAAACACATGGATCACTCGCCGAGTGGAAATATGCTCGCCATGAAATAATGTGGGGAGTGTCGGGGTTATTACTATGTAAATGTGTAATCATTTCAGACCACTGCAGACTTGCTTAGTGATTAAAGAGAATTCCAAGGTCTCCAAAGATTGTGCTCTCCACAAGAGCCTAGAGCGAAAAACTTTAAAAGGCACCGAAAAGTGTTTGAACTTTAAAGGTCTTGATTTCCCTTTTACCATTTTTAATTCGTCTGCGGTGTTTATGGAATGGAAGGTTTCTCTTTGCTGATGGCCTTTCGATTCTTAGTCCATTGCCCGCTTCTCTTAACAGTTCACTGCCTGGAAGCGCCCAGCCTCCCACGAAGGAAAGTGCTGCAAAGCCTTTATGGTAGATTATTATTTAGAGGGGCAAAGGAATTGCCAAACTAAATCAGACCCAAGGTCCATCTGCTCCGGTATGCTGCCGCCAACAGAGGCCAGCACGGGATGCTTCAGAGGAGGGTACCAGAAACCCCACAGCAGGCACATTTGCAACAATCTGTTCCAGAAAAAGTTTTTTCCTAAACCCCAAGAGCTGGAGATTGGTTTATGCCTGAGGCATGAGAGTTTATGTCCATTCCAAATCTCTCTCTCTCGCTCCCTCCCTTTATTTTTTCTTTTTCATCTTTAATATTAAAAGGACTAATGCAACAGGACTAAATTTGGCCCCAAACGTAGGGTTTTACTTTGAAAAATGACTAAAACTAAGAATAATAGAAACCTTGCCATGAAATTTAAACCCAAATCCAGTGAAAATGTAACAAGCCCCCAGTTATCTCTAGGGTTTGAACGTCGGATTTTCAGCTGCCTGGGTTGAGCCAAAGCCCGGTGAAGTCCATGAAAGACTATCCAGTGACTCCAGTGGCCTTTGGGTCAGTTGCGTTGAGGGCTGAGTAACTATCAGCCGTAGGCTGCTCTCCTTTGTGGACTGTCTACGAGAGGGGCACATGCGACACACTGAGCCAGTGGTTACAGAAACAACTTTTTAAAACAAAGATTTATTCCTCCTCCCACACCCCCGTTCAGTAATGTTTGCAGCTCAAAGCTGCAGGGGAACCAGCAAATGAAACTGACTAGAAAAAGTGTGAAACTAACTAATCTTCCTTTGTGAAAGGTGGAAGGCTTTGAAAGAGCCAAACAAGGGTATCATTGGTGAAAAATAAATGAGATTCTCAGTGTTGCTTTTAAATTGAATCATTTCAGGTACCATTACCAACAGAGGGAATGAAACTTGGTTTTTTTTAAATATAATATTTTGCCTAAAAGGGGAAGAAGTTGTTTCACACCTGGCAGAATGATTTAAATAAAAAGATAACATTGAAAAGCAGGAATCAAGCCGATTGCATAATATCTAGGGCCAGATTCTGCTTGCACCGGATTGGAATGAATGAGCAGAGAAAAAAAGATGGAATCAACTTCGCAACTGCTCTGTGAATCCTGCGTTGCTCCAAGCTGCCATATTCACAGGCCTGGAGACTGATGTCCCTGCCTACCCCATGGGCAGGATGGGTACAGCACAGACAGTACCCCCACACCATCCTGCCTGTGTCCCCCACACACACCCCTTCCCTATTTCCCCCCAACACACACACTGTGCCTGCGGTAGGGAATACACACACCATGTTTTTGCTGGAGACAAAGTATGACTGGGTAAGCAATGTTCTGAGCTTCAGCCCCGGTGCAAAGGGGATTTTGTGCAAAGGGGAAATCTGCTGGGTCTGATTGGGAAGGGACCCCCGCCCCCCGCAGATTGTGGAGTGACAGCAGTGCCTGCAGTACCTACCCTGTGGTTGCAAATCTGTCAGCTCCAGCCTTCCCCCTAAACCAACCCACAGAGCTGTGCCCCAGGACGGGCCTGGGTTGCAGAACCCTTGCGTGGGCTCCCCCTGCATTTCACCCTGTGCCGCAAAACTGCATCTGTCCTGCCCAGGGTGTGGGTAGAATATGTCCCAGTGGAGCTGGGTGGTCCAGACCCCGTGCTGCTGAAATCTCCGCATGAGAGAAGGGAGAGAAACAGCTTCCCGCATGTCCCCCTGTTCAGCTGGCTGGTGCCACGCCAGGCAGAGCTGGCACGGTCAGGGCTGTGCTGTGGAAGTGGTTCTGGAAGGCAAAGCACCCCCATTACCAATGCTGCTACAATCAGGAATCCTAGAGAGGGATAGATGGGAGGGAGACGATGGCGGAGACGCTCATCCATGTTCATGTCCATCAAAGAGTCCAAGTAACTGCAGCTATTTGGCTAAGAATCCTGTTTTAAAAGTGCCTCGTTGACTTCTGTGCGTTGGGGATGGGAATGGAGAGGAAGCAAAGCCTTGGTCTCTTGCACTTTGGTGACCGGATCATGACAAAATTCCTGATCTCACCCCTTCTGAGGCCCACCGAGGGGTACGGGCGGGTGGGGTGGGGTTGTGGAGGTTTGTAGCCTGAGGCGAAAACACCTTCCTCCATCCCTTCTCATTTCATAACACCCAGCCATCTGCCAAATCAAGGCAGATTAAAGCCGGCCAAATTCAATTTCTCCCCACTGCCACTGCCGCGCAGCATCTGGGGCTAACGTGTCCCCGACAAAGCGAACATGACAGCCACATCGCTTTTTTGTCACATCTACTACCGTGTTGATCTTCTAAAAGTCTCATAAAAATGTATTGATGTCTCCCATACTGCTGTGATTGGGAAGAAAGGAGAGTGTGTGTGCGGGGCTGTGTGCGGGGCTATATTAATGTTTCTGAAGTAGATCGGATTTGATATGTCTTGTTCTATTGTCAGCAGCTGTTTAGCGAGGCTTTTTAATACTTTCTGGCTGCCGATCACTCATCCTTAGCCTGGGATGCAGGCTTGCATACCAATGTTGTTATTAAACACAATTCCATTCCCCCCCCCCTCCACCCGCTAACCTCTCCCCTCCACCCATCCACCCATCCATCCATCCATCCATCATCTCCCCGGGGCGATGGAGAGGTGGGAGCCAGCCGCCCCGCCACAACGTACTTACAAGTGCGGGCTTCGGGTTGGCAACATATTTCAAGCTCCTTCCGCCGGCTGCAGGGTGCTTTGCATTGACAAATCGAATCAGGGGGAAATCATTTATTTCCTAATGCTGTTTGCAGCGTGTTAGCGGGAGAATTTACATGAGAGAGATTACTTTAATAACCACAAAATTACAGCGCGGGCCTCCCCACCATGTCGGCTTGGATATGTAATTGTTTCAAGTTTAACCTGTCTGGGGGGGGGGAGGCGTTATTAAATCTGCCGCAGCTCACGCCAGGGAGGGGCAGGCGGGGAGCGATCTCCTTCCCCGCCGCCTCCTCGGCACTGGTTGGAAGAGGGGGAGTTTTCTCCATCTCCTTCTTTTTAGGGGTTAATCTCGCTCGCTTCCTCTTGTTCCGCTCTCCCTCGAGCCCGCTCCCGCGCAGCGCCGAGCACCCTCCGTTCCTTTCAGAAGGCGCTCGGCGTCTCGCAGGATCGGGCCCCTCGGCGCTGTGGCAGCGGTCACAGGGAGCAGCAGCCGGGGGAGGGAACGGATTTCACTTGGCAAAATCTCATCAGCTGGGTTTGGGTTTTGCGAAGTCAGGACTGGCTCCACTCTAGGCCCCATTTGAGCCAAACCCTTCCAGTTTGGGAGAGTTTGGTTAAACTGCCCCATCTCTGATCAGAAGCAGGATCCCTGCCCCCTGGTATTTAACCGCCTTTCTTTCCCCTGCACGATCTCTCCCTGTCCCTTGCTGGGAGACAAGGCCGCTCACTCTCTGCTTTTCTCTCTTGGCAGTAAGAACTCCCTACTGAAGGATTCCCTGGCACCTGGCACCCCCAAGGTAAGTGAGGAAAAGCGACACCTGTTGTCACGCTCCCAGAAAGTGACCTGATTCACACCTGCTCCCCCCTCACATACACGCGTCACTCCCGGTCCCCGTGGTGAGGTTCGCACGCCAGTCCCCGGCCGGGATAATGGGTGTCTCTGGAATGGGGTCGTTTCTGGGCTCATTGTCGAGCACCAGCCTAACCCGGGGAGGCAGGGAGGGGATGGGGGGGAAGCTGCTCCTGCTTGCCCAGCTGCTCCAGAGTGGCGAGCTCCCAGCCCCTCCTCCTTGCGCCAAAGGGACCATGCAGCCGAAGGGTGGGCAGGTCACCGGGACCCCAGCTTCTGGCTCATGACAGCCCACGAGAGTTGATTGCTCTGCCGGAGCTCAGAGCACAAAGCCGGGCGCTGGAGTTAGTGGAGTCAGAAGATCCTGGGGAAATGAAGCAGCCCAGGAAGAAGAGCCAGGGCTCCATGTTGAAATGGTACCAACGTACTGCAGACCCCTTCCTCCTTCCCTCCCTTGGCAGTGACCTGCCCAGCCCAGAGTTCTGAGACCCACATCTACCACCCACAACATGCTGCAGCAGCATCTCTATTACTATTCATACTCCAGTGAAGAGGGCCCAACAAGTACCTAGACAGAGAGCTACATCTCCAGGAAACCTGCAGGAGCCACTGAGCCGCGCTATTCCCCTTTTAATTGATTAGGAAACTGAGGCAAAGGGAAGTCAAGTGACTTGCCCAAGGTCACAGAGATTAAGTGGCAGAGGCAGGGGCAGAACCGACTGCCAGGCTGACAAGCTCAATCCACTAGCAGCTCCGTTGTGTAGTTGGACAATTCAGCGAGACTGGAACCCAGAGCTGCAAAGGTCTCCGTTGGGTTTTAGCCGTGCCCTGTGCACTGTTCAACGTTTAAATACACTTGTTTCCGTGTAATCGGGTAAGACAATCACATGGAACTGGGTGTCGGAGCTCCTGGGCCCGACTTTGTCATTGACTAGCACTGTGACACTAAGGAGTCATTTCTCTTCTCGGTGCATCAGTTTACCCATCACACACCCACACGAGATGGGGCTGGGAGAGCTGCAGTGCCAGTTCTGGTGGGGATGTTACCTTCCAGATCCTCCAACGATTTCCCAAGCCCTCCAGGAAAAGAGATCATAATACTACTTCGTACTTTGATAGCACAAAACGCATTCCTCCAGTCGAACTTACTGACTCTCACAGGCCCATGTTTTACACCTGGGGCAATTGACGGACAGGGAGGGTAAGTGACTTGCCTGAGGTCAAAAGTAAGTCAGTGACACAGGCCGGACTAGAACTCGGGAGTTCCCAGCTTGCATGCTGAGAGTGAGCCATGGCTGTCTCAGCAGCTCTCGGCTAAGTCAGGCCCTGATCTTTCTGATGTGAAAAACAAGCATTGAAAAAACTCCAAAGTGTGTTTGAAAATCAAGAGTCTTGGAGGCTGTCTTTCGACATCACAAAGGAGCAGGAAAGGGAGCAGGGGAAATAGAAGCACCTGTGCTTTGCAGGGTCCCCTCTCCCTGGTTGTCAGGTCTGAATGCTGATAACTCAGCAGTCCCCACTGCAGAGCCCAAGAGGGAGAGGGAGGGCTAGGGAGACAGATTAGCTGTTTGGAGGTAAATACACCGAGTCAGTGACAGACACCAGATAAAGAAGAAGGGTCCATCTCTCGGCAGGGCTGGGCTTTTGAAGTTTCTATTGACAAAGAATCCCATTTGCCTCGAGAGAGGGGATTAAACTGGGACTGGAGAGTCGTTCTATGTAAAAGAGATCAGTCGCCTCCTGTCACCACATGGATCTTTTCCCTTTGCCCGTCACGTCCAGGCCTAAGAACATTAACTTCAAGAAGCCTTGGGAGTGGGGGGGAGAGGGGGAAATCTGGAAATCTTTCATTCCCCTCTCAGAAAGCCTGCACGCTCCTTGGCCCTGGAGGATTCATTATTTCTAGGTGGCTTTTGCTGGGAGACACGTCTTGTGCGGGGTGGAAAGGCCCGGCGCTCTCGGTTCATGTTAGCTGGGTATTAAAGGCCCCTTTGTAATGGGGCTGGAGCTGAGCAGGAGGCGGGTGTGGGATGAAGCTGCTCCGGCTCTTGGGGGCTGGCGGAGTTATTGCTTTCCTGGCCCGGCCCGTGCATGCCGCCGGAGCACAGTCCGAGACCCCGGGGTGGCGGGGGATAAGGTCAGCAGGCCGGCTCCAAGGGTCCGCCCTCAGGGGATGGATTCAATGTTAGTCTGACTCACTTCGCAACCATCTTCCCCCTCGGCCAGAAGGGCTTGGCCCTACGTCCTGCCTACGCAGTGCTGGCCCGGCAGTCCTGGGGCTGTTACAGCGACGGAGGGGCCAGGCTTGGGATGAGATGCTAAACCAGGGTCCCCTCTGCCGGTCTATACCGTGTCGGAACTATAACCCCAGGGTCCTGGCTGCCGGTCCCCTTCTCCATACAAGAGGGTCTCACCCAAGGCCGTGGGCACTAGTGGTGGGCATGGACTGGGTGGGTCATTGGCACCAGCCCTGCAGCGCTGGGGGATCTCTGAGCAGCCCGTCGGGAACCAGAGCTGATTCTCTCCTGTCCTCAGGCGGGTGGGGCAGGGACCGGTCTGTCATGACTGGCGGGGGTGGGTGATTTTAACTCCAGACCTTCTCCAAGAGTCAGTTGTTTATTCCGAACCCTTCGGTGTGCGTCCTTCTCGCCCCGCACTCCCCCAGCATTGCCCCACTCCCCCGGCCAAGACCTCGCCTGGAAATCAAATCCCCGGTGTAAAGACGTGGTTTTCATTCCCTGGCTCCCTGCCCCTGAAGAGCTGCCACTCACCGCACTGGGTCAATTTTCATGGCAACATGTCAAAGAAAATCCAATCACTCAACATGGTCTGTGATGAATCCCAGATTATTATATCGGATTCTTCTATTCTTGGAGCTGCCAGAGCCAGCGACGGCCGGGCGAGGGGCTCCAGCAGCAAATTCCCTCTCCCTCGGCGAAGGGCGGCGTTGAGAACCGGATTGTTCTTCGCAGCTCGGATTCCCAAGCGCCGCCTGGACAAGCGACTGGGGGGGCCGGGGGGGAGTTTTCTACCTAGCCTGTGACTGCTGCTCAGACTAGGCCAGCAGGTGAGTGGGAGGGGGGCTGGACAGTTGCAGCTGCTGCTGCTTAGCCCCTGGCAGTGACGGCTCCTTCAGCGCAGCCCCAAACAGCTGTTTCCGTTTCGGAGCAGATCTCCCCTGGCACATGCCTACAGGCTCCACGCCTATGGGAGCTCTTCACTGCCCTGGTCTCCTCCCTTCTGCTCCCCGGCGCTGTTCCTGCTCCTGAATCGATGCCCCTGCTGGGCCTTGGTTCTGCTGCTCGCCCTCCAGCCCAGCCTGCCTGGGATGTCCCTTGATGTCTTGTTCCCAGAGCTCCCAGCCACCTGCTGAGTCTGTATGGGCCAGGAAAGGACTTGCTGATGCTGGGCTGCCTTGTAAGTCTCCGCTGCAGGCAGATCTGAAGCCCCTTCCCCCCCATCTGCCCTGCATCTGAGGACGGATCTTCCTCAGGGGCAGGGGGCTTTGAGGAGTCCCCCAGCGCCCCACACCCTCACTCCCTGGTGACACAGCAGCACACGGTCCTGGGTTCTTACCAGGTTTCTCCTCCCGAGGAGCAGGTTTTCGGGGTGAGCTGTCCCGAGAGAAGGAGGACGGCTTGGCTGGAGGGGATATTGTAGCGGTGATGGCCTGGACCCATCGGACACAGAGGGAAGGAGGCGGCTCTCGCTGGCCCCGTGTTAAAGGCCAGAATGTTTCATGGTGCTGCTCCGGCTCCCCAGGCCTAGGAATATGGGCTCTTAGCCCCAACCCTTTGCTAGAGGCGACCGGTGGCCCTTTCCTCCCACCAGTCCTGGGGCAACACTGCCAGCCTCGGAGGACGCAGCCCACCCTCCTGAGCACAGGGAGCACAGCATCCTTCACGAGGGAGGAATGAGCCTGGGGGAAAAGGTGGCACAGAGAAGGAGCAGGAGGAGGAAGGCCCCGTCTATAGTCCCTGTGGGGCTTGGCTGCTTAGCACCCATCCCAATGGGGCCCCGATGCTTGATTGGACTTCCTGGCGCTACCCTAATAGAAATGCAGCAAAGAACCCTGTGGCACCTTATAGACTAACAGACGTTTTGCAGCATAGAATAGAAATGAGAGTTGGGCTAATAACAGGCCAAATATACTCAGGGTCTGCTGGCGCGTGTGCTCCGTTAGCTGCTTCCTCGCCTGTGGCCCCCGGGTTCGGTGCTGCCTCGAGCAAGGAGCAAGGAGACTCTGAACCCCGAAGTCCACGCGCATGTGAGCTGTGGATGGGCTGCTCTTCAGCCAATCATCGACGAGTCGCTCCTTTGGATCACCAATTGCCTGCAAATAGATGACGAGTCTCTTGATTTGTATTCCGGATTTTTCACATTTTCCCCCATTTGTAACTCTCCACTGAATCCTCTCTGTGACTAGTTCCTTCCTGGGGAAGGGCTTGTCCATGGGCAGTTCGCTCTGAGTCTTTGATATCCAAAAGGCAACCCTGCGTTGGCTAGTTTTTATTGGGCACATAAGTCACACGGTATTACTGCTGTTCCTTGTTTGGATGAGCGTAACTCTGTGGACCAGGTTGCTGATGTGAATCCCGGTGAAAGAGCTGCTTTTTACACAATGCATAATTCACCTATGGAACTCCCTGCCACAGGATATCATGTAGGTCAAGCACTTAATAGGATTCAAAAAGGGATTAGACATTTATATGGATAATGAGACCATCTGCAGGGACAGGTAAATAGAAATGATCTCACCTTTCTGGATTCAGGGTATTAACCAATGTCTAAATGATGAGGCCTAGGAAGAAACATCCCCTATGGGCACATCATTCCACAGTTGCTCCCTAGGGTTTTCTTGCACCTTCCTCTGGAGCAGCTGGTCCTGACCACTGAAGGAGCCTGGGCTAAGCTGGGCTGATCTGTTCTGTGAGTTCACAATTTATTTCCCGGCAGCATTTTCTAATATTCACTTTAAAGTTACTCTTTACATTAATAGCAGCAAAGAATCCTGTGGCACCTTATAGACTAACAGACGTTTTGCAGCATGAGCTTTCGTGGGTGAATACCCACTTCTTCGGATGCAACTTTACATTAATGTTCCAGCCTGTAAACTGGCTGTCATTGCAACCTGACGGCAAAGGAGAAGGACTAGAAGCAACTCCCATTTCTTATTCCGAAGAATGATTGTGGCTGATTTGCTTAGGTCTGTGCCCAGCTTCGGTGAGGGTCCTGTACAGAGCCTGGCTGTGCTGGGAACTCATCTACAGTGCCAGATTTCTTTGATTCCCCCCCCCCCTCCCATTTTTTTACAGCCTCCTAGAGCAGATTGAAAAAGAATTACTGCACCTATTGGGAAATCTGACCGCTAAAGCCCTCCAAGGAAAAAGAGCTTTGAAGGCAGGCAAGATGTGAAGCCTTAAACCTTGACAAAATCTCTGTTTTAAACCCTTCCCAGCTGCCTCCCTCTAAATGCAATGGCAAGCAGAGCCAGTGATCTCCTCTGGAGCACGGTCTAGTGGTAGGAACAAGAGACTGGGGTCAGGACGCCTGGGTTCTTACTCCTAACTCTGCCGTGTCACTGGGGGAAATCACTTACCGGAGCTGGGCCATCTCCCCCAGCTGCAGCACTGGCTGATGAAGAACGCTTAAAAGCGAAATCTGTCTGTCATGACTAAGCCCTGGCTAAGGGGTGGTGGCTCTTACACTGTCACTGCGTTACACATTTCGCTCCCAGCTCCACCGCACCCGCCTTGCCCCTCTGCTGAAGCCAATACACGTTTTTCCTCTTGGCTTTCCTGGCAGCAGGATCAGGCCTGTAAGAAAGTTTCTAGATAGGGTGACCATATTTCCTAAAGTAAAAATGGGATGGCTGGGGCTCGCCAGAGCCACCCCCCCCCCCCCCCCCCCCCCCCCCCCCCCCCCCCCCCCACACCAACCCCCCCCCCCCCCCCCCCCCAGGCCCCCCCCCCCCCCGCCCCCCCACCCCCCCCCCCCCCGCGGCGCCCCGCCGCCCGCACGCGCCCCCGCCCCCCCGCCCCCCCGACACACCTCGACGGGGACAAACACACACACACACACCCCGCTGGCAGGGCTCGCCAGAGCCACACACCCCCCCCCCCACCCGCAGGGCTCGCCAGAGCCACACACACCCCCCGCCAGCAGGCCTCGCCAGAGCCACACACACACACACCCCGCCAGCAGGGCTCGCCAGAGCCACACACACACACACCCCCGCCTGCAGGGCTCGCCAGAGCCACACACACACATACCCCGCCGGCAGGGCTCGCCAGAGCCACACACACACCCTCCCCACCCACAGGGCTCGCCAGAGCCACACACACACCCCACCCCCACCTGCAGGGCTCGCCAGAGCCACACACACACACACACACACACCCCGCCGGCAGGGCTCACCAGAGCCACACACACAAACCCCGCCGGCAGGGCTCGCCAGAGCCACACACACACAATGGCAGGGCTCGCCAGAGCCACACACACACACACCCCCGCCTGCAGGGCTCACCAGAGCCACACACACCCCTCCCGCCCATGGCTAGGGCTGACCCCCCCACCCCAACCAGAGCTGGGGCTGACGCCTGCAGACCCACGGCAGCTGGGGCTGGGCTGTCCCGGGGCTGCATTGCCGCCCCGCAACATTCCCCCACGCCCGCCCCCGACTGTTTTGGCAAACTGGGCATTTGTTCGTTTTCACTTGCCAACTGATCAGCTGGGAAGAGCAAAAAGTCGGGACAACCGGGACAGAGCTTGAAAACGGGGACTGTCCCGGCCCAAAGGGGACGTGTGGTCACCCTAGTTCTAGGACTAAACGCATCTTTGTGTCCAAGATCATCCAGCACTAGCATCCAAACCAGCCTGCCGAGTGGGGGCGGGGGGAGGAAATGGAGCCCAGGCCTGGTATCAGTCGTTGCTTTCGGGTTACAGTTCCCAAGTGATAACAGCTATTAGCAACACTTCCACTGCTTCCCTACCCCGGAGGGGAGGGCAGGAGACAGCAAACATGTCAAGCTATCACCTCCATGTTAAGTGATAAGTACCTATTTAGACGGCAGAGTTAAGGCTGAACGCATCAAGCAGGAAACACTTTGTGCCAAACTAAAAAAAGGCCATAGAGATATAGAAAACGAAGGGCTCGGGTATTTGTTCTGCTGACAGCCGCTGTGATAGATTGTTTAAGAAAAATAGACTCCCTGTGTTTTTCTGGGGCTATCAGAAAGCAAGAGTCCAGCACTTAATAGTCTCAAATGGCTGGCCTTGAAAGGAAAGGGAATGTCAAAGGCATCTGCTAGCCTCTCCCCGCGCTGACACCTGACCCGTCTGCGGCACAGGGAGAAGGTAGTTAAGGGAGGGGGAGGCGACGGTTAGCGTGTGCTGGCAATTTCAATCCATTTCCTTGGTGCGAGGGCTGCACCCTGACAGGAACCAGCTCCTGCTCTCTCCCATACGTACACCACTCCCTCCCTCTCGCAGGGCCAAGAGTCCCACGCATGCCAACCGCGGCGCATAGACATACGCAGCCGGCCTCCAGAGATCTGTTTGCACCTGCAGGCACCATGCACTGCTCTCCCCGTTGCACACACAGCTATGCCCGTACACAGGAACACATATCTGTGTAAACGCGCATGCACAGTGACTTACGCACCCATTCTCCCACAGGTGGCATACAGGTGAACACCAGGGCCTTTCACACCCAGATACACCCATGGAAGAAGTCACCCCTCCTGGAACTCTGGGGATTCAGTTTCATTTACACAAACGAAGGGCCTGGCCCTCTCATGTAATACAGCTGCTTTGCACAGCTCCCGCAATGTGGCCCTGACACTAGCCCAGGGAGATCCCTGCACGAGTGATCTGTTCGGGGCGTAGTGCTGAAATAAGGGCTGTTACACGACATTCCCTTTCCCCTCCTCCCCACTGCTGGTATAGCAGGGGCATGGCCAGAACACACTGATGACTGGCTACATTTTGGGCCCTCAGGCAGTGTAAATTAGAGCTCCCCTCGGGCTGCTCTAATTCGGCATGGGGAGCCGCTGTGCCCAGCCTTGCTGTAGGATCGGGAGAGCATTGAGTTTTAAACACAGGGGCTTCTGCGCTGATGGCGGTATCATTTTTAATTAATTGAGAGCATGCATTTTTTAATTGAAACAAAGCTGCTGCCACCTTTCCAGTCACTGCCCCAGAGCTCTGCAGAATTGCACAATCCCTGGAGAGGTCAGGTCCACACACGCAGAAGGTGAAATTCAGCCCTGGGCAGAGGGCCAGCACACGGTCAAGACACCCTCTGGGACTTACGTGGTACCTAGGCCTTGTGCTCAGCCCTCTGCCCAGGGATTGAATTCCACCCGATGAACACGAACACATACAACTACCATCTCCATGCACGCACACACGTTCACGTATGCCCACGATTGCACCCATGAAGTCCCGCCTGCGCCCGCTCCCCCAAACACACAGCAAACCCTCTTCCCACTCCGCATGGACGGCGCATGAACCAGCCGTTGGGGGAGGCTAGGCCCTGGCCCCTCCCCTTCTGCCCGAGGACCCTCCCCCACCCGTTCCACCCCCCTCTCCTGACAGTGCCCAGAGCACCCCCACTGTGGCCACCAGCCCCCCTGCCCCAGCGCCCCCAGTGCCGGGCAGCACAGCCCCCAGCCCCCCCAGCCCCTCAGCACTGGCTCCAGACGCCCCGAGTCCGGCCAGCCGCAGCCTGGGCCACAGGGGAAGAGCGGGAACTGGAAGCAGACAGGGGAGGGCCTGGGGGTGGCACGGGAGTGGGGCCACGCCGGGCTTTGGGGGAGGCCTGTGATACCCGCCGCCCATGCCACTCCGGCTCCTGGAAGTCAGTGTCCTGCGGAAGGGGGCGGCAGGAGGCAAAGCATCTGAGGGGAGGGTAGAAGAAAGTAAATGATGGCTCCTGGGAGCCACGCCGGAGACATGGCTGCCCAGACCGGCAGCAGGGAGGGAGGAAAGGGTGAGCACACGGCTTGGACAAGATTGATGGCCTCGTTGCCATTAAGAAAAAAATTAGCCGATGGCGGCTATCATATTAAAGGGTGAAGAAGCCGTGAATTATTTTCTTAAAGATCTTATCGCTTACAATGATAATTTTACCTTCCAAAAGGCCACTTTTAATGAGGCGAGCCAGGCAAAAAGTCATGATTTAATGCCAGATTTTTTTTTTCCAAACACATTTTACTGCTTTTTTGTCCATGTTTAAAAAGCGCCGGTGACCTTTTTTTATTTAGCTTGCCCCAGGTGTAATGCTGCGGCTGATCCTCTTCGGGTTTATAACCTCTACAGAGAGCGCCTTTACCCAACGGAGAGATGATTTAAAGGGGAGGGAGAAATATGAGGCTGGGCTGGCGTTCACACAAGGCCCTTGCTGTGTCTTTCAACACCCAAATGGTGGCTTGGCTTGCCTTGGGAAGGTGGGGGAGCAGCTTGCCCTGAGACCTTGGCCCAGGGAGATGAAGCCTGGTCAAACAGGCTCTGGATCTGAGTTACAGGCCAGTGCCTGGGGGATGGGGGCAGGGCTGAGCTCTCCGGTACCCGTTTCCCCAGGAAGAAAAGGAACAATTCAGTGTATAGGTCCATTGTCCACGCAGCAAGGAATCCCGCTGGGAAGTGCATGGGCATATCTGCCTGCCCTCATCGTATGGGAAGGGGTATTGCTGTGTGTTTGGGGGAGCGGGCGCAGGTGGGACTTCATGGGTGCAATCGTGGGCATACGTGAACGTGTGTGCGTGCATGGAGATGGTAGCTGTATCTGTTTCCCCTGTGGCCCAGGCTCCAGTCTCTACCACTGGCACAGAGTGCCTCAGAGGCAAGGCATCATTGTAGCCGGGGTGATGGGCAGAGAGTGATGGGGGTGAAATGTGATGTGTTACCGTCCCCACTGGAAACATCCAACATCCCTGGGCCGAGTCTGCATCTCCTTTGCCTGTTTCACATGTACAAACACACCATGGTCATGCGTGCCACAGAGCCGGAGAACTAAATCAGGCATATATGAGTCATGCGTGAGGGATTAGTTCAGGGATGAGGGGATTGAGTTAGATTTATGCCCTCCTAAAAAAAGACAGATTTCTCTCACAAATTATAGTCCCATCTGCGCCATAGCGAAGAAATGCCGTTACAACACAGATCGGTTCATCCGTGTTACCAAAGCACTGCGCCTGCCATGCAACAGTCCGGGGCTGTAGTGCGAGTTGGGGAGACAGATGAAATGTGGCGTGACCCAGGTGGCACTGCAAGCCAGAACCGTGTTGATCTCAGTTATAGCCAGGTGCCCCCCAGCATGATAGTTCCTGCACTGTAAAATCCAAGCATCGCTCGGGTGAGGCAGAGTAAATAATGAATGGTTCTAGCAATAGCGGCAGGATTTCAGTAGTTACAGGAAAACACGGCTTGTGCAATTGGCTGCATACTGCGGGTGACTCGGTGACTGTCGCCAAAACTAGGTGTTTCTAGAGACAGCTCCGGGGGACAAGCTCCGATCTGGGTAGGTGGCTTTCGTGGGTGTCTAACGATTGTTGGCACTTTGTCAGGCCTCAGATGTGAAGTGTCATTTTTTACTAGAGCCATTTCCTACCATCTTGAATAGTGGAATTCGTGTGAGATTTTAGCCACATCTAAACCAGGCAACAGGCCCCTTCCAGCTCTTGATCTGAGCTAGAACCAAACCCGTAAGGATGGACCCAAGGATTTGATTCCTTAGTGTCCCCCACCCCGATCCCTGACATTCAAAGGGGCCTGGATTCAGCATTCTGGATTGGGCCTTTCTCTCTGTTACTGATCTCCTAGTGAATTAGGATCGCATCCCCTGCCCTCAGACTCACTGCCATGAATCCGACCCATTGTCTCTGGGCCCCTCGGTGGATCCAGTGATTCTGGGACCTCCAGCCTGGGTGCTGACAGGCTTTTAACATGAGGAGATTGAACTTCAGCCCGAACCAGAATTTGCATCACAGTCCAGTGGTCTGGCCCAAGACATGGAGGACAAGCAATTGCTTCATCTTCCCTAAATGGCTGTCTTGCGTCGTCCTGAGGCTGGTCGTTCTGCACTGAAATTCCCAGAGGCCAGATGATGGGGATGTCCAAGGGCTGGGGAGAGAGAGCACAAAGGCGCCTTTTCCCCCATGGAGCAACCACAGTCCTGCGCCCTGAGCACAAAGTCTAGGGCAGCGTTAGCACCACTAGGCATTGCAAGGGGGGGGAGCAGGGTTACAATTCCCCTCCATACTAGCTGAGCTAGAGGGGCAGGCATGAGCTCTGCCTGCAGAGGGCGGATGCCCCTGGGGACTGGTGCCATGACAGTGCCCCCCACCCCCCCCCCTCAAATGCCAGGAGACAGTTCTGAAATGACTGATTCGGAAAGAGAGGCCAAAACTGGGATGGCAGCGAGGTCGGCCTAATGCAGAAATAAGGTTGGCCTCAGACCACGCGGGTTCCTAATCCTCAGGCCCTGCGCCTGCTTTCCCCTGTCTGCAGCGGTGACAGTCCTGCCTAAGCGGCCGGGAAGGCAAAGTGTTCGCCGTCTCGGGGAAATGAGAAAACCAAATGAAGTCAAGTTTGCTACCAGCAAAGGGGAAGTGTGACTTGGCATCGCGAGCGCCGTGTTTAACATGCCGGCGAGGGGTTTAGAATTGAAGTGCTTGCACACAATTTAAAAATAGACAGTTTATTAATCTAAACGGCAAGTGTATGTAGAAGAGGCCTCGAGATTGACATCTTTGGGATTAGTTTAGCCCTGCGTTTTTCCAGAGGTCATCGCCATGGTGCTCAGGAGGGCTGTGGAATAAATGGGGCCGGCGTGCTTCCCGGGACCGCACGCTAAAAACTAATACATAACGTTTAATTTACTGTCTCCAGAGCTAGCCCGACCATTTTTCACATAATCATATTGGATTAGAGCTACCGGCGGCTGTGGGCGGAGTGGGGGGCGGAAGGGATTGGTCTGCTGGGGCGGGGGAGGCAGGGGGGGCGCGGTGTATTTTTCTCGCCTGAAGGAGGACGTCTTTAACCCCCCCAGCACCAGGACGGTCAGCTTATTTCAGGAGGGACAGGGTGTTCCACTGCAACAGGAGGCTCCCTTGCTTCCGAATCGCTGGGCTGACTCAGACTCGGAGCTCTCAGAGGCAGGCCGAGACCCCAGCCCTTCATTTCAAAGCGCCATTTGCAGTCTCAGGCCTTTCAAATTCCTCCTTGTCCCCTTTTTTGGGGGAGGGATGGGGTTCCTTTTTTTTTCTAACAGGAGCTCAGTGTTTTTCAACAGAATTCCCCCTGCAGCTCCTGAGAAATATTAAAGAGCTGCTGCAGAAATAATTAACCTCGGCACTAAGAAGGAGAAAGGGAAATCCAGGACAAGGCAATGCATTGTGGCAAACACAGCAAGAGGCAGGAGCCTAGAAACCCTCCATATGCCAAGCCTGCCTCGCTTTCCCCAGTCACAGGATCACCTGAAATGAACAAACATCCCTCATCCAGGGCAGCCATATCCACGCAGACTCCCAATAGAATTAAGGTTACATCAGGGCTTTCCTTAAACCCTGCTTGGGTCAGGGTGATTCCCTGCTCCCTGATGAACAAGGGGTTAACTCCAGCTCAGCTTCCCTCTCCCCTGGCAAGGTGCTCAGGGAAGGGCTAGGTGAGAATCCCCCTAGGTTGACCACTCAGGCTATGTCTACACTACACCTGAGCTCTGACTCAGGTTTGAGCCCAAGCCCCCCTTCCATCCACACCCAGATCAGTCTGACTCGGGTCAGTGAGCACCCAGGACCCGGGTCCTAAAAGACCCTTCTAAGGGAGTGGGTCAGAGCCCAGTCCAAGCCCTGTCATTTTTCAGTGTGGACGCAGCTCAAGTCAGAAGTTCTGCATCGTGCAGTGTGGACGCATTAGCACGGCTGTGAGAACTGGATCCAGCAATTATAAACCCAATTGATAATGCAGTGTGGACGCTCAGACATGGGCTTGGAAACACTGAGTCCACGAGCCCATGTCCCCCAGACCCAGGCTTATAATGCAGTGTAGACATGCCCCAAACGAGATCAGGGCCCCGCGGGGCCCTTGAGGATCACATCTTGCCAGCTGGCCATCTTTTTCTGCTGAGTCATTTGACATGCTGTTTCCAGCTGCTCATACCTTTCCGAAAAAGTCACATTTTGGGTTCAATTTTGTCCATGTTTAATGTCAGCCCAAAGGCAAATGTTTCAGGAAAGTTCTCCTCCCTCTAAGGAATTGTGGCTTTTAACAGTTGGCCTGGACATTTCAGATGATATTCTTCTATCCCTTTGCAGACTTACCTGCCTCTGAGCAATCATTTCTTATCGTTGCATCCTACTGGATGTTCCTCAGAAACAAACACTTGGCGAGCTGGATTTTCAGTGGATATTGTTTAATGTCTCTTATGCAGAAGTTCAGCCTGGGTCTACACTAGAAATGCTACAGCGGCAGGCCTGTAGTGGAGACACTTACTACAGTGACAGAAGGGGTTCTCCCATAACTAGTAAATCCACTGCCCCGAGAGGCAGTAGCTACGTGGACAGAAGAATTCTTCCATCAACCTAGAACTGTCTACGCTGGGGCTTACGTCAACTAATCTACCTCTCTCACAGGGATGAATTTTTCACACCCCTGAGCAACGTAGTTGGCTCAACATAACTTTCTAGTGTCGACCAACCCTTAGCTAATTTGTATTTTTCATAGACTTTTTCCTCAAACTCTCCTACTACTAAAGTTAAATTATTACTGGATGTAAGTCCTTTAAGTATTGTCACACTAGTCCTGTGATTTCCCATAAGCGTTGGGTGCACTGAATTTATACGTCCCCACTGTTGATTTGAAGGCTATCAATATATTTCTTAAGTCACAATAAAAATAAGCTTCTGATTTTTTTCCATATCCTTGTGCAAAAAATCTGTGTTTTTCCAGATGCTATGTATTAAAATGTATTCAAGAGTAATAGTAAATTACAATATAATGTGTATTAATGAAGCAACTTTGTTAGTGATATGTCATTATTGAGACATTTAGTGTAATTTAAGTAACAGAGAGTCCTGTGGCACCTTTAAGACTAACAGATGTATTGGAGCATAAGCTTTCGTGGGTGAAGATGAAGTGGGTATTCACCCACGAAAGCTTATGCTCCAATACATCTGTTAGTCTTAAAGGTGCCACAGGACTCTCTGTTGCTTTTTACAGATCCAGACTAACACGGCTCCCCCTCTGATTCTTGCAATTTAAATGTACGCTAACACAATGCTTTTATTGTTGCTGTGCATTGTTATGCTTTCATCTGTAGTATCCTGTTTGAGGATGTTTTCTGGTGTGGGTTTTGGGTTTCGTGCATTCTGTGTCTATTCAGTGCTACAAAATGCTACAACCATGTTTTTTACAACCTTAGATAAACTACCTGATCATCTATTCTGATCCTAAAATTAAAGACTTTCTCCCAGTGCACTAGGGGGCAGAGTTAAGGTTGCACTTGCTGACTTAACTCTCACATTTGACCGTGTCCATTGTGCAACCTTCACGTTACATGAATGCATGTGGATGTGTTTTCTCTGTAAACCGGTCATCGGATAGGGAGGCTAAGAGACAGGACCCCAAGCTAGGATGGTGCATATCATTCTAGGCTATCCTTCTCCCTTTCCAGACTCCTTTCCTCTCCTCCCACACAGCGCCTTGCTGTGCCGCTTACATCTTCGCACACTCACTAGGAGGTAGTGGGAAAGCCATGGGCACCTACCTGCCCATTGCTGCCCCTGCTGGAGAGCTCGAGCATTACCTCTGCAGCACTGCCAGCCACATGCCCGTCCCACATGGAATCAGCGCGGCTCCATGTGGAGAGGTCGGGCAAGGGGTCATAGAGCCCAGCTCCACAGCAGGCCCACAAAGAGGGGATTTGAGGGCAGGATGGGTGAAGGTCCCAGCGTAACACCTGGGTCTGCAATGACATGGCACCACCGTTCTCGCATGCCCTGAGGCTGCAGCGATGGTCGCCGAAGGGCTGCGAGGATGTTCTGCTCCTTGGCCCCAGGATGGGGAGGGGATCCCAGCCCGCCCCAGGGCAGAGTAGCTCCTGTGTGAACGGGCTGCGTACAGGGACTGGGATTCGGCTGTTGCTGCTCTCTCAGACCCAGCCCTTCCATGAGGCGGGATGGCATGTGCTCTCCCACACCCGAGAGGCCAAACCATCATGCTGTCAGCCGGTGCTAACATGCCCCCTCTGGGCCTGTTACAGTATTTATTGGCCAGAGACAATACCTTCCTGCTGGGAATGGGAAAGACCTTGACACTGCCTGTGATGTATCATTGCTCTGTCTTGCTCACAGTGTAAATTTCTCCTTTCCTCTCTTTCTCTTGCAGTCAATTTTGTTGTCAGCCTCAATCAAGCGGGAAGGAGACTCTCGGACAGCATCGCCTCACTCCTCAGATGATATCCATCACTCAGACAGATACCAGGTGAGAGAGCAGCCAGGAAACAGCCCGGCAACGCAATCCGCTGGTCTTAGCACAGGACTAGGAGCCAGGAATTCCTAAGGGCTACCCCCAGGTCCCTCCGTGCCCTTGGCCTAGCTCCTTAACCTCCCTGCCCCTGTTTCTCTGTGTGTAAAATGGGGATATTAATACTTCCCTTCCTCACTGAAGAGCTGTGAGGCGTAACACATTAAGGTGTGCATTGCACTTTGAGATCCTTCGATAGGAAGGGTGGTAGACATGCAAATTATTAGAACAATTAAGTCATCTAAGTAATATTATTTATTATTATTAGCAAAAATCATGCCCCCAAAGCATGATTACACACCATAGAACTGTCTGGGACTTCTGGCTGCATTGCATCATGGTGTGTGGGCATACAGCTCAGAATGCAACAGAACACAACCCTACAGGGTTAGTGCCATACAGTGCAAGTTAAGAGACATATTGTACCCTCGGTTGTGTGTTTCATTGGTGTGGACTGAGGGTAATTTGTGGCCTCTATGCCTAGTATATAGCCAGGCCTGAATCATGCACATCTGACTCAAATGTATAGCCATATACGCATGGTAGAGTCAAGGAAAATGTTTCCTTCTGCCTCCCCGATTTACAATTTCCCTGCAAAATGACACTGATCAAAGGCTCAAGAGAGGTAACATTCAGCCATGTATCAATGGTCTGTTTAAGATCCACTAACTCACACCCCGTCAGGGCTCTAGGAATGGGAACTTTACCTCATTAGGAAGCGGAGAATTCCAGCGCCCTAATGAGATAAAAAGCACCTGCTTCTCGCTGTGGAAGGTCCAGAGGAATCTGACTTTAACATTACCATGTTGCATGGGAAAAATCTAGCTTAGCTCATTTGTAGTGGTTTCTAAAATCCTATTTGTCATACCTTCCCTCTCCCTCTGAGCCCTATACAGTTGGGCTCACGGCTTGCAAGGATCCTGTATGTGAAGAGATACAAAAATTAGTTCCAATAACATTTTTGAAAACGTTCTAAATCATTTTAAAGAGATTTCTCTGTGAGAGCCGGAACTTGGCACACACAGAACACACGCCAGCGTGGAGTGGTGCGAACGGCTCAGTGATACTGGTCTGGGCTGACCTGCAGAACTCACCTCTGGCTTCTGAGTCATAAGATAGTTATTTCTTGAGCATCCAGAAACGTCTTTGTGCACGTCACAGACGTGCAAGGACAGACGCCCTGCCCGCAGGAGTAGATGGCCTTGGTTTGATATTACGCAACAAGTAAATGTCAAGGGTGATGGGGGCGGGCAGGAGAGAGGAAGGACAAGGGATGGTGACAATACGATCGCGAGGTTACTCCTGCAAATGGATCCGTGTGGGTAGATCCCCACTGAATGAAGCATCATGCAGGAATCTGTCTTAGGATCAGGGCCCAAGGCATGCACACATCATGACTGTGCAGATTATTATTATTATTTATCGTTTAATATTCATTGGCTACCATTTTGCCCGTCACTTCTTGAAGGCCCATCTCAAACCCAGACCAACATACCCGGCATCCCGCCCAATGCAGTCACATATTCCATATCTATTATCAAATGTGAGCCTGACGCCCCATTGCCCTGACTCATGTACACCAGTGCAAAGGGAGTGTCAGACAATTCCATTCTGATTTAG
The DNA here is from genome assembly GCA_003942145.1 of Platysternon megacephalum. NCBI lineage: Eukaryota > Metazoa > Chordata > Testudines > Platysternidae > Platysternon > Platysternon megacephalum. The sequence continues at coordinate 163,793 of QXTE01000205.1, read as the reverse complement.
CAGAACTTTATACCCCCTTTGCTGGGTGAAAGCAACAGTGCATGGAGCCGGGCAGCCGAGAAACAGGCCCTGGGTATGAATGAGAAATGTTTGACCAAAATATGCTGCCCTCTCTCCTGTCACAATACTTCTTTCTATTCGAATAAATAGTGAACTTTCAAACAGAGCTTGGATGAAATTTTCTCAGTGGTCCTTTTTGTGATATATGAACTTGATCCTGGGGGATGTGGAGCACCCTACGCTCTCAGCTTCTCAGAAGTTTTAGGCTCTATGAAATTTGTCAAGATAATTTTGTATTCTCCCATCCCTCAGTACAAGGATTCGCATTGCACCCCTCCTCCATGTGCTGAGTCGAGCTTGCCTGCCACATATGAAGTTTGTGAGTGTGTTTTATGAGGGGTTGCAGCCCCTTAATGCAAATGCATAATGGGAATTATAACTCTGCGCTGCAGGGAGAAAAGACCTCGGGGCCTGATTTTCATTTGCACTGCAGCATGCCACTCTGGCAGCGTCAAGGGACCTTCCAGTGGATGCCAGAGCGGTGTAAATCCTTTGTGTAAATGAGAATTTGGCCCCTCTGCATTAACAAGTAAAATGCTCAGGAGTCAAAGAATGGTGAAGCCTGATCTACCGGCCCTTGTGCAGAAGAATCTCCCAGTGACTTGAAGGGCTGCAGAACTGAGCTTTTCATGTGCAGATGTGTGCTGTGATGATACGTGTTTCTTAGAGCTGCAGTGCTAGTCATTTTGCATTGCAAGTTCCTTGCGTTATTTATGATGTAATAGAGAATATACGATGTATTAGTAAAATGCTGGAGTACAGACTTCTGCTCTATGGATTTTCAGAGGTGAATTCCTAAGGTTTGGCCTTAATAGCCCTCTGGTCCTTTTTACAAGCACATTTTTAGTGGAGATGGAGATTTGGGAATAGGAAGGTTAAAGAAATACTGGGGGGAAGGTTGAGCTGATTACTTCCATGGAGGAGCCAGTTCTTCCCGACAGAATCTGAAGGAAGCGAATGCAGTTCCCAGGAGAGTCTGTGGATCAAGTTCAGCCGGGATACAAATGGTGCAATCCACCGCAGGTGTAAGCAGGTCAGAAAACAGGAGTAAGCGGCAAGGTGGTGTAACTTGAACCAGTTTGGCATTCAGTGGGTGTGAAGAATGAGCGTGACTTACACACTGAACGGGAGTGCAGCTGGTAAAGCAACTAAGATGAGAGTCATAAAGAGGTTCAAACCGTGCCCCCTTCTCCCCCCACCCCTCAGCCACACAGGGCCAAATTCAGCATTAGCGTAAACAGGCACATCTATTGATTTGAATGTAAGTTGCACCCTCGTTTGCCACGAGCTGAATTTGGTCCCCACTGAATGGCCAGTCAGTGCAGGTTGCCTTGCTTTCCTTCTTACAGCCATTTGCCAAGCAATTAATACCCAGTGTGTAACTTGCATCATCTTTGTGACACCACTGAATTGGGGCCCTGGTGTTGTCTGAGACCTTCCTTCGTGCTCCTTGATACAACCATAGCCTCAGCCTACAGCCACTGAGCTGCTGGCCTTTGGCAGATAGAACATGTCAGGCTCCTACCTGGCGCATAGATGAGAAGCCTGCCTTAGGAGAGTCTGACTGGAGAGAGAGACGTTACCATAGACTAGAGATGGGCCACTGAGGCAGTGGTTGGATCTGGAGCTGGTTTAGGGAGGCTGGGTTCGAAGGTTCAGGTTCATGGTACTGAAAACTCATAGGGTTTTGGCTCCAAATGGTGGAAATCTCATAAGATCTTTTAGACTCTAAGCTCCTTGGGGCAGGAGCAATCTCCTCTTGTGTTTTATGCAGTGCTGAGAACGTCAGCGCTCAGCAAATGATCCTAATCATCGGATGATTGCGCACAATTTCTGCCATGCAAATCTTGTGGGATCAGCTATTCTCTTGTGAGATTTCAGCAGCATCTGACCTGGCAAATGGGCCCAGAATCAAATCCAAACCTGAATCACCCTGGAAAGCTAAAGGGTTTGGATTTAAGATTAAGGTTTGGCCCATAACTGTTAAAAATATCCCTCCTCTGAGCTGATGCCTGTAGACCTGGCCCCTGCCAAAATGAACCCCCCACCCCAGCCAAACCAAGACAGGAAAATAGACTAACTCTGAATGCAGTTCACTGGAACTTGAACTAAAAGGGAACAGGTTTGAGTCAAAGAAAGTTGTTGATTCTAGGATCACATATCTGGGAAAGGCTTGACCTTGGGAAGATTATGCATGGAGAACCCAAGGATAAACAGTCCTCAGGAAATTCACTCTCAGCTCCTCTCACACATACACTCCCAGACACACCACCCTGCCTTTCATGCACTCTCCTCTGTTGAGTGGGGCCTTGTCTGCACTGGCACGTTACAGCGCTGCAACTTCCTCGCTCAGGGGTGTGAAAAAACACCCCCCCCCCCGAGCGCAGCACGTTTCAGCGCTGTAACGTGCCAGTGTAGACAGTGCCCCGGCGCTGGGAGCGCTTTAACGTTGCTAGTGAAGACATGCCCGGGGAGAGCAGCTGCAAAGGCGGTAGTGGCTACGGAGTGGCTCCAAGGTCTGAGGATTGGATTTGGCCCCAAACACTGCCCAGCACAGAATCCCCCTGTGCCAAGCCCATTGATTGGAGCTTTGGCTTGAGCATGATGTTGCAAGCCGGTCTAGTACAGGACGTTGCCATGCAGTGATAAGTGGCTCTCTGGGTGTTTTCTGGAGGAGGGGAGGGCGGCAAACACAAACCAGGAGGCTTTTCCAAGCACAGCAGTTGGGTAGGGAGAAGGTGTGAAAGATGGTGCAAAGCTGGGAGTGAATGAAGGAGATAAAGGGAGCGGTCAGATGAGAAGTGTGGGCAGATGAAGGAAGAAACTTCTTGCTGCTGCCCCTGAGAGGGAAGGTTCATGCATGACTTGAGATGATGATCGCGGCTCCAAGTCTCTTCCCAGCTGTCTCATTCCTTCCATTGTCACAGGCATTTCAGCCCTGTTCATTTGCTTTGGGCCCAATTCCCTTTTTGCACTCAAATCCCCCTACCACTGAATTCAATGGGAGTTTTGCCTGCATAGCGAGTAGGTATCAGGCCTTGTCGATTTCCTTGCTAGTATCTATCTACCAGCATTGCCAAGGGAGAATAACGAAAAGAAAAAAAACCTCTAGAGTGAAACACTCCTCCTGTCTTAAGGATAACATTTCAGGTGCCTTCTCTGGGGCACCCTGAATGGGCACCCTGAATGGGTTAGGTAAGCCTGCTGTGGAATATTTGTGGCTGAATAATACGTGAAGTAAGTAAAAATGCGTGGCTGAAATCCTTGTCCAGCAAAGCCTCACCTCCCTCTGCTATTCGAACCGCAAGAGTGAGCCTCTACCCAGAAACAGGCTGTAGCTTAATTCAATAAAGATGTAGAAACAAGAATCAGCAACTCTGATTTGGTAACTGAGTGTGGTGTGAAAACATGGCCACTGCCTTTCAAATCCCAGAGAAAAGCTGCAGCAAGCTTTAGGGGTTAGCACCATGCAAGATGTAAGCTAAGTTGCTAACTCTCCCTAAGCATTTATGTGGCAAAAATATTTTAAAAAATTACCTAGAAAAAGTGAAAGGCAGAAATGTAGCATGAAGTAGGCACAAAATGGAGGTTTGGTTTAAACAAACAAAGAGCAGTAGTTTTTCGAAAAGCTNGCTGAAATCCTTGTCCAGCAAAGCCTCACCTCCCTCTGCTATTCGAACCGCAAGAGTGAGCCTCTACCCAGAAACAGGCTGTAGCTTAATTCAATAAAGATGTAGAAACAAGAATCAGCAACTCTGATTTGGTAACTGAGTGTGGTGTGAAAACATGGCCACTGCCTTTCAAATCCCAGAGAAAAGCTGCAGCAAGCTTTAGGGGTTAGCCCCATGCAAGATGTAAGCTAAGTTGCTAACTCTCCCTAAGCATTTATGTGGCAAAAATATTTTAAAAAATTACCTAGAAAAAGTGAAAGGCAGAAATGTAGCATGAAGTAGGCACAAAATGGAGGTTTGGTTTAAACAAACAAAGAGCAGTTGTTTTTCGAAAAGCCAGTATGACTGTTTTTGTGAAGTTAAAGGGTTGGGGTAGGAAGCAGATTTTGTTTAGGTTGAAGCCTTCCACAGCTTCATCGGTAACCCACATATTGCAGCCTTTGGCTAGTCTACCAGAGCCTTCAGGTGAAACTGACTAGAAAGAGGAAGGAAACTGAGGAGTCAGTTTTTGTCCAAGTTGAGCACAATGCAAAAAAGAAAAGAAAAAAAAGCAGAAAATTAAATCAGATGATTGCAGTTGTTTGGGTTTTAGTAATCTGAGGTGTTGTTAGCAACTCAGGGAAAGAAATATTGCTTTCAAATAGGATTTTTAATCTGTGCCCTTATGTCTAACCCTGTGCATTTCAATAGGGGGTAGTTACATGTCTGTATATCTGCCTTGACAGATGGATGGAAATGTGCCAGTTAATGTTTTTGTTGGCATCTCTCTCACACACAAACCAGCTAGGAGCCTGATCCTGTTCATCACTGAGGCCCAGCACCTCCAAGATATTAGGCTCCTGATGTCCATTGATTTCAATGGAAGTTAGGAATCTAACTACCTTTGAGGGTCTGGGCCGCAGTGACCCCAGATCCCGTTGAGATCAGTGATAGTTTGAGAAGGCTTAACACCTCACACGTGGTGCTCAGCACTTCACAGGTCCAGGTCCTAATATACTAACCCAGGGATTTGGACAGTAAAGCCCCAAACAGAGCAAAATGGGGTGGCATCTGAGTGGGGTGCATCTGCATAAAAAACTCTAAAAAGCCAAACTCTCTCTGCCTTCATATGAGCTGCTTTGATATTCGAACAGCCCCTTTGATGTTCCAACAGCCACAACTACTAATATTGCTTTGATGGCCTCTGACAAAGAGATCAAGGAATCCTGTATTATTATTGCAGAGCCTCGTTTCCACTTTCCTCTCCCCAGCTCCATCGGTCCAACCTGTCTAGTTTTTATAGGCCATGGTCTTCTCTCTTCCTACTCAAGGATAACACATAAACCCTCCTGGCAGATGTGTGTTTGAATGATAGAGTGTGAATGAATTCCCTTTGGTGCCCACTGAACTCCAAGTTGTGTTAGAGGTTTCTATACACAGAAGGACAAATATTAGCTAAGTGTGATGCTCTGGGTTCTGGCGTTAGTCGCTAAGAGAGATTCCACCGACGACCTGTGTGCATCAGATAATATGGATAAAGCTTCTAACAAGGCACCAATAAAACACACCCACAGGAGGCTAACTGTACTAGAACGAATCTGGCAGCTGAGGCGTTCCTTGAAGCAAGAATTACCCTTTTTCAAAAACCCAATAATATGCATTTTACAACTGTTTTACCTCCCAAACCAGCGTCTTCCAATCTATGAACTATAGAGAATTTCATTCACTTTGCAGTTTGTGGTGGGTGCAGCCACACTCAAGAGACATTCTTATGTCATTTGTTGGTTGTCTCGTTAATCAGAACAGAACAGGCAAGGCGGCCATTGCTTGGGATGGTTGGTGGCTGCCGTAGAGGGTAGAAATCTGAAAGGGGTTTGAAAAAACTCTTCCCACACAAATCTAGGCTGATCCCACTTCTGTGTCTCTGTTACACCTCCCCAACCCAATTGACTTCAGTGGGATAGCATGGGCGTAAATGCTAATGGAATTGGAATTCAGGGTGTGTTCACCTCTCTTACCTGTCTGTACTGGGGTTACTGGCATAAAACTGCTCTACATACAAACATGAAAATAAACTTCAGTTGAATGCCAAATGTTTCCTTTTATTTTTTCCTCTTCCTATTTGTGAGTAATCTCACCTCAAGCAAGGGAGGAAAGATATACAAAGGGTCAATTATTTCAGGACTCTTTAGACACTCTGCAGTGTATTGACCTGCCATCTTATCCTGTATCCCAGCTCCAGCTTACTATAGAGTGTATTTAAAAATGCTACAAAACGTTGCTCTCCCACTGTTACAGTGGGTGCATTGGGAACACAGTGGGGGAGATTCCATTATATTCCAGCAATTCAAAAAAACTGGGTTTTAGGAGAACATTTGGAGGGTCTTAACGATTTAAAAGGGGTTTTCTTGCATTGGTTAACCTGTTTTTTTCAGCATCCCTTCAGCAATTTAGGTCTTGATCCTGCAAACACTTTCACTTTACTTAACGTTAAGCATACAAGTCTTCCTACTGACTTTAACAGGAGTACTCCTGTGACTAAAGTTAATTATGTATAGAAGTGTTTTCAGGATCAGGGCCTTACACTGCAGAATAGAGAACACCTGTTTGCATTAGTCTTTTTTGCAACCCTTAATTGTGACTTCAAAGCAAGGAAACAGAAATAATAACCATTTTATTAATTGCAAAGGACTTCGTTGGTAAAATCGTTTGTCACGCCCTGAAATTATTCTGATGGAGTAGAGCTTAAGTGCCAACCGACTGAAATACATGTTGTGTATGCGGGTTTTGCTGGAATAGGGCTATAGGTGTTGTGATATGCGGGTTTCCGTACGCATACAAGTGATGTGCAGGAGGAATCTATTTCATAATGTGCAGGAGGCACTTCTCTAAGCTGGGGAAGTCTGTGGAGATGGAGCATGAGGAGAGGCTGAGGGAACTGGGATTGTTTATTCTGCAGAAGAGAAGAGTGAGGGGGGATTTGATAGCTGCTTTCAACTACCTGAAGGGGGTTCCAAAGAGGATGGATCTAGGCTGTTCTCAGTGGTAGCAGATGACAGAACAAGGAGCAATGGTCTCAAGTTGCAGTGGGGGAGGTTTAGATTGGATATTAGGAAAAACTTTTTCACTAGGAGGGTGGTGAAGCACTGGAATGGGTTACCTAGGGAGGTGGTGGAATCTCCTCCCTTAGAGGTTTTTAAGGTCAGGCTTGACAGAGCCCTGGCTGGGATGATTTAGTTGGGATTGGTGCTGCTTTGAGCAGGGGGTTGGACTAGATACCTCCTGAGGTCCCTTCCAACCCTGAGATTCTGTGATTCTATCCCTGGCAGGGTGTATAGGGCAGGTGCGATTTGACTGAGTTCCAGGATAACTTGGTGTTTCCCGTAAGGCCCCAGCTCCCAGAGTCCGGCCCTTGAACCAAGCACGTTTCTGCCCCGCCTGCGACCGAGGAAGGGTAGAAAACAGGTGGGGGGGGGGGGGGGGGGCGGGGGGNGGGGGTTGGACTAGATACCTCCTGAGGTCCCTTCCCACCCTGAGATTCTGTGATTCTATCCCTGGAAGGGTGTATAGGGCAGGTGCGATTTGACTGAGTTCCAGGATAACTTGGTGTTCCCCGTAAGGCCCCAGCTCCCAGAGTCCGGCCCTTGAACCAAGCACGTTTCTGCCCCTCCTGCGACCGAGGAAGGGTAGAAAACAGGTGGGGGGGGGCTGCGGATCGCTTCGCGGCTTTGCTCTGAACTCTCCCGGCGTTTTGCCCAATCTCGTGATCGGGGCCGGGAGGGGCCGGCTGGGGGAGCCAGTCTGCAGGGGGCCGCGCTCTGGGGCTGCACCCCCTCGATGCGGGGGGGGGGGGGGCAGCAGCAGCCCCTGGCCTTCCGCCGCCTGCCGGTTGCTATGGGAACCCGCTCCTTCCCTCCCCGTTTCCTCGTGAACTTTCACCCCGCTCGGCGGCGGGTCACATGACCGGGCCCAACATGGCGGCGGCCGCTGGGAGCTGATCGGAGGCGCCGGCTGGGCCGCTCTGCATCCACCGGCATCCCCGGCCGCCCGGGGGGCTCCGCTCCGGGGCCCGGATCCCCGCCCCGCCGCGTGCCGGCCGCGGCGCCTGCGGCTATGCAGAGCGGGAGGAGGGGGCCCTGCGGCGGGGGCCGGGAGGAGGTGGGTGCGGGGCCTGCGGGCGGGGAGGCGGGTTTGTTTACATCGGAGGCGGGGAGCGAGCAGGGTGTTTACATGGGGGGGGAGTGACCCAAAGAGGGGGGTTTCCTTCTCCCGGTGGGTCGGTGGGTGTTGGGGGGGCGCGCGCTGTCCTTGGCCTTCTCTCTCCTCCCCCCTCCCCGGCCCCTGAGATGGGCTAAGGCTGCGGGTCGCCCCGGGATGGGGGCACTGCCCAGCTTCCTCCCCAGCCGGGCCCTGACACTGCTCTGCTCTTGTTCCCTTTGCAGACCTTCCTGAGAGTGAGAGCGAACAGGCAGACCAGGCTGAATGGTGAGTGCACCTGTGTCTTTCACTGGCACAGTCAGGGCCTTTCAACCTTTCCTTTTTTTCCCCCCTCTCTCCTTCGGTGTTACTAAGCATTAATTGGTTCCTTTCACCTTGCCGTTTAAAAACGGTGTTTCTATCATCTCCCTCAGTCACATTGTGCCAGCTTTACAGCCCTGTTACTTTCCTCCCACTCCTCTCGCTAAAAAGCAGAGGATATAGATTATTTCTGATTCCTTTAACTCCATTATCAAACTTACAATGAAGAAATGCAGGTATGAACAGTAATCTAACTTTTGCTGAGCACTAAGTTGTTTCTATATATTTTTACGTATTTGCTTTGTAAATAATTGAAAGTCGCATTTAAATACTGGGGTATATCACTTAAGCTGCACTCCTACAAGTTCTTCTAGAGTCTGCATGCACAGAACATCTTCCAGGTTTAGGATCTTAGTTATGACATGTCACTTAGGTCCCAGTCCTGCATTATGATTAATGCAGATGGGCTGCTGTAGCTGTATGGCCCATGTTTCAGGGTCAAGGCCTTAACAATAAACGTTTATACTAGCAATTTTCAGTGTACTTGAGTCTATGGTGTCTATACAGATCCTCTGATTTCCTCCCCTCGACCCCCTAGCGATGTTGATCCACTTGTTTCATTGTACTTCTGAGTGTGTTTTGGAAAAGAATAAATATTTTTATTTAGTGAAAAATATTTTACATTTAAAAATCAAATATTGCAGTCATTTATTTTCTTTAAATCACAGAAATTTCCATCTCAGTGCATGAAAATAAGTCAGTAGAACATTCATTGTTCTGTTTAATTCAACCAAAGCCAATTCAATACAACCGTATGGTGAAACTTTGAACTCACTAAGATCAGAAAATTCAAAAGTTACTATTCACATAGCAATAGTAATATTTGAATGTCTAATTTTGTATTGATGTTTACTATTAAACTTGCTTAAATATAGACGATGTAGGCAATTTATAGTTCCTGGGAGATTTTTAACTTGGAATTTCCTGACTTTTGATGGTTCAAAAATACACCCACAAAGCTGCATTGATGTAGTTCTTACATTGAATTTCCTTGTGCTGCTTCTAAGCAAATAGAGGATTTAAACAAAATAACAGAAGATCCTAACTGAAATTCTATTTTGGTACTAGTGTATATGTATAATCTGGAGTATTGGACCTTAGCATTGCACTAAAGAAATGAAAAGCATGTTAAGCAAAATCTCAAAGCTTTATTTCTAAACCCAGAGTCTTAAAAAAAAAAAAAAAAAAAAGAGTCATGTGCACTTGCTCTCATTGTCAACTGAATCAAGGGCAAGCATGAACATTTTAAAAAAAATTCAGCACAAAAAATAAATCTGATAAGTGTTCAGTGATGGAAAATGCCTCTTTCCCATGCATGGGAATCTCAGATGGAATTCCATCAACCCTTCTTGCCACACAAATCACCTTTGCACTGAGAATAAGCATTGGAAATTTTTGCTAAGAGAGAGATTTTAACACCCCTAAATTTTGCATCTTATAAGTACTCAACATTTTTGAACCAAGCTATGTGGTTATGATGACATTATCTCTAGCAAAAGACTACTGACAAAACAAGAATTATGCTGTTGACTTCAGTAGAGCCAGGATTTTGCCCCAAGGTAGGGCTGCAGTATTATCTAAGTATAGGATAAGGAACCTGGAGCTCTTAAATTCTAGTGGGCTCTGCTACTGGCTGGTTATATGAACTTGGGCTGATCATTTAAAACGGGGTTGTTAGACTTGTAGATCATTTTTGTCACTTTTTTTCTGAATCTCCTTTATTTCTGCTATATCCTATTTTGGGGCATGGTGACTAGAACTGAACACAGTATTCCACGTGAGGGTGTCCTGTTGATTTATATAATGGTATTCTAATTTTGGTACATCCTAGTCATTCTTTATACATCCTAATATTGTTTGCTTTAACCATTGCTGGGGATTGAGCAGAGGTTTACAGTGAAGCCTAGGTCCTTTTTCCAAGTAGTTGGTTAGCTTAGAACCCAGCTGTGCACATGAGTAGTTCAGTTTATTCCTTCCACTGTGCGTTACCTTGCATTTGTCAACACTGAATGTCACCTGCTATCATATTTCCCTCTAGAGTTGCTCAGTCTTCTCTTGTATTAATAAATGTTTTTGTGATATTTTACCACCTTACAATTCATTCTCTTTTCCAGATAATTGATGAATACATATCTAAACACTAGTCCTAATAGAGAACCTTTAAACATGTTGAACGTTTGCCATTTATTAATCTTTGTTTTCCATCTCTTGGCCAATTTCTAATCCATAAGAGAACTTAACTTCTCACCATATGACAATTTAGCATCCAAACTCCAAGTTAGTTTCCTTATTAGCTTCTTATGTGGGACTTGGTGAGAAGATTTTTGAAAATCCAAATATATTGTCATCTGGTTTTCCTTTCTCCATCATTTTGCTGACACTTCAAAGAATTCTAATAGATTAGAGAGTCCAATGTTTCCTTTGCAGAAACCGTACTAATGTGTCCCTATTGTCCCTATTCATCTAGATGTTTTAAAATTATTTTTAATTGTTATTGTAACCAGTTTGTACCTTGATGCTGAGATAAGACTCACTGATCTAATTCCAGGATCATCTATAGTGGCTTTCTCTTACAGAGAGGGATAAAAGATTTGCTGTCCTCCAGCATAGTAGCTGATTTTAATGAGCATTTATTTCTGTTAACGGCTCAGACATCTCATTCCTACATCCCTTCAGAACTCTTAGATACATATCCGGTTCTGGTGACTTATTGCTCTTTAATCAGTCTGTTATCAATATCAGCTGTCAAAGAAGAGTAACAAGAGAGAAACATGGCTTCTAGGGGTAAACCTAGACTGCAGCTATAGACCTGGTAGCAACATACTTGATCCCTGCTGAAATTATTATAGGGTTTACAGTTAGAGTAGATTGGGGCCTAACCTAAAACTCCTGATAGTCCAGAAGTTTAGTTCTATAGGTCAAACCCTTTGAATTCCCCAAGGGTCAGTCCTAGGACCAGTGTTCCCCAAGGGTCAGTCCTAGGACCAATCCTATTCAATTTATTCATAAATGATCTGGAGAAAGGGGTAAAGAGTGAGGTGGCAAAGTTTGCAGATGATACTAAACTACTCAAGATAGTTAAGACCAAAGCAGATTGTGAAGAACTTCAAAAAGATCTCACAAAACTAAGTGATTGGGCAACAAAATGGCAAATGAAATTTAATGTGGATAAATGTAAAGTAATGCACATTGGAAAAAATAACCCCAACTATACATACAACATGATGGGGGCTAATTTAGCTACAACGAGTCAGGAAAAAGATCTTGGCGTCATTGTGGATAGTTCTCTAAAGATGTCCACGCAGTGTGCAGAGGCGGTCAAAAAAGCAAACAGGATGTTAGGAATCATTAAAAAGGGGATAGAGAATAAGACAGAGAATATATTATTGCCCTTATATAAATCCATGGTACGCCCACATCTCGAATACTGTGTACAGATGTGGTCTCCTCACCTCAAAAAGGATATTCTAGCACTAGAAAAGGTTCAGAAAAGGGCAACTAAAATGATTAGGGGTTTAGAGAGGGTCCCATACGAGGAGAGATTAGAGAGGCTGGGACTCTTCGGCTTGGAAAAGAGAAGACTAAGGGGGGACATGATAGAGGTATATAAAATCATGAGTGATGTTGAGAAAGTGGATAAGGAAAAGTTATTTACTTATTCCCATAATACAAGAACTAGGGGTCACCAAATGAAATTAATAGGCAGCAGGTTTAAAACAAATAAAAGGAAGTTCTTCTTCACGCAGCGCACAGTCAACTTGTGGAACTCCTTACCTGAGGAGGTTGTGAAGGCTAGGACTATAACAATGTTTAAAAGGGGACTGGATAAATTCATGGTGGCTAAGTCCATAAATGGCTATTAGCCAGGATGGGTAAGAATGGTGCCCCTAGCCTCTGTTCGTCAGAGGATGGAGATGGATGGCAGGAGAGAGATCACTTGATCATTGCCTGTTAGGTTCACTCCCTCTGGGGTACCTGGCATTGGCCACTGTCGGTAGACAGATACTGGGCTAGATGGACCTTTGGTCTGACCCGGTGTGACCTTTCTTATGTTCTTATGAATTGCAAGCAGGATGGAAGCTGATGCAGGTTCTGGAACCCAAGTTTAACATGCTTCATGTGGGAGACACCAAGTGGAAATCTACATTCTGTACTAAAGTTTCCAATTGGTTTTTGTGCATTAGTCCAGCACCTTTCACCTGTGATAAACTCATGTGATGGTGTTCGGGAGGGTCTTGTGTGCACTTTTTGGAGATGGGATTATGTGTCCTTCAGAATGTATACAAGATCCCAAACAGTTTAAATGCTGACCGTCTGGAGAACTCTCCATTCTCTTGCGCTCTCCTGTTCTTGAGCTGGCTTTACCACTACCGTTGCTGTCCATGTTCTCCTGGATCAAGCATTCTTCCCAATGGCTGCTCTGGGCCCCAGAAGGTTGTGTGAGTCTCACCAAAGTGTTTCCAGCCCTGGTACCAGCTAATACACCAAAATATTTTAAATGTGTTTTTGTTTTTTTACTGCTATTGAACATGAAGGTAGGACAAGAAATAATGGGTTTTATCTGCAATAAGAGAGATTAAGATTAGATATTAGGAAAACCTTCCTAGTTATAAGGATAGATTTAGGCTTCCAGAGGAGGTTATGGAATCCCTATCATTTGAGGTGTTTACGGTTGGACAAACACCTGTCAGGACTGGTCCAGGTTTACTTGGTCTTGCCTCAGTTCAGGGGGCTGGGCTAGATGATCTCTTGGGGTCCTTTCTAACCCTATGATTCTATGATCTTTGTAAAAACCTCGGTAGAGCTGTAAAAGGTGACTCATTTACAGCTCCCTCTCCCAGGCAAGTCTGAGAGTCGGGCCGAGTGCTATGCTGACACTGACCCAAAACCTGTTATTGACTCTGTGCTGAGGGATGCCTGTGTAAGCCAGTTGGGCTTTGTGTGCATGGTCTTCTGCGCCTGCATGGCACGTCACTGAACAGTGTCTGTTGCAGGACTGAAGCTGCCATTAGCCGTTCTTGCTTCCATAGTTAGGGCAAAAAATGACAGCCCAGTGAAACTAAGGGAGAGGAGATAGGATTTCTTTCAAAATGACAGTATCTGTACTTGGTTTGTTTGGGCTGTAGTAGTGTGTCCTAAGTAACTGCCGCTAATTAGGTCTGCACTCAGTGAACCGCCAGACCGCCCAAAGTACCATTGATCTTTTTTGGCACCTTGTATTTCAGTGTTTTACGTAGTGCTCGTCACTTTGGCTTCTCGGGTAGGCTAGATCTTCCCCTGGTTGTTGATAAATTCTGTACTCAGTTGCTTGACTGCACTTTGATTTGTTATGGAATATATACAAGAAACCAAATAACCAGTATCCTCGGGTTTATTGCTAAAAGTCAATAATAGTGTAGTACAGGAAGAAAGGTTCAATACAATACCAGCTTCTGGGAAGCTATCTCATGCAGCATTGTTAGATTCACCTTAGGCAGGTATGCTCCCAAAGTTACATGTTTCAGCTGGTAGTATTTATAGCAGGAGTAGGCAACCTATGGCACTCGTGCCGAAGGCGCGCACCGTGAGCTGATTTTCAGCGGCACTCGCACTGCCTGGGTCCTGGCCACCGGTCCGGGGGGCTCTGCATTTTAATTTAATTTTAAATGACGCTTCTTAAACATTTTTAAAAAACTTATTTACTTTACATACAACAATAGTTTAGTTATACATTAAAGACTTATAGAAAGAGACCTTCTAAAAACGTTAAAATGTATGACTGGCACGCGAAACCTTAAATCAGAGTGAATAAATGAAGACTCGGCACAGCCTGAAAGGTTGCCGACCCCTGATTTATAGGATAATTCTACAAGTTCCTTAACTTGTTGTTCTGTACCTTCCTCATCTTTATTTTGGATACTAGCATTCCAGGTGCTGGTCTATGAAAGCCCCTCCCCAGCTTGTATCGGCACAGAAGGTGAATGTATTTTGCCTTTGACAACTTTTCTATTTTCTAATGCCAAAGCTGGCATCAGCTTTGCAAAGCGTTATGGGATATTTAGCATAAGTGAACAGGATATGGAAAGACATAGGCCAGTTCAGGCCATGTAACCGGTAGAAATACATATACGATATAATGTTATATTGATATTGTGTGTTTAATGCTTATTANATATATGGTGTGTGTGTGTGTGTGTATACACACACACACACACACACAGCCATGGTTACAGGAGGTTCTCTGATACTGAGGATCTTACAAAGGTGGTAGTGAAAAGTAAAACCAGGTCACTCACTTCACCCTCCAGCTGAGATGCTTTGTGGGAGATGTGATCAGAAGTGACTAGGAATGTTTAGGCCAGGAGGGGAGCAGCCACTGATCTGGGAGACCCTGTTACAGAAAGATGGCAATGCACCTGCCCAGCATCCCTCACTACCATTGATCGCCACGGTGCAAGCAATTTTGAAAGAGGTGCCGGAGGGCATGCTCCAGTAGCTTGAAGTGGGTGGGGGGTCTGCTGTACACGTGGGAGGGCGTGAACTGAGCAATAATAGCAACAGCAGTTTTGAATCCAGCACTCTGCCAGAGGCCTTTATCTGTGCCCAGAGCTGAGNATATACGATATAATGTTATATTGATATTGTGTGTTTAATGCTTATTAATGTATGTGGTGCAATAAATATATATCGATGATGTGATATATATGGTGTGTGTGTGTGTATATACACACAAACACACACAGCCATGGTTACAGGAGGTTCTCTGATACTGAGGATCTTACAAAGGTGGTAGTGAAAAGTAAAACCAGGTCACTCACTTCACCCTCCAGCTGAGATGCTTTGTGGGAGATGTGATCAGAAGTGACTAGGAATGTTTAGGCCAGGAGGGGAGCAGCCACTGATCTGGGAGACCCTGTTACAGAAAGATGGCAATGCACCTGCCCAGCATCCCTCACTACCATTGATCGCCAAGGTGCAAGCAATTTTGAAAGAGGTGCCGGAGGGCATGCTCCAGTAGCTTGAAGTGGGTGGGGGTCTGCTGTACACGTGGGAGGGCGTAAACTGAGCAATAATAGCAACAGCAGTTTTGAATCCAGCACTCTGCCAGAGGCCTGTATCTGTGCCCAGAGCTGATACTAGCAAGCAGTGGTCTTTGGTTCTCCTTTCCACACTGGCAGCAGCATCTCAGCTTGTCCAGTCCAGGGCGACCAGTAGCAGAAGAGAAAAGCAACTTCACCTGCCTGTGTTGCCTCTGGGGGCTGATCCAAAGGCCTGACCTCGCCCCCTGTCTAGCAGAGGGCTGAGGCTTCAGTTCCTTCACTATTCCACTTGCTTGCCCGTGTGCTGTGGCCTGCTAACCCCCAAACTGCTGACGCTCTCTCACTTCTGGGAAGGAATTGTCTTCTTGGGACAGGCTCCCAGGCCAGCAGCTGGGCAATCCCAGTCCACCTGAGAACGAATGGCAAACGTGCCCTTGTCTCTGCTCCTGGATGTGTCCGTTGGCTCCCTTGCGAGAGTGGCAGTACTGAGGTGCCACTTACGCCTGCCGTGAAAGGGCAAACCGAGCGGTTATTTGGCGCCGCTCAGGTGAGAGCACGTGTGGTATAGTCTGGGGTAACGCTGATCAAGCACATCAGTTAAAATTGAGGCCACAATGGTGCTGAAAAGCCCTCTGACGGCCTAATAATAATTATTAATACTAATAAAAATTTGTGAACTCCTCACTTCTTGGCAGAAGTCTTGAATAATAACTGGAGAGGGTTTGTTCAATCAGAGATTGAAATGAGGCCGCTTCTTGTCTAGAACACACCTTCTCGATGGCACTCAGGGGCTCTTGAGTGAAATCCTCCATTCTCCTCTTGCTTACCGCAGGATTTCGGTGCTTTTATCTTACTGGCTTAAGGACAGGAAAAAACCCCGGCCCCCCTTTTTGCTCTTGCGACAGGAGCACAGGGGAGAGGGATTAGTGAGCTAATTAGAAATGATCGCATCTATCAGCACTAATTAACAATACTGTGGTCTCACTTGCGTGTTCTTTTGAGCCGTTCCCCTTCGGGACAGCTCCACAATCACCCCCTGCCTTTGGGGCCGCTCTGGCCCTCCTGCGCTGATTGGAAGTGATAGCTGAGCTCCGTGGCATGGATAGGAAATGCTGCCTGGTATGTGCTTTCTAGGATGCAGCGTTCCCTTTTGCTCTCAACCCTCACCAGGGGCACCGTTCGCTTCCACCCGCACCACGCCGCTGCTAATGACCACAGAACGGAAATGGCAGAGGAATTTGGTTTCAACACCTCTTTCCTCCAGTGGCTGTTTCACTCCTGGCACTATAATGTAAAGGAAAAGAGTGCTTGTCTCTGCTAGGGAGTGAGGCAGACTGGGGTGGGTGCAGTCTGTTGGATCTAGTATGGCGCTGGCAGAGACCTGGATTCAGTTCCCAATCTTGAGGCTGACTCCACCTGCCCCAAGTCACTGTCTCATGACCGCTTTGCGAGGCTGGGTTAATTTACCAGCCCAGACACACAAAATGCCTGCCTGCCTGTTAGGTATATTGTTAGTGCCTCGGTTGGATAATGGTGGCAATGAAAAAAACAAATGATATTTAATAACTTTTAACGTGACCAGCAAACAGGTTTGTTTCCCATGGGTGATTGGGCAAGGGGAAACTTGCAAGGCTGCTTTTAACTCTTCTGTGCCTCCGTTTCCCTACTGTTTTTAAAAAAGTGAAGGTGGATGGGACAGAGGAATGACACCAGTATGTACACAGTGCTTTGAGATCTGGGGATCTCATTGGCGTGAATTTCTTTATATATGACTGCTGATTATCTTTTCCCTTAACTAATCTGCATGTGTAGTCACATCTTCTGACCATACTAAGTTCATGCTATTTCTTTCTATCCCTGTTAACTGTTTTGCCTCTGCAGAGCTATGGGAGAGGGAGCTGGATTCTAATCTGCATGGAATATTGTCCCAAAAAACCTCACCAGGATTGCAAAAATCTCTCTTACGGGTGATGAAGTGTGAGCTAGCGCATGCCCCTCTTGACTCTCAGACCCCAGGTGGAGTTTGCTAAGCCGGCAGTTAGAAAAAACTCTGATTTATTTAGGAATTGAGCAGAGTTGATCTGGACTTATTGAGATCATAAATAAGGCCCTGTGGTGCCTTATTAGAGTCACTTCTCTGGGCAAAGCTGACTTTAAAATACTAGTTTCCCTTGGGAGGAAGGAGGTGATAACAGTGAGTGAAACATCTGGTTTAGAGCAGACCAAACAGATGCTGGAACTCGAGGAGCGCTCCCCCCCAGAAATGTTGAAGCATCTGAAGCTTATATTGGGAGGCAGGCATGTTGTTAGCCTGTGGATACCCCATAGCCGACGTGAGATACACCCCACTGTAGCAGATGGATAGGATTCTGGAGCAGGCAGGGGTGGATGGATTTTAGATGTTTGCTGAAACCAGTGTGTATTAGCTTAGGGAACATCCTCGTTGCAAACAGGATCTGGTCCCTTGAGGCCTTCCATTGTCGTTCCCAGGCTGCTATATGGTACTCCAGGAGCAGTAGCTGCCTTTGCACAATCTCCTCAGGAGCAAGGAGAGTATCTTTGAGAAGAAGTTTTTCCCAGGGAATAGGTTTGAGGGACTCTGATTCTGTCCTAACGCATGGAGTGCAGGCCCAGAGCTCTGTAAGTCAGGCACCCAGATATAGGGGTAAGTTTGTCCAGGCAAACCAAGAAAGCCCTACTAGAACGATCAGGAATCTTACATCCCCAATGCGGTTATCTTAGTTTAGCTCATTCTGTGAGATGGATACGCTGGACGGGTGACAATTCTAGGTCTGTTGTCTCCCTGCTTTGTTGTCCATCACCTAGCTAGTTCAGCAGCACCGTCCCCTTCTCGCTTTGATATTGCTATCCATCCAGACGCTGGCCTGAACATCGCCGCTTTCGGAGCACGTGGTAGTGCTTACAATGTCAATACCAATCTCTGACTAGCACAACTTTTCAGTGGTGTCATCTCTCATTACCACATGGGCTTTCCTTAGGCTCTTGCTTGTCTCGTGTTCGGAATTTTGACCTTCCTTGTTAATTAAACAGAGACTTTTCTCCAGCCAGTGATTGAGTTATCCAGTAATACCTGCCTAAAGCCATCATAATAAAGGACAGAAGTTCTTTTTAATGCAAATGATTTGGTTCCAGATGTTTTGATCACGTTTAACGATGGCTCAAATTAACCAGAGATTGGATTAAGTAACAGGCTCTCTCAGCTGCTTTTCCTAATCAGCATGACTCTGTGTCTTTTCCCCAGATTGCTCTCTTGAGCGCACGGTGCAGCTTCCAATTTTCACTACGTGGCTTGGATGTACTTTAAATAAAAATAACACAAATGCAAATCAGATTAAGAACCAGGGAGACTAAAAGCCCTATCCTGGGATGCAGAATACCTTTCTTTCGTCCAAAACCAACCTACCTACCCTGCGGATGTTGCGCCTGTCTCTGACATTCTAGGAAGGGAATATTCAGGCATGCATGGGAGCGTGAGATGTTGAAAGTGACCGTTGTGTAACTTAAGCAGGACACCTCAGGCAACTAAACCTCAAGTCTTGCAGGGTTCTGAGCAAGTACCTACATGAAGAGGACATTTCTGATAGCAGAGGGCTCTTTGATCCATCAGAAAAAAGGCAGAACAAGGTCCAACCTCCGGATAGTCCAGGCTAGAAAACAAGGTGTGAATTTGTAACTGTTGGGCAAAAAGCACAGTCCACACCCAGTTATTAAATTCGTCCATTTTAAAGCTTTATTAAAAGAATTTTGGGAATACTATCCCCACCTCAATCAAGCATAAGTAAAGCAGAGCAGGATAGGGCAGTGATCCCATCTTGGGACACTGGTAGAATGTTGCTGTCATCATCAGGGGCCTGCTGGTCCAATCGTGTGGAGGTCCTGCATTTCTCCATCTGTGCTCAACAGCCCACATTCTTTTAGACCCGTTGATGCTTCCTTACCATCACACATACGCTGTCCTCATGTTACCTAACTGGTCACTTATCACCCTTATCCATATTTGATGTATTCCGTGCCGTATACATGCTGCATTGTCACACACAACTCCTTTTTCTGAATGGGTTACATTTTCTTGGCATGTCTTGATCACACATTTCTTCACGCATATTGTTATCTATGTGGCTTACTACTTCAGCCTAGGTATTCCCCCCCCCCCTTTTTTTTCCCTCCGTTTTCTGTCTGTGCAGCATTGTCCATTTTACCCGACACCCTCACTCCCTTGTTTTTTCCATGCTGTTATCTATACATAGCAGGCTACTCACACAACTTCTGTATACCCGGTTTCTGATGTGACCCTCCAGAGCTTTAATTCTCTAACATAAGTCCGGGTGATTGCCACTGGAAGAACTAGGGGCATGGTGGATTCTCCATCACATAGTCGTTACATCAAGTCTGGATGTCTTTCTAAAAAACCTGCTCTAGCTCTGCTCCTGGATATGGGCTTGATGCAGGAAGTGTGGGGGGAAATTCTCTGCTCTGTGCTATTCAGGAAGTCAGGCTGAGTGATCACAATCGTCCCTTCTGGTCTTCTTAAAGTCAGGGAATCCGTGTTCCTGTGTCCACACAGCCTCTGCTACGGAGTTTATTGTTGGGGGAGCAGGCAGGTGAGAGAGGCTCGCTCTGGCAGTTATAAAGGTGATGTGTTTTTCTTCTCTCCCCGGTCTCTCCATGCAGCTCGGATTGGGAAAATGAAACGGAGGAAGCAAGACGAAGGGCAGGTATGTCCCCTCTGCAGCCGGCCTCTGTCAGGATCCGAGGAGGAGATGAGTAGACATGTGGAACAATGCCTTGCAAAGGTAGAGGCGCAATGGGCCCTTCTGCTGCCATTCCCTTCTCCCTACTCTCTCTGCAGTTGACCTTCCCACCCAGGGCAGAAACCAACCCTGCTGGGTTAAAGGCCAGGGCACAGGGTGCGAGCTGCAGTCCCCTCATGCCTGGAAGACTGCTCCGTATAGGTTCCTGCCTGCCTCATGCTAGAAGCTTTGTTTTTTCATGTCCCCCAAGCCCTGTTAATGAACTCCAGCTTAATAGACCAAACTCTGCAGGTCTTTGGCCATCTGAAGCCTTGTGTAATGTGTTAAGCTTCCTGCCTAGCACAGCAAGAGTTCTTCTTTTCTGTTCTCTGCCTTAACAGCCATTTTGATGTTGCCCTTTTAAAATAGATTTGTTAAAAATGCCACTTGAGCATTGCACACCAGGAGTTAGGGTCTCTAAAAACTCCTCTGCCACCTTCCCATGGGACTGTAAGCCCTGTCTCTTCGTTAGCCTTCCCAAAGACTGAGGGGTAAACGCCATAGACGTGCTGCAAGGGGGAGAGCGGGCGCTTTGGGCTTTCTGTAGTTTCCTGTTTCTGCCAGTCCTGGGCGCTTTACAAACACCCCAGCAAGAACGTCCCAAGTGAAGCGTGTTTTAAAAGAACTGT
The DNA here is from genome assembly GCA_003942145.1 of Platysternon megacephalum. Lineage (NCBI taxonomy): Eukaryota > Metazoa > Chordata > Testudines > Platysternidae > Platysternon > Platysternon megacephalum. Next base: position 143,046 of record QXTE01000205.1, on the reverse strand, counting down.
TTTCTGACCAGCCTTCCTGAGCCAGGTGTCCTGAGAAATCCTTCCGCTTCTGGCCCTGCCGAGGGAGCCACCCTATGCTCCTGGACCAAGGGAGCTGCTGGTTTCAGTTCATGGGCAGCAGCTCACCAGCTGAGATGGTGCCAGCCACGTTGCATTTGGACACATGCCAGGATTGTCCTGGGAACTAAAGCTTAAGTGTCCCTATGTAAAATGGGACCCCTGCTGCTCATTTTCTTGATCCTAAGAGGTCCTGAGCCCACTCAGCTCCCATTGACTCTCAGGATCAGGCTCGTTGTGGGGAAGCAGATGCTGCTACCCACTGCTGATATAGCTCCCAGTGGGAGCAGTCCTGACCCCCAAGGGAATTTAGGGTGTCTTATTCTCTGCACCCTCTGCCCGGCACAGAGAGAAGGCTCATGCATGACCGAGGATGACTCTGTGGACATCGAGAACGAGAATGGCAATCGCTTCGAGGAATACGAGTGGTGTGGGCAGAAGAGGATACGTGCCACCACCCTCCTGGAGGGGGGATTCCGAGGTACGGGTGGCGTTTCGGGGGGCCCTGACTTGAGGCACATCTGAGATGCAGAGAGGACAGTTCTGCTGTGCTTTAAAAAAGAGTGTTGAGTCAGTCACTTCTCTTCAGAGGGAGGGGTTCAAGCTGCGTAAACATCCACAGTGTTGCCTTTCAAGATGGGTGGGAACTTCAAGTTTTGCCAGCACTACACAGGAGTGATTTCAGATCTTACCACACCTGGGAAAATAAGGGTAACATTTTGTACTGGTCTTAAATACCGAAGAATTGCTTTACTTAGTATTCAGGAAACGTAGCCGCGTAGGGGGAGAGATTGGGAGCAGGTAGAGGGGAGATCATTTGGGAAGGAATCAATTCCTTGTTTGCACACATTAAGAAATACATGGATATATTTGAAGGGTGGGGGGGGGAGAGAGAAATGAAATTGTAAAAATTCCCAGCCTGGAGTGACGAAAGCTGGTTTATCAGCCGCTGGTGATGTATTGAAGGTGACAGCGGAGTCGCTTTAGCACCTGCATAAAATATTAAAGGGCCGGTTATGCATTTATCACTCCATCCCTTTTAAGGTTGATAAATGAGAATCCAGCAACCTGCTGTGTACCTCCAGCGCTGCAGGCCCTCCGGGCTCCCAGACACACACATTTTATTTTCCCTCCTTCTTCTGTTCCTTCCCCAGTGACAGGGAAACCAGTTACAGAGGAGAGAGAGAGTTATAGCAAAATTTGACCTCGTGTGAGCTTTCCTGGTGAATGTCATTGTAGCTGGGAACCTGGCCTCTTTCTTACACTCAGCCCTTTGGCCTCCAACAGCAGGGGTTACGAAACTCTTCTCTGGTGCGAACTGCCAGCGCCAAGGAGAGAGTCTCACACACACAGCCCTAGTGAGAGCAGAAATGCCGGCCCTGGCCATTCGATAGAGAGGAGGGGATGCTGTCTCTTCAGACATCCGCTTGGATTTTAATTTAATATGTCTCAAGGGGAGAGACTCCCAAGGGAACGAGTCAGACTTACATGCCCAAGCACCTACCGGCTGTTAAGTGATGCCCTGGCACTCCTGGGCTACTCTTGCCTTCCTCTGGAATAGGGGAGCAGATGCTCCGGAACATGGGGCAGCTTCTCGGCGTTCCTAGCGAAGGCAATGCTGCGCGCTCCTGACTCCTGGAAATAATTGTTGCAAACCCACAGCTTCATCTGCTAACTCACAGGCCTACACATGATGCTCTAGAAATGCGGTGCAGACTGTTAGACTTTGTTCATTAACATAACTATTGGCATTGGTAGTATGGGGCACGGGATGCTGGTCTGTTCCTGTGGTCCAATCAGTGCTATAGTATTGATTATCCTCTTATGTTAAATGAACAATGACCAGTCTGCCCTATTTCCTGCCCCTCTGTGCTTACGTGACCTCTCCTATTCAACCGCTCCGGTTCCTATGGGCTCTTCTGGTGAGCAGGGTAGACTCCGTCGCTCGGCCCCTGACGCTGTCGCTGGGTCACCTCACTCCGATAATATTCCCAGTCCTTTCTAGCTGATTAACTGGAGTGTCGTATTAACCTTTCAGTCCCACCCCAGTCGCAGGGACAGTATTTCCAATGACGCTGCAGGTCGGGAGAGAGCTCTACAGCCCATATGATTAAACTTCATGAACATGCAGGGTCCTTGCTCATCGTTCTCTTTTTAAAGGGGTCAGCTGCACAGGAGTCTTGAAAACGCAATAGCTCCATTGTGTGAATTGGTTAGAGGTTAGCCAACGTATCGCGGCAACGAGGGCCATGTTCTCATCCCTGTAGAGGGCTGCTCCTAGCGTGCATGGACGCTTCCAAACACAAGTATCCAGCACAGATATAATCGTAACGTCCCATGTTGCAGGGGAGGGATAGCTCAGTGCTTTGAGCATTGGCCTGCTAAACCCAGGGCTGTGAGTTCAATCCTTGAGGGGGCCATTTAGGGATCTGGGGCAAAAATCTGTCTGGGGATTGGTCCTGCTTTGAGCAGGGGGTTGGACTAGATGACCTCCTGAGGTCCCTTCCAACCCTGATATTCTGTGAGGTATGCTCTATGAGGAATGCAGGGTTTCCTTCTGCTCTCTGGAGAACCTTGCCGCATGTCTTAGAGCGGGGTGGCGAATGCTGGTTGGTAAAAGAGCGCAGAAGGTGGCTCGGGGATTGTCACTAGATGAGGTGGGGGGAATCAAGCTGGGAATATTTCACAGGATCACAGTAGTCACCAATGGACCTATCGATTGTGGACTTCGTTTCCCTGATAGTCCGGCCAGCCATCAGACTGATCTAGTTCTTACCAAAAGGCCAGGCTGAGTACAAGAGACTTTCCATTCTGATGTCTCCTCTCTCTGCACTTGGACAAGGAGAAACCTCTGTTCTTTCATGGCTGAAAGAATTCCCCAGTCAAAGAGGGGAGGGGATCCCTACAACGCAACATACTCCCTCTCTCATCAGACTCAGCAGTTCCCCCCTAGGGTCTGTCTTCCCTGTGCGTCTCGTGAAAAGTGCTCAGCTCTCTCTGCCAAGCACCAGTGGGCCACTCCCCTAGGGAGATGTGTTCTCTGCTCAGCAGGGGAATGTTTTACCACCCGTTCTCTGCCTAGAATCCCTAGAATTCTGCGTCGGCTTCCCCAGAACATGCCTGCAGCCTGCCAGCTGGATATCCCTGTTTTAGGCCATGGGAACTCCTGGCTTGGACCAGTCCCTGAATTTGGAAGGGGGTGGGGGGGAGGTGTTTTTCTTAGCCTGAAACAGGTTACAAGTTATGTAAGCCTTTCCCTCCTGTCTGGGCCCCAAGCTCCTCTGGCATGCCTGTCCTCTGACTGCCAGTGTGGTGAGGCTTCCTTTGATAGACCTGTTCTGTGTGGTTTCAGGGGAACTAAATGCAACTCGCCTTTTCCTCTCCCTGTATTAATGTTGACTCCTCCTTTCTGGAACAAAGGGCTCTTAATTTGTATCCCAGTAGTGTGGTGCAGCATTTTGGAGATGCCCTGCAATGATAAAAACTGCTTCATGCAGAATTGGTGGTACCATTATTAACCCTTCCCACTCCAGACCCCATATTTGGCCCAATTCCCTAGGCTGAGAAGGAGCAGTGATGTGGAAATCAAAGGCCTTTTTAATGCCAAACAGACCTTGCTAGGCTACATGGACGTCGCTAGTGTCTAGAGAGATGACATGGAGAAATGCATAAAACTGGAGGGAGAATAGATGTCCATGTGTCTCATCAATTTCCCTTTTAATAGTGTGTGTTGCTCTGAGGAGATGTCACAGCCCGGGGGGATAGGAGACTGTGGCCAGCGTTTATTGCGCAGTTCCAGCTCAGATCTAGCAGGCAGTATTGCAATACCGTCCCCAAACTGGGAACAATTCGTAGCCTTTTATTCGTTTTTTTTGGTCAGAATGTACAAAAATCACATCAGTGATCACGCTCTGCAGACGTACAGGAGCATAAACGCTGGCAAGTCAAGTGTAAAAGTATAATAAGGCGGGCCAAGAAAGAATTTGAAGAGCAACTAGCTAAGGACTAAAATATAACAGCAAAAAAATTGTTTGAGTCCATCAGAAGCAGGAATCCTGCTAAACAGTCAGTGGGGCTACTGGATGATCGAGGTGCTAATGGAGCAGTCAAGGAAGACAAGGCCATTGCAGTGAAGCTAAATGAATTCTTTGCATCAGCTGTCACTGCAGAGGATAGGAGGGAGATCCCCACATCCGAGCCATTCTTTTTAGGTGACACATCTGAGGAACTGTCCCAGATTGAGGTGTCAGTAGAGGAGGGTTTGGAACAAACTGATAAATTTAAAAAGTAATAAGTCACCAGGGCCGGATGGGATTCACCCAAGAGTTCTGAAGAAACTCAAATATGAAATTGCAGAACCACTATCACTTCAATCAGCCTCTGTACCAGATGACTGGAGGGTAACGTGTGCTAACATGTGTTTTTAAAAAAGGCTCTAGAGACAATCCTGGCAATTACAAGCTGGTCAGCCTAACTTCAGTACCAGGCAAATTGGTTGAAACTATAGTATAGAACAGTAACTGATTAAGAGCTAAGAAACAAAGGCTAGGAATAAGCCGTCTGTTTTCACAATGGAGAGAAGTAAATAGTGGGGGCCCCCCAGGGATCTGTACTGGGACCTGTGCTGTTCAACGTATTCCTAAATGATCTGGAAAACGGGGCCAACAGTGAGGTGGCAAAATTTGCACATGGGATAAAATTACTCAAGATAGTTAAGTCCAAAACTGACTAGAAAGAGTTACAAATGACTCTCACAAAACTGGGTGACTGGGCAACAAAATGGCAGATGAAATTCAGTGTTGATAAATGTCAAGTAATGTGCAGTGGAAAACACAATCCCAACTATTTATATAAAATGATGGGGTCTAAATTAGCTGTTGCCTTTCAAGAAAGAGATCCTGGGAGTCATCGTGGATAATTCTCTGAAAAGATCAGCGCAGTGGGCAGTGGCAGCCAAAAAAGCTAATGACTGTTAGGAACCATTAGGAAAGGGAGAGACAAGACTGAATATATTGTAATCCATGGTACACCCACACCTTGAATACTGCTCACCCCATCTCCCAAAAGGCACGTTAGAATTGGGGAAGGTGCAGAGAAGGGCAACGAAAATGACTTCAGGCATGGAACTCTCATACGAAGAGAGTTTAAAAAGACTGGGACTGTTCAACTTTGGAAAGAGAGGGACTAAGAGAGGATATGACAGAGGTCTAAAATCATGACTGGTGTGGAGAACGTTGACTAGGGAAATGTTATTTACCCCTTTACATAACCCAAGACAGGGGTCACCCTATTAATTTAATAGGCAGCAGGTTTAAAATAAAAGCAAGTACTACTTCATACAGTGAAGTCAGCCAGCCTATGGAGCTCGTTGCCAGGGGATGTTGTGAAGGGCAAAACTATAATGGGGTTCAAAAAAGGTATTAGATAAGTTCATGGAGGATAGGTCCATCAGTGGCTATTAGCCAAGAAGGTCAGGGATGCAAAACCATGCCCCGGGTGTCCCTAAACCTCTGACTGCCAGAAGCTGGGACTGGACGACAGGGGATGGATCACTTGATAACTGCCCTGTTCTGTTCATTCCCTCTGGGGCAGCTGACATTGGCCACTGTCGGAAGACAGGAGACTGGGCTAGATGGACCATTGGTTTGACCCAGAATGGCCTCTTGTGTTCCTATTCCAGATTTTTCTGCTTTTTGCAGAAAATACCAAAAAGCAAGCGTGACTGAACCCCCCTAGTGCTGGCCTGCACAGCTTTTCTGTCTAGGAGCTGACTACTTAGCTGTAGCGTCTTCGGATATTCATATTGTCTGTGCCATTTCCTGGGCCAGAGCTCTTGCACTCTCTAAAACCTGACTGGGAATCGTTTCATCTGTGATTGGAGAGGCTGTCCTTGAGAATCAGATTCCTCTGTAGGTTGTACGTTACTAGTATTGTAGTGCCTGGGGATCCCAATCAGGTCCCATTGCACTGGGCACACATGGAATAAAGACCATCCCTGCCCCAGAGAGCTGAGTGTATGTCCAGAAACAACAGGTGGAAAAAGCAAAGCGAAGCCCAGGAGAAGGTAACAGTGACGTGATTGTTAGGTGTTACAATCAGCACGCTGGCTCTCTGGCCTTGGAGAGTAGGGTGGGCATTTCATATAGGGATTCACTGGCATTTTTAGCTGCCTTCACATTTTTTAAAACACTGGCAATTGTTATCACTAAATCTGTTTGCTAAAACCCGGTACTGTCGTCTTGTGTGAATCTAGAATGTTCACAACTACGTGGGATTCGAGTTCTTTTTCTTCTCCCAGGGGCCAGGTCAGATATTGCAGTGATGGGACATGGTATAGGTTGTGTGGTGCTTTCAGGGAGAGATCTTTGTTTAAACTAGGAATCTGCCTTGGACAGGAAGGGCAATCGTCTTTCTCCTTTGTCCCCTCCCTCTGCAGCCTCAGAGTAGTGGGGGGAAATCCACAAATGTGCAACATCGGCCAGATGCTGCTTTTAATCAGGTCCTTGTTGTAAGTGAGAGATTAAATAGAAATCATCTTAGTGAAACTGTTGAAGAGGTGTAACACCGCCTCCCCCCAGCAATAATGGTGTCTGGACATGTGTTCCTGAAGTGCAGTGTGTGTGATACCGTGGTAAGAGATTTTTGCCCAATATCAGGAGATCTCATCCCTAGTGTCGTGGGACAAAAACTTGTTTTGAAATATCCTAGCATTGACTACCCATCCATTTACATAACTCTGATCAATGGGGAAAGGTTCTTGCATTAGTCATTTACATCTTCCATTTCTGTTGCTCTTTGTTACAAGGGATTATTTCACGCAATCTGTGTCTAATAAGCTTCGAGCCAGTCTGTATTTAGTCAGCAGCCAAAGCTCAGCAAGCGAAAGCATTGAGCGTTTCCCTCTCTGATTTTTAACTCTCAACATATTCGTACCAGTTCTTCTGTTCCTCTCCAGAATGGATGCACATTACCCCAAGTGTTTACACTGCAAAGTTATCCCTTTAAAGAATTCCTAAGAGAAGTTCAAAAGGGGTTTTTTCTTTGAAACATTCAGTGTCTCTTTTTGTGTGTGTGTGTGTCTGTTACTTGAAAGGAGGGGGGGGGGAGAGGAAAAAAGTGCTTTATCTGAAAAGAATCGCATCAGCTTCACACTGATAGAAGCTGCTGTCGTCTCTTAAACGGCTTAACGCAGTCAAAAGGCAAGCAGACTTAAAACAGTGTCTTACACCAGGATCGATGGGTGGAACACACAACTGGTAACTGGGGGGAAAAGAGAGCGAGGGAGAGATAACAGTAATGATTGCATTAAGGGAAGCTTGAGGGAAGCTGGTTCTTTGTAGCAGCTTCAAAGGTGCCTGGACTGATGCCTGAGCAAACTGTCCTCTGGAAGTCACCGTTCCTGTAACTCGATGAGAGAGGGATGTACCCCCGCCCTTTTCTTAGCAGATGGGGCAAGTCGATCAGGGAGTGATGGATTAGCAGCTCCTGTCTGCATCACGTTTTCGGGGGGATTTTGGTCAATTGGCATCTCTTGTCATTCCTTCAGCACAAGGGGTTTGTCTGAGAGGGGAAAGATCGGGGTGGAAGGTGGGGAGCGGTTGGGGATGCCGGCCAGGGAGGGGGGGACGGTATGTCAGTTTATCGATCGCACCTCAGCCAGGAGAGCTGCAGGCGCAGTGCTCTGAGCAGGAGCGGCAGCGTGCTTAATGTGATTGAAAGGCAGTTAAAATGGCGGTGACCTTTTCAGGGGGAATTAGATTGCCTGCCAAGAGTGGTTAGAGGGAGTGATAACGCCAGCTTGAGGAAGCTGTCCAGTCAACTTCAAAGAGAGCGAGACAGAGACAGGAAAAGCAAGCTAGCAGCAAGTACCATTTAAACTACGAACCGCCCTGTCTGATAGAACAGAGATTGCTGTCCTCTTTAGATATGAAAGAATTGAAGAATTGTAGCTAAGTTCTCTCAACCTGCCCATTTCCCCCCGCCCTTCCGCTGGGCACAGTAGTGAGCCACTCACCCAGTGCTTTTATGGATTTCTTTTCCTCAAGCAGATCAGTTGCCTAGAAAATAACGTAGAGGGGAAGCCTTTGAATTCATTAAAACGGTAAGCAAGGCATTTTCCGGGTAGGATACTTTCTAACGAAGATCAACCAGACAGGAACCTGACTAAGACAGATTGCAAGACTCTGAGGGGAAACCCATAGGGAGTATTTAATTCTTGAGTTTCTCTTTGTTTCCCCCCTTCTGAGATGGCCCAGGATTTATAGCCAGCTCCTGTAATGTCCTTAAGAAGAGAAGAGCCCGCCCCCACAGGCGGTCCGGGTCTCCTCCCTCAATACAGCAGCAGTTAGGATATGCAGGGGGCTTGATGAAGCCTGATATACTGTGACAAACCAAAGTCACTCCGGGGTGCTCATTTGCTTTGGTTCTTGTGTCGCATGCAATCAGTGCAGCTGCTTGAAAAGTGGAACTTATTAAAATACAAATGCCTGAAAGTTTCCAGCAGATGGCTGCAGTCCCACTGTCAGCTCTCGGTCAATCCTCGCAATACCAAGACGTGCTTCAGCAAATGTCGTTAGGACAGCCTTTCTGCAACAAATGCCGATCGGCTTGTCTGGAGACGAGGGGACGCACAGTTACAGTAGCTGTGGGCTCCTCCACAGCCTGTGCTTTATTTAAATGTGCGTTGTACTAGAAGAGTGCAAGCAAGATGAAGTCTCCGCCCAAATCATCTTGCACTCCAAACGGATGCACATGGGGGCTGAGGTGAACCATAAAGCAGATGATTGAACAACACTCAGCACCTGTCTGGTAGCTCCATATCTGACGGTTTTAAATTAGAATGGAGTCTGAGAGCAGGCTCCAAAATTGAGGAGAAAATATGGATCTCTTGCCCTTCCAAAGCATTTTTTTACCCCAAGATCTCAAAACTTTCAGTTTCACAACATCTCACTGAAGTGCTTATCGTTCCTGTTTTACAGATGAGTAAACTGAGGCACACAGCAGTGACTTCCCCTGTGTCATGCATGCAGAGTCAGTGGCAGAGCGGGGTTAGCACCTCCAATTCCTGACCTACACCCCATCCAGCAATCAGCAGCTTCTTCTGTCTCAACCAAAACCAAACCCGGCATACAGGAGAGCCTGCAAAGATGATCAAACCCTGCCTCCCTCCATCTGTCCCAACGAGTTAAAGTTGCAGTTAAGGTCAAGCCAAAGAGAGAGGAAGCAGGGCAATACATTTAGAGAGTCTTGGCAGTGACGTTGCTAGTGCGTGAGTGGCGAGAGAGTGAAATTTCCCAGGAGACTGGCCAGGAAATGGAAGGTGTCTGTAGTGTCTTCAGAGCCCTCTGGATGAATGAATTAGTAACCAATATCGTTATCCCTGTTTCTGCACTGACTAGACAGGGTACCTGCTGAGAGAGTAGAGTGAACTTGAAGTCGGATGCAAGAGTCACCAGCAGAAGAGTGCAGGGAGGGGTATGAAGTCTTTAATCTCCCCCTCCCTCCAGATCCCGGCTTGAAATGTCATCCCCTCTCTCACTTTTTTTCATCGCCAGCCTCCCTCTTGGCTTTGCCCCTCAATTAAAACGTCTTCCCATGGTATGTACATGTAAGCAACTCTCATGATCTTTCACTGTTACAACCCTTGCCCTCCCAAACTCCTTTTGTCATCTTTGCTTTTGTCTAAGACTCTAAGTTCTTCTGGGCAAGGATCTGTTGTATAGTTCCGTGCACCCCACTGGTGTTTATCTGTGCCCATCCCCAGGGAGCGCTCTTTCCAGGGACGCAGTTCTTCACACCGCATCTCCAGCTTTGCTGTGTAAAATGACATTTCTCTTTGCACTGCTCCAAGTGATGGAAAAGTCTCAATCTTGCTTGCATTGACATTTGCTCGTGAGTGGGAAAGGCAGATCTTTGTCCATGAGGTGGTTCTTGATCTCAGAATGCAGAAAAGGACCGGTTTGTTGTGGACCCTTGTTGTAGAAGTGTAATTAACAAGCAAGAGTTAAGCTTTCCCGGAAGGGTTTTATTAGTGTGTGGGAATTGAGGGAGAGGTCTGTTCAGTGGCCATTGAACCTTTTCTGCCATAAAGTAGCCAGGCAGTAGTATTAAAAGGCTTGGTTTTAATGAGGAGGACAAAGAGATAAGGGGAGGGACTTAGGAATTGTCCGAAGCCCTAGCTTACATACAAAGAGCATTGTATAACACACAGTAATTGATATATCATCATATCGATAACATTTAAGTCTCACATAGCGCTTCACAAACATTAGTAACACTCATTATGGAACACTATGCAAAATGTGTGAGATCAGTGCTCTGACTCTGCTTAGATACTTTTTTAATGGGACACTGCAAAGTTAAAAATCTTTTTTCCAATTCTTCTAACAAAGGTGAAGCATATCCTAAAATATTAAAGTCCTATGTACTCTTCAGCATTTGATGCAGTATGTTGACATCAATTTTTATAATGAAACTAGACTAGTCAGCTTCATTTTGGGGTTCTCGGTCAATGACCCAATGCATAGGGAAGGTTTACATCTCAAGAGACTGTTTCTACTGTGATGGCGTTTGACTTTTTTTTTTTTTTGTTAACAAGTTTCAGTTTAATATTAGTCTTTATTGAAATTTAAAAGAACCTAAATTTTGTGCTCAAACTGCTGTACAGTGTTTGTTTAAAGGGAGGTAATCAACTAAACACTAATGTCTAATTTATCTGCCGTGTGTAACACCTAAGATCACCGTAGCTGGGAAGAGATTTGGAGGGGGAATATTCTCTCCTTCAACTTGCTCGGCTCATTTGACAGTGGTTTGAGTGCAGTCGGTTCCCCTGTTGTGTGTGAGTGGGTCTGTCACACAGCAACAAGGGAGGGAGAAAAATTAATTAAAAATAAAAAGGAAAAGTGGTTGTAAAACTACCAAAATTGGCAGGGAGAGTCAAGGGGCAGGCCTAGCACCTGAAACTACTCAGTGGTTGAAATTGACTAGATTTCAAGTTGACAGCATCCCTTTAAACTTCTATTTTCCTAGATGTTAGACATACAGTATAAGATCATCCGGTCCCATCTGCTGCACACACAGAGTTGCTTCCTCCAATCCATTTTTCTAGTGCTTTGTCCAGTCCAGCTTTGAAATTCCCAGGCTTTAAGACAGTCATTTGATAATTTTTCAAACCGTCTGCAGTTTTGCTAGAACTGCAGCCTACGTCTTGGGCTCTCAGGTCAAACTTCAGCCTTACCCACCAAGTAGCTGATTGACGTGATTTTAATAGCGTTTTAGAATACAGTTGTTAAGTCTGGGGCAGTGAGATTTTTCTAACGGAAAAGCGCGTGCGGGTCTCAATGGCTCCAAACAGCTCCTGTCTCTGCATGTCGTCTCTTACGCCAGGCGGTGAAACGCATTATCGAGTAGTGCCCGGAAAGTGGCTAACTGCGTTTGACACACGCCAACTCCCTGCCTCCACACTGGATAATTGCATTGTCAACTGTTCAGCAAAGTGGCAGGTGACACTGCAACCCGATTGATTGTCCGAGCATCGAGGCTCCTAAGGTTGTCAGCTACCCGATCGATAGAGTTTACACAAGACACCGTGACTGCATCTGTAACTAATTTCAGTTTGAAACTCGCAAGACACCGCTATCCCTGTTCCCTGGCTTGTGTTCTGATTCACTTGCATCCTCTCCCTGGGCTGGGAAGTTGCTTTTTCCTTTGAAAGTGCGTCTTGGGGTTTTTTTGTGTGTGTGTGTGTGTGTTTTTTTTTTTCTTTTGGAGCAGCAAGTGAAGAAATCAATGGTGTGTTTTGTGGTTTCAGATTTGAGGGCATTACTGCACATGGCTAACTAGCAGCTCCAGTTTCGCAATCAATAGGCTGATCAATTGATTAAATTAACACTGATTTTCTTTCTTCTTCCTGGCCTAGAAAAGAATTAGTTTGGAGTAGAGCATGCGGGTTTGGCTTATGAAATTTAGGCCTTGTTATTTCAGCCCGTGACCATTTCCACCCACTCTTCCTCCTCTACCCACAAATAAAATCTCTCTGCCTATCGTTACTTAAAGCAAATGACAATGGGGCCTGCGGCTGGCGATGGCCTCGGTAAGCCGGGGTGTCACTTTCAGCTGTTCACCAGCCTCGCTGCTTCATGCTCGGCTGCTTTAGAAAAGGCATTCTCTTGGTTCCTCTGTGCTGCTTTATTAGTGGCAAAGTTGCGACATTCCTGTGATCCCTGTCAGCGGTGCTTATTGATCCAGTGATGTGAATCTGCTTAGTGATTCAAGATTACTTTAATTCCCCTCGTCCCTTTTTTGTTCCCACCCTCTCTCTACGGGAACTAAAGCTTTCAGAGCCACCCTTCTTCGATCATGGAAATCAAGCCAATGGCTGCTAAGACCGTGGTTCTGATTCTTCTTTTGTATTGCAGCAATGGGGTTTGAATTGCAGCCTTCCAAATAGAGGCGAGGCTGCAGGCTCGTCCCTCAGTGCATGACACCGGCACAAAGCTCCAGGAAGCTAGGTAGGAAGTGCCATATTGGATCAGACCACTGGGCTGAGTGTCCACTTCACTGCCTCCAGCTGATGCTTCACAGGGAGGCCTGAAAGGAATCCCTGCAATATCCCTAGCCAATGCCAGTGTGCAGGAGAAAACAAATCCTTCCCGACCCCTCAGTGATCAGCTCACGTCCTGAACCATATGTTTGATTTCCCTTATATTGGCATGTATTGCTACCAAATGTTAGTGGTCATAATGCGATGCAGCCCTTTCTTTAAAGCCAGCTGTTCTTCTGGTTGTTAGTAAAGATCACTACAGGTGTCTAGGACACTGATTTTTCAGTCTAGTGACCAAACTGCACACTTTTACCTACCAGCCCAGGGGTAACCTGGGAGGGACTCATCTACTGGACAGGCCTGTCCAGATGTGCTCTTCTGTGCAGATGTGCTCTTCTGTGTCCATTTCCCTGATAAATTGCAATTTCATGTGAACTGGATTTGGGTTCCTGACATCCCTTGGAAATACAGTTCTGCCCTGCAAACAGCTTTCCATGATCTTGGAATGTACATTTCCCCTGGTGAAAGTTGCTAGCAGAATTCCTATCTGTTAAATCCTATGGTACAGGGGAGTAGAGGAACCACTTGACTGTCTGATAATCGGATCCGGTGAAACATTATTGATCTGGAGAAAGATGGCTGATTAGGATGGCCTCCTCTTCTGCTCCCCTCTGTAACCTCTTTCCTTCCAATGCACTTTTTAAAAATAAAGCCACGTCTGTGCCATCTTGTCCTCTTAGCACTAGTTTGAGCTATTTCAGCAGCTGAGGAAATAAACCCGTGATAGAGCTGTTCTTAGGAAGCCTGTGAGGGCCTGGCGGTGTCGCTGCATAAAATGCTTTTATTGCCCTCTTTGTTTTTGCTCTCCAAGAAGCCAGTGAGTGACATTTCTTTAAGAAAATACACTGCATGTGCTAGAAGGGGAGGTTGTGCTGAGGCGAGTTATTGCAGTGGGTGTTGTGGGTGGGGGGTAATTAGCAAAACCTACAGTCTTGGAAACTTACGGGAAGCTTTTTCTTCCTGAACATGTGTAAATCACCTGTGAGCAGCACAAAAGCTTCTCTTCCAGCCAACTCAGCCCCCATCAGGCCTGCGCACAACAGAGTTGTATTTGGAGTCAGACCCACTTGTAAAATGCTTTATTTTTGAAGGAGGAATTGAGAATTTTATTATAATCCTGACCAGCGTTCAAGCCCTCCCTCCTTGGAGCCCAGCAGCTAGAACTCCGATCTCCTTCAAGAGGGTGTCCCGAGCGCTCACCAGCTCGACCCCAGCCTATAGACCAGTTTTCATGCTGTGGGCTGTTGCCTTTCCCGGTCCCTCTGCTCGGTTAAGAATTGGGTGGTGCCGTCCCTATCAGCTCAGCTTGCTGAGGGTCTGAGCAATGGAGATGAAAAGTGGGACCCTTCAGGAAGCAGGAATAATGCCAGGAGGGATTTGGTCCTTACGAGTCCAGTCTCTGTTCTGTTTGTGCACGGTGCCTCGCAGAGTGAGGTCCTGGTCCCTGAGTAGGACCGCTAGGCATTACAGGAACACAAATAATAACTACAATGTGGCCCAGAGCACAGAACTGAAGGGTTAGTGTCTCCTGTTGGGTTTGCATGTGTAGCGCACACCAAACAAATATACTTAAACCTGAAAAATCGAGCTCGCCCGCCAGGACGGAGTTGAGCAGTGGTGCCTGGGCCAACGAGGGTTTTGCCTGCCCTGCTGGGCTGGGGTCATCTGTCTGCGCAGCTTTGCTTCGTTCTTGCCTTTCCATTTCCAGCTTCGCCCGCCTCCACATAGATGCAGGGTTCCTCCCTGCAAGAGCTGCTGCTGATACTGCAAACAAGTGAAGCAGCGTACGCTGTCACTTTGACCATCTGTTATCAGCTCCTACAGGAGAAACACACAAGCTTGAATTCAGGTTCCTTGTAAAATCTCTTTATTCTCTAAATCTATCATCTAAATCAGATATTCAGTTAATGACGGAATCTTAGACAGCTTGAGTTGTATACACTGAAAATGCTAGGTGAGCTGTCCTCTGAGGGCATGTAGAGGGAGGTGGGATTTGAGGAAGGCCATGTGACATGCAAGGTCGGAACAGTCATTCCAGATATAAGGAACAGCCCCCGGGCTTGGGAGAAGGCACAGGGGTGCTGTGGAAACTTGTGTGAGGAGAAAAGAGCACTTTGTGCCAGGATAGCCATCTCCATCCATTTTTCACCTCCGTGTATAGGAGGCCATGGGAAGCATTTCCATTCTCCTTCGAGCCTGCGGCCTGCATGGTGGCCAAGAGGCGTATGAAATAGGCCTCCTTATTTTCACATTGCAAAAGCTTCACATCCATATTTCAGTGGCAGTGTTGCTTATTCTGAGCTCCTAGAATATTCAGCAATAACTGGCGCTTGTGCTAAGGGCGGTTACTCTGAGGCCAGCCAAAGTAACGCTGTATACACCATTCCGGAGGGCTGCAGACACGCTAGGTAAGTGATCTTGATAGGTACATTCTGATTGATGGGAGAGTTTGTCTCCCAAACTGTCACATGGTTTATAAAGGTGCCACTCAACAGCAGTGCTGGAATTGCTTGTCAGAGCACCTGGCTACAGGAGCAATGGGGATCGGAGACAGAGCTGTAACTTTGTTTTTTCTTGGCTTAATGGCCCCAGTGTCCGACCTGCCTGCTCACTCTTGTTTGTCTGGCCCTTAAAGAGGCAGCTGGGATTAAGACTGTCAGAGAATTGCACTGCTTTAGCACCTGGAGGGTTAGTGTTATCACACAGGGCAGCATATGACGGGTCTGCTGCAGACAGAACACACAGCATAAGCAGAGAATGCTTCAGCTAGAAAATGGAATGATGTGGCAGGGTTCGTTTTTAATCCGAAAGCAGTGTAATTACAATGCACCTTGGGCCTTATCCTACTCTCCTTCCTTGTATAATCCATGGCTTCTCCTGTGAGTAATGGCTGCAGGATCGGGCCTCTTATGAATTCCCAGATCAAACTTACACCTTAACTTTCAGGTGACAGCTGTGACTTTATTCGCACGTTGGCATAAAGTTCAGTCCTCAGAACTGTCCTCTCTGTGAAGAGGAGAGAGGCACTGGTGTTAAACCTCCTCTGTAGGCGGTTTTGCCGATAATAGTGAATTACTGTGTCGCCTTCAGACAACTAAGCCAGCCCGGAATAACCCCTCTCATGTTCCATCGCATTGTAATGAGCCATAAATCAGCTGGGTGTAACAATGTGATGGGGTGTCTCCTGGAGGTTCACATTTTGTTCTAGTACAACAGCCTCACTTACAAGTACCACCAAGTACAAGCTACGCTCTGCAGCCATCCCCGAGCTCCATTTCATATGTTCCCTGTTTCTGGATGGCAGCATGCCCATGGCAAAGGGTAAGCAGGAGGTGGGAGTTCTGAGTCCTTTTTACACTCTGAGTGAGTTAGAAGCAGGTGTGATCCTATCAGGCCTTCCTTGCATTTAGTGGTCCTCTTAATCCATTTATAACAGCACTTGTCCAGAAATCTGGTTTGAATGAGCCTGAGATGAATAATTAATGTCAAGCGGTTCAGACGTCAAATATTTGAACAGCTGCTTGGGTGTTTTCACTGGCTTTGTGCAGGGAGGCAACACCAGAAAAGTTACATCAGGAGGGACAAGTTAAAATTCTGGCTTCAAACCCTGACCTATCAGAACTGGCCTTAAAACTAACCTTCCCTTGGGTGAAACATGTTTGAAAGTGTGTGTGATGGGCCATCGGTTTCACAAGTTGATCTCGGGTCAGGTTGTGCGTTGCCTTCTCCTCTATGTAGTGGCGATTCCAGGATCGATGGTCTTGTTGTTCAGTCTTGACACCTCTCAGAAACATGTTTTTCCTTCAGAGAACAGGAACCTGTAAATTTCTAAAACTGATCAATAGCATTGCTTATATTTTGACTTGCCCACTAGGTAGGGGGTTTGCTTTTGTTCCACAGACCGAGAAATACAGTTCCTGACTCAATTTTGTTGACAACGCATAATCTATAACAGCTCACATTCTTGTTACAAAAATCCTGTCTCTTATTTGGTAAAGTTAGGTGAAGTCGGGATTCTATGTTGGAGTGGATGGGTCAGCTTTTGTGGCCTGCATCATGCGGGAGGTCAGACTAGATGATCATAATGGTCCCTTCTGACCTTAAAGTCTATGAGAAATACCTAGGGCAGGGTTATCTGGGATTAACCTCTAAGTACTGCCCCTCCAGGCCCAGAACTGGGAGTCCTCAGCTGATCAGTCTGGAAAGCATGCCCTGCAGCCTCTTCGCTGAATGTCCCTGTGCTGCAACACATCTGAATCTTTAAACCGTGCTCTTTGGCTTTCTAGCTACGTCAGATCATAATAAAGTATCTTCTTTCGTAACACACCTTCATGGCTTCCCACACCCATCCTCCTTCTCCCCCTCCCCATGAGGCAGGCTGGTGCTGGCTGGCCCCTGCTGCCCCTCACCGCGTCTGGCCAGCATTGCTCCCATTAGTATCATTAAACCAAGGTTTTCAAAAGTGACTAGCAATTTTGGGTACCCAAATTTGATGTGGCTTAAAGGGCCTGACTTGCAGGAAGGGCTGAGTACCTGCCCCTAAACTGAGGCATTCAAAATCACTAGTCTCTTCGGGTTAGTCTGGACTCAACTAGCACTAAAGAGACGACTAAGGTGGGATATGATAGAGGTCTATAAAATCATGACTGGTGTGGAGAAAGTAAATAAGGAAGTGTTATTTACTCCTCCTCCTAACACAAGAACTAGGGGTAGCCAAATGAAATTAATAGACAGCAGGTTTAAAACAAACAAAAGGAAGTATTCACACAACGCACAGTCAACCTGGGGAACTCTTTGCCAGAGGATGTTGTGAAGGCCAAGACTATAACAGGATTCAAAAAAGAACTAGATAAATTCATGGAGGACAGGTCCATCAATGGCTATTAGCCAGGATGGGCAGGGATGGTGTCCCCTAGACTCTGACTGCCAGAAGCTGGGAAGGGGCGACAAGGGATGGATCACTTGATGATTCCCTGTTCTGTTCATTCCCTCTGAAGCACCTGGCATTGGCCTCTGTCAGCAGAAAGGATACTGGGCTAGATGGACCTTTGGTCTGACCCAGTGTGCCTGTTCTTACGTTCTTATTGCAGTGTCAGACAGATGTTGTTTCCCTACTGGTGATCAAAGAAGAGACCTGCTTTCATGCTCTTTTGCATGTGCTGTTGAGGTAATAGGAGGTGCTGGTGGGAAGGGAGTGAGGTTATATAACAGGGAGGATGAGTGGATTGAGTGCATCCATGAAACATCTCAGGAAAGCTTTTTGTCCTATGGTCTGAATTGTCCAGCTTCCTTTATTGCTCTGGCATTGCACTTTACAAAACTCCTCCCAGGGCTAGTAACTCAGTACTGACTGAGCAAGCGGCTTATTCCATGGGCTGAGATGGGGGCCAAACAGAGATCTCCGAGGTCAGAATGGAAGTTCCCAGACCTAGCAGTATCGCAGGTGTTGAATATCACCACCGATTCCTCCAGTTCTCCATCAGCAACTCCCATAACTGAAAAAGGCACAGCAAAAACTGCCAAAATGGCGCGTGCTCTCTCTCTCTGGCTGTATTTCAGGGCAGACTTCGTGGGAGGGATAAGACCTTTACTGTGAATGTGATAGAGAACATTTCTGAGCTAGTGTTCTCCAAAGCTGGGCAGAGTTGGGAGCTAGCAAAGGAGTTGTTAGTGCCGTCATTATTAGCCTTAGAAAGGATTTCCCCATGCACAAATGAGTTCGGTGAGGAGGGGGTTAGGATTCTGAAATCAGATGCCTTAATGTTGGTACGCTACATCACCGAAGCCAGGCTATCTCTCTTAAACGCTGACCATGATCCACTAAACTCTTTGGCTTGGACGATTTAGAAACCAAATTGATGAAAACATGCGTGTTTCCCCTGTGCATGGCATCCTTGCAGATAGAGGAACCAAAGGAGAAATCCCTTTGACACTCAATTGACCCCCGACGACACCACCACCACCTCCCTCAGGCACTCGTTCCAAGTATTCATTATCTGGCTAACATTCAAATCACTTCTGGGACTGGCCAAGTCACTGCTCCAGCTTTGCATGATTTGTGTTTTCCCACCTCTTGGAAAGAAAAACGAAGACCTGTACGTCCAAAGCTTATGGCCTTTGAGAAGTGATGGGCTACAGTAATGCCAGGTGCAGAAGATGGTGTTACTGGAGGTTTAATGTCATGCTTGTAAATTACCACTACATCTCTCGCTGCGAGTTCTCAGGCAGCATTGAAAGAACATCCAGCTCTTCTGACAGGTCTCTCGTATTACTTTAAATCTTCT
Source organism: Platysternon megacephalum (assembly GCA_003942145.1). NCBI lineage: Eukaryota > Metazoa > Chordata > Testudines > Platysternidae > Platysternon > Platysternon megacephalum. The sequence goes on along the minus strand of QXTE01000205.1, from coordinate 124,104 downwards.
CCCAAACATTGTGATGAACTGAAAGAGTCAAGATTTAGTGGATGAGCCATTGCTGTGAGAGAAGGAAGCTCAGGATGTACTTTGGCCGCCAGCATATAGCACGACTCAGCCTGTACTTGAAAGGCTTCCGATGGGCTCGGCTGGCAAAGGCTCTGCCCTGTGTGCTTCTTGCTGCCCTGTGTGCCACTTAACACAAAGCTGTGCCTTGCTTTCAGAAGCTGGTGTTGGGTGCTGCGCTTACACAGGTGTCAATAATGGCAGTTTGGTAGCTCTGGTGAAAATTGAAAGCTGATCGTTGCTTTGGGGGCGGGGGCTGGCTGAGTTAAGCTGGAGAGGTGATCCTGGAAACTGATGGAGTGCTGAAAGTGCCACTCTTTAAAGGCCCTTGTTTTATACGGGGGGGAGAGAAATATCAAGTCTTTATAAACAAATTTTATTAGCAGCTTAACTGATAACGTGTACATTCTCAGAGAGTGACAGTGACATACTGCATTCGAGTGGTGTCCTTGGAAAGAGATCTGTGTCCTGTCTAGCTCCCACTGGGGATATAGCCAGCTAGAAATACTGCTCCACCACCATGGGGGGGGGGGACACAGATCCGGTATTGACAGCATAAACTGGGTTGAGAGCACGGTGGACTGGGAGAAGAGTCAGGCCCTTGTGTTGTCAAGAGGGTGACTCGGGAGATGGGGGGGGACTTAATAATCCTTCCCAAAATCAGTATCCCTAACTGAAACTCACCATCTCTTCCCTTCCTGGGCGCATTCACACTGCACAAGAAGCCTTTGCTCTCAAAGCCCAATTAAAACTGGCTTAAGGAACACACTGATGAGCCAGAGTTAGTGATGTGATACCAAAATGTTTTGACTCTGCTACAGCCCTTCAACACGGAGGGAGGATGGCCTTGTGGTTAATGCATTGGGTTAGGACTCAGGACATCTGGGTTCATTTCCCAGCTCTGCAACAGACACCTTGCGTGACCCTGGGCAAGTCAGTTAATTATTCAGTGCCTCAGTTTCCCCATCGGTCAACGGAGATGTTGAATTGTAACTGTTTGGTGTAAACACCCTTGCTGTGTTTGTACAACTTTTGGGTCAACAGAACCTGATCCTGGCTGGCATGCCCACAAAGCAATAACAACAGCGCTCAAAGATGCTTCTTGCCTAGGTTGGCTCTCTCCTAAAGATTAGTACTTCTTATGTGGCTTCCTAAATACTTTCTACTAAGTATTTGGGGGTACTCAATCCTGTGAGAGCCTGGGCACCCTCAGCTCCCCTGGGAGTTAATCAGGAGTGCTTAACACTTCCCAGGATCTGGGCATATGCAGCACTTCATACTTCAGGGATTTTGCCTGTGTAAGAGGTGCTTGTTAGGGCCCTTAACATTAGTGTGTTCCTTATCTGCTTCCCAGAAGTAGTTTTATTCTCATTCGTGAACATTTAATATTGGACAAAATTAAGCAGAGGCCAACACTCGTTACAAAAATAGGTGTTTTATTATCCTGCTGTCTGCCCCCACTGATAGTCCTCATGATGAAGATTCAATTCACTGTTTCCCAGTGGCCTTATCTCATCGTGTTTGGCTGAGAAACCATGTGATGAACAAACTTAGCTACACCCACTAACTTCTTTTGATGCTTGAGCTTTCAGCCATGAGTGAGAGACCATCCCAATTTCTGAACCACCCCCTATAACCCTCAAGCTCCCCTTTTTCCTTGCTCCAAAAAGTAAAGTTATGATGAGGGTGGTGGAAATCTCTCTCAAATTCCCTTCATCATTGAAAATTAAACTGTCTCATTCTTTCTGATTGGCACTGGTTCCTGCTGCTAATCTGTTCAAAATACATGACTGAGCTCTGAAGGATCGCCCACGCAGCCCAGCCTCTGTCCTAGGATTTCTTTCCAGGGATCTCCTGATGTTGCTCTGTGAGATGTTTTGCTACAGCGCACTGATTCGTGATACTAGTCCACCCATTTTATTCCCTCCAGGCTCCGGATTCATTATGTGCAGTGGCAAGGAGAATCCGGATAGTGACGCTGATCTCGACGTGGATGGAGATGACACCCTGGAATACGGGAAGCCACAGTATCGTTTTTGAGAGATTCTTACTCAGTGGGACCAGCGCCGTGTGTCTGTTGCTTCTGACCCCGTGATACAGCTTTGCCCTGTGTAACGTTGAGTGAACCAGGCTCAGCCCCCGTGAGACATGCCAGCAGCTCCCCACACTGCATATCATACACTTGATCCTTTGGGTTATTTCCCTAATGTCGCTGACACAACACTTCCTTGTCCTTGTTAGTTACCTAAACCCCATCCTGGCATGTGCCTCCTTCGTCCACACCACCTTTTTCTACGTCCCCGAAAGCGAATCATTCTCTGTCTCCTTTTTTCATACGCTCAGATTTTCCCAAAATGCACTCTGCTCCAGGAGTGTCCGAAGCGCCCTAAAAGCCGAGCTGTGGCCCTTCCCGTTCCCCCGAGGCCCCGCCCCGCACTGCCTTGTCCCTGAGGCCCTGCTCCCAAGCCCCCTTTTCCCCCCAAGATCCCACCACCTGCTCTCTCCTCTCCGCCCCCACCCTCCCATTGCTCACCCTTAAGGCCAGTAAAAAGTAATGGGGCCACGGCCCCCCGCAACCGCCTGTTCCGGTGCACTTGCCCTGCTCCAACTATTTGGTATGGGCTGGAGCTCCATCCAGAAATTTGGGCAGAGCACCTGGACTGTGCAGAGCAGCTCTAGTAGCTGTTTACTGCAGGCATCTAGCAGGAGGGGGAGCAGCCCCGTGATCTGAATTCCCTGAAGGCAGCGTTTACACTCGGACATTCCATTCGGGGGTGGTGAGACTTATTGTCTCTATTCTGGGATTTAATTAAACCTGCACCAGCTGGCGTGAGTCAGCATCTCTCTAATAGAGGCAGTGGCACTGTGCAGAGGGTCTGGCCCTAAAGGGTCTGTAAGCCACGGTTGGTAGTCTAAAAACCGAACAGGAGATTGAGAATGTCTCTCTCTCATAACAGCTCTTCCCGCATGTTACTATCAAAGGAATCTCTCCACATGGCACAGGGTGTTACCTTCCTGTCTAAGTTTGTTACCATGTTCCATGTTGCCTTTGAAATCAAAACTTCGGGAAGCTAGCTGTTGAGGTAGATTGTCCGAATGAACTCGCTGTGTATCCTTTGGAGCCAAAGTTGGCTGGCTGAGCCCCCAGTGCCGCGAAATAGGCGTACCGCAGAGCACCCACTCCTCCCCCTCGACAAGGCCGTATTGCTCCTTAACCCTCTGTGCTCAGGTACACCGAGGCAGACATCATCCCTTGCACCGGGGAAGAGCCGGGCGAAGCCAAAGAGCGGGAGGCCCTCCGCGGTGCCGTCTTAAAGTAAGCGCCTGGGCTTTGTAATTGTTTTCACCAAACTGGCTGGGTGTGAGTTGACGGGGAAATCCCTGTTCAGCTCTGTGTGTGTGTGTGACATGGAGAGAGAGAGAGGCAAAGCCACGTGTGGCTTGGGCTGAATTCCCCACCCGGGGTGTAGGAAGGGGCAAATAAGGATATGGTTCGGGATTTGTAGAAGCCCCTGCTAAGCACATTCCCCAGCTACTCTGGCCACACCCACTCCCCAGCAGTGCCACCTACTCTGAGAGCAACATTGGCCAGCTGCTAACTTCTGGTGGAGAAGACACTGGTGCTGCAATCCCCCTCTGGGCAGAACCTTTCACGGTCAGGGGCCCTGAGCTCTGCCACTCCCCAGAGCGGACTAGAGTTGGGTAGATCTGTAGCTACACAGCTGCTGCTTGCATGCCGTAGTGCTGTGTGCAGCATGTGCGTGGGACTGCCCGGGGTGGGGTAGAACAGGCCAGTGGACCCCTCTGCATGCTGCACTGCGTAGGGGCAGGTCTGTGCCGCTCCCTCGTGGGGCAGGCCTTTGCGCTGGGAACCGAGAGCCCTGCCTCGCTTGCTCCAAGCTGTGAAATGCAGGCAGCCAGGGCGCCATGTGAGCCAGGCGCTGGGGGAAGTGCTTCAGGCACATAACAAAGTGACTGTGAACAGGGACCTAGGATTGTTTTTCTAGCCCTCTGCCCTGCATGAAAATAGGGCTTCAGTTTCCCCTCTGTCTCTTAGACTGAGTGATCCTGTGAGGTCAAGGTTGAAGTGATTGATAAAGCAGTGAAATGAAGCTTTCTTACTGCTTAGCCTGTCCCAAACAGTGGCTCAAAATTAGGTTCCACTCTGTAGAGACATGGGATTTGCCACGCTGGATCAGGCCGTTGGGCCTTCAGTAGTGGCCAATCCCTCTGCTTCAGCGTGAGGTAGAACCATTCCCCTCGCACATTGTGATGGGGGGGGAATCCCTCGCCAGTGCCCGCAGACAGTAGTGAGGAGGTGTGGTGTGGGGATTACAGCAGGAGCCTGGAACCTACAATGTCACATTCCCATGTGTGGCTCTGTCACTCAGACACTGTATGGTCTTGTGGTCCTTGAGCCCCTCTCCAACTCATTTGCCCCATCTGTAAAATGGGGGTGATTATACTTCATATTTGCAAAGTGCTTTGAAATTCTGGCCAAAGGCTCCGGAGAAATGCGGAGTGTAATTATTAGCTCATGCCCTGAAGCAGGAGGCTAGATTACCCTTTTAATGTAACCCTCTTAGCGCGCAGAGCTGGAAATGTCACTTAGTGCTCATAATTACCCAGGCGCCTTTAAAGATTCTCTTGTGCTCTTGCCTCCTTTATTGTGTTGGCTCACAAGTGACTGGTCACGATTGCCAGTTCTATATGCTTTAGTGCAATGGGTGTCCCAAATGTGAAGCGTTAAAAGGCCCCGCCTGTGAGAAGGGGCAGTTATTCTTACAGGGAGAGTCTGTTGTACATGGAGAGAAGCCTTTAGCCATTAAGCCTTTTGCCTCTGGAATCCTGGGTGCAAAACTCAGCCTTAGGTGGGAAGGAATTTGGATCCAAAGCCTTTAGTCAACATCACAGCCCCTGAGTGGTTGGGCACAGCGGGAGTTGGGAGCATTGGGAGAGCTGTGCGGGAAACACAGCCCAGGTCTAGAGACGGCTATTCCCTTGCTTAGATCCCCAGATTTAAGTGGGAGGGAACGTTTGTATTTAAGCTGTTGAAACCTACAAAAACCAGTGAGGCTTGTGTGTGTTGTAGGGGCCACGGACTCCCCGTGACCCGCCTTCAGCATTGTCTCTCTCCTCTGTTTTCAGTGGTGGCACGCCCAGTACCCGAATAACGCCAGAGTTTTCCAAATGGGCCAGCGATGGTGAGTGTTAGATCCATAAATTACTGTTCCATCCTGAACAGGCAGAGCTTCTCTTGCAGGTTTCGATGGAGGGTTGGGGGGGGCAGGGTTGATCTTCCACTTTTTTCGAGTTGCAGTCACTTGCCTGTGTAGTGGTCATGGTAACTGCATGTCAATAAAAGCAGGCAGTGATCTTGTGTATCGATAGCCCTTTGACCCCCAAACAGTATCATGAACAATACTCGGTACTGGCAGAACACCTTTATTCTGGGGATCTGAGGGCCCCACACACATTCCTCATCATGGGCCTTTGAGGGGCTGACCCCAAGGTGGAGACTTGTCAGTCAGAGACAGGATTAGAACTTGGCATTTTCATAGAATCATAGAATCATAGAATCATAGAATCTCAGGGTTGGAAGGGACCTCAGGAGGTCATCTAGTCCAACCCCCTGCTCAAAGCAGGACCAAACCCAACTAAATCAGCCCAGCCAGGGCTTTGTCAAGCCTGACCTTAAAAACCTCTAAGGAAGGAGATTCCACTACCTCCCTAGGTAACCCATTCCAGTTCTTCACCACCCTACTAGTGAAAAAGTTTTTCCTAATGTCCAACCTAAACCTCCCCCTCTGCAACTTGAGACCATTACTCCTTGTTCTGTCATCTTCTATCACTGAGAACAGTCTAGATCCATCCTCTTTGGAACCCCCTTTCAGGTAGTTGAAAGCAGCTATCAAATCGCCCCTCATTCTTCTCTTCTGCAGACTAAACAATCCCAGTTCCCTCAGCCTCTCCTCGTAAGTCATGTGCTCCAGCCCCCTAATCATTTTTGTTGCCCTCCGCTGGACTCTCTCCAATTTAATTTTAATTAATTTGTTTTTTTAATTTTAATTAATTTTAATTAATTAATTTAAATTTAATTTAATTTTGGGCTCCCACTCCTGGGCTCTGACCATTAGGCCGCACCAACTTCCTGTTGAGCTGAATAATGTCCTAAAATAGCATCTGAATGAATGGGAAAAAACCAGCTGGTGACTGCTTGGCCTGGTGACACAGGATGCCAGTTGGTAACCAGTGAGGTCTCTTGTGGTGGGAGCCATATCTTGTCTCTTGGCATTGAGGGTCAGAGTGGGATCCCATCTGGAGAGAACAGGGCGTTTTTCAGGCCAGCAGTCAAATAGTGAGGGTGGTGTCCTGGGGGGCACTGCCCTCTGTGGTCGGAGTGTCTAGGAGCAGGGTATCTGAGGAGCTTGCCCAGCTGGTCAGGAGGTCTCTGTGCAATAATGGACATGGTAATGGAAGTTCTCCCTCCCCAGCAGAAACCACACTGCCTTGGGTCATCCTCCTCCGTTCACTTAAGCAGCTGTTAGAGCTTCACTCCCCAGTGCTGCTGTTCGGTCGCTGGTGGCTTGACCCAGACGTGTTAATGCTGCCCCTTTTCTGTTGCCTTCCCATTTTTAAAAGGACATAAGAGATTAATAATGCAACCTCCGAAGTAGATCTTGTCCTCTCTGGTGTCAGCATAAGAGAATAGTGCCTCCTATTGCCGTTCCCATGGAGTTCTTCCTTTAGCCCAAGTGGCAGCAGCCTGTCCTTTTAGCATGGCGGGTCCTGGCTTCCGTCCCAGCTGAGGATACAAGGTGGAGGCTGCCCACAATAATATCTGCGACAAAGAAAACGGTTTGAGCTGTGACTTACGTTGCTACTCATTTGAAAGCATGTGTCGTTCTTTGGGGTTTTTTAAACCCATCGGGGGTGGTTTTATTTTTAAATGCCAGCGTCCCCCGGGCACATACCCATCCCTACAATAACAAACTAGTGGGAAGTGTGAGCAGCCCCCCAGTAATAAAATGTCACCCGTTCCCGCTGTAGAGCACCACGCACATCACAACATTGGGGAAGGGCTGTCGTCCCTGCTTTCCAGAAGAGGGAACCGAGGCTGAGCGAAGTTAGGAGACTTGCCCTCAGCCACCCAGGGAGCGCAGGAGCAGAACTGGGAATAGCATGCTGGGCACCTGACGCCCAGGCCTCCTAAGAGTTCACAACCAGGGGCTTGGGCAACTGCACAGTACCAAACCAGTGTGGGGCTTGGACCTGGGAGGGGGAAGAGAAGGGAGAGGAAAGACGGTCTCACCAGGGACATTATAAATAAGTGTATTAAATATTCTCGGTTCTTAATCACTTTCCTGTATGTGACACAGCACCCACATAGCTTCCTACGAGACGAGAGAATAAACTGTCTTGGATAAGGGAAATTGGAGTACTTACACAGCCTGTGAATTAAATAAATCAGCTCTCCTTCAGTAGCTGTATCGGAGGGATGGTGAAGAAGCAACAGCACTAATGCTTGGTATTCGCTTGGGTTTCTGTAGCACTTGTCACCCAAACACATCACAAGCTGCTCTGCATAGACTCTTTGGCCAAGATTTTCAGAAGTGAGCAGTGACTTTGGGTGCCCCGTTTAAGATACCTTGAAGGAGCCAGATTTGCAGAGGGCAGGGTGCTCAGCAATTTCAGTCTGGCCCCTTTAAGGCATCCCTGGCTGGGTGCCCAAAATCCCTCAATCACTGGAAAATCTTGGCTTTTTTTTTTTTTTTCCCTCTTGTGGGGCGAATTTCGTCCAGTCCTGCCTTGCTGGAAACCCGCTCTGCATGGCTGCTGTAGCAAACCTTCTCTGAAATAAATCTTAGCTGGTACAACCAGCAAACGCCACTGGGCCATCTGTCGGAAGTGAGGCGAGGGTGGAATTTTCATTTTCCCTCTCGGATCTTAGGAGCGCTCTGTCCTGGGCACAGGCCTTTCAGACAGCCAGGAACAGGCAGCGTCGGTTCTGGGAAAGTGACTCCTCGGTCCTTTGCTCCTGCACCTGTTACACGTTTAGACTCTTTCCTTTTACTAAATGCCCTGTACCTTCCCTCCACAGAAATGCCCTCGACGAGTAACGGGGAGAGCAGTAAACAGGAGGCTCTGCAAAAGACCTGCAAGAACAGCGACATCGAAAAGTGAGTGTGACGCGCACAGCCCTGCCCATTCTGTGGAAGTGAAGCAACTGCCCCCAGCTCTCTGAGCATCGGGGTAACTCAGCGGCGCACCCAGGCATATTTTGGCACCCTTGACCACCGAAGCAGTTATCCCTGAAATAAGCTACTTCCGTCCCAAACATCAGCATTGCGTTATCTCCGCTCCTAGCTCCCGCTGTCTGAAGTGGCTGATAACAGGGGTTCCACCACCGTGGGGTGAGGCCTTCTGATTTTCATGCTACGTAGCAACTCCTCTTCCACAAAGGAAGCACCCCACCTCTGTGTCCTGGCACTCCGTGCTGTGATCTCCAGCAGGTGTGTGGTGTGGAGCGGGGATGGCCGCGTGCTTTATTGGTAAGCTCCCTGTATTCTTCAGGATCCCTCTCGGAAAGGAGGCCCCCTATGCTCTCTCCTCGTCCCCGCTCATACTCTGCCTTGGTACCTACTTACTCCATCCTCCTTCTCTCCGTGGGAAGGACTCGCAGCAGCCCAAAGGCCACACTTTGAGGGCAGAGGCTGAATACTCTTCCCCGTGGAGCCAGTCAGCATTGGTCCTTGTGTGAGCCAGAGAGAGTCACTAATATGAGACACCCTGAACCTCCATCTCCCAGGATCTGAGCATGTTTCATCTGCACCCTTCTATCCCTGATTCAGGAGCCTGCACCCCAGCGTTTAAGCTGTGTGATAGCCCATTGTACTGCTGATAATGGGGGGTTGTCACCATCTCTTTCTCCCGCTAGTTCCAGCCACTGCATGCACGTACGCATGGCCTAGGACGGAGCCATGTCATGCCCTTGGCACTGTTTGTTTCAGATTTCTCTCTCTTGGGGCCCCCCCCCCCCCCACCTCAGAGTGGTTTGCCCCTTCCCACCCTCTTCCTAAAGGCTTGTGGGGAAACCCTGGCTGTTGGGCGCCTAGCCACGTGAGAGCCTCTGGAAATCCCAGCCTAGTACTTTCAAGATCCTCCATTGCTGCTGTGGATCATTTTAATTCCCTTTTTAAAAAGAGAGAGTTGATTATTGCCTAAAATCAACACTGGTCGGGTAAGGAATCAAACGGCTCTGAATGAGACCGAAGCAGTGGGGGAAATCTCTGAGCTTGAAGATTCCAAATAACTTTATCTCAGATTAGTTTGAAATCCAGTTCCTTCTCCTCATCGACCTGCCCAGGCCCGACTTCAGGGTTCTGTGTCCCCTGCAGACTGGAGACTTCTAACAGCTAAAGCAGCTTTAAGAAGCACTGGTGCATGGTTAGGTGTTAGCTGAGGTAATTCCCTGCTGCCCCTGATCTCTGGTCTTTGGACCTTTTTTTTCCTGTTTTAAAGCCTCTCTACCCATGTGTCCCAGACATGGGTGATCCGCACTGCTCATACTCTGCGTATAGCTTCTGGTTTCATGCTTGTCAATCAGTGGGTTGAAAGCTAGACCATAGAATTTTGGGATTTGACAACACTGCAATAGGAGGCCTATCTTGCAGAGTAGCCACTCTCGTGTTTTGTGTCAGAGGTGTTGAATCCCTATCATAGAATATCAGGGTTGGAAGGGACCTCAGGAGGTATCTAGTCCAACCCCCTGCTCAAAGCAGGACCTAATCCCAACTAAATCATCCCAGCCAGGGCTTTGTCAAGCCTGACCTTAAAAACCTCTAAGGAAGGAGATTCCACCACCTCCCTAGGTAACCCATTCCAGTGCTTCACCACCCTCCTAGTGAAAAAGTTTTTCCTAATATCCAATCTAAACCTCCCCCACTGCAACTTGAGACCATTACTCCTTGTTCTGTCATCTGGTACCACTGAGAACAGTCTAGATCCATCCTCTTTGGAACCCCCTTTCAGGTAGTTGAAAGCAGCTATCAAATCCCCCCTCATTCTTCTCTTCTGCAGACTAAACAATCCCAGTTCCCTCAGCCTCTCCTCATAACTCATGTGCTCCAGCCCCCTAATCATTTTTGTTGCCCTCCGCTGGACTCTTTCCAATTTTTCCACATCCTTCTTGTAGTGTGGGGCCCAAAACTGGACACAGTACTCCAGGTGAGGCCTCACCAATGTCGAATAGAGGGGAACGATCACGTCCCTCGATCTGCTGGCAATGCCCCTACTTATACAGCCCAAAATGCCGTTAGCCTTCTTGGCAACAAGGGCACACTGTTGACTCATATCCAGCTTCTCGTCCACCGTAACCCCTAGGTCCTTTTCTGCAGAACTGCTGCCTAGCCACTCGGTCCCTAGTCTGTAACAGTGCATGGGATTCTTCCGTCCTAAGTGCAGGACTCTGCACTTGTCCTTGTTGAACCTCATCAGGTTTCTTTTGGCCCAATCCTCTAATTTGTCTAGGTCCCTCTGTATCCTATCCCTACCCTCCAGCGTATCTACCACTCCTCCCAGTTTAGTGTCATCTGCAAATTTGCTGAGAGTGCAGTCCACGCCATCCTCCAGATCATTAATGAAGATATTGAACAAAACCGGCCCCAGGACCGACC
>QXTE01000205.1:48463-113220 GCA_003942145.1 Platysternon megacephalum | reverse complement strand
AAAAAAAAAAAAAAAAAAGGTCTTTGTGGTGGTAATGAAAATGGCCCATCTCCAGCACTTGACAAGGAGATATAAGGAACTGTAGGGGGCGGGGGGGAAAGATAAGCATGGAGAAATAGATAAGCATGGAGAANGGCAAGAATACTGTGGGAGACTGTATCAAAAGCTTTGCTAAAGTCAAGGAATAACACATCCACTGCTTTCCCCTCATCCGCAGACCCAGTTATCTCCTCCTGAGCAATAATCCTCTGTCTCAACCCTCCTTTGGTTTGTTGCTCATCCTTCGTCGGGCCTCCTAAGCTCTCCTTAGAGTCAGTGACTCTCTACCCTCCCAAATCCGCTCCTGTTGAAAAGCTGAAAGGGTTTGACCGTTTCCAGTGATAAATTGACCTTGCCTCCTTGATCAGTTTATTAAAGCTTGGTCTAGAGTCTTTGGAAGGATCCCCAAGCACTTTCCGGATGACGCGTAGAATAACCACATTGTGAAATATGTGCATCTGTCCTGTCCCATCATAACCCTGCCCCAGTCCTGCTGGAAGGCAGGCAAAACTTCTTAGAAATGACAGGTAAAGCCTTACTGGCTTATTGACTCTTCCCAAGAAATTCCTCGTTTAAAGGAACGAGGAGAGCTGAGACGCTTTTATTTAAAGGCCTTTAGTTCCGTCAGGATCAGAAAGTAAGATGGTGTTGGAGGTGGATTCCCACCTTTCCCTTTTTTCCCCTGTAAGATCTGTGAGTGATAAATAGTTCCTGTCCTGCTGTTTAAGGAGCCTGGATGCTCTGCATGTTTGTCTGCGTAGGGGGGTTTGTGTTAAATTAATTGATAACAGCGATCAGACCTAGACTCCTACATAAAGCGGGGGAGGAGGTGTTTCATACTGTCTGGCTGCTTCCCACTCTGCTGAGGAGCCATGATATATGGTGACCCAGCCCAACAGGCTAAATTGATTCATCTCCAGTTCCTGTTTCTTAATCTGGAGCTAAATTGGTTTCATTTTTCTTGTTTTGGATGGCGCTTTCAGCAAGTTCTAGGCCGAAGCACTTTGCTCCATTGTTCATAACTTTAATTTTTGCTTTTAAATCTGGATGTTATTGATTGGTGTGTTAAGCTCCATGTAGCATCTGATTAGCATTTTAAAAAGTTTAGAAGCACATGGTTTATCACCTGTGTCAGCTGTGCTCTCCATTTAGAACAATGGGTAATAGAGTTAGTAGTGATTCCATTTATTGATCCTACTGTTATAAGAATGACATTCCTTCCCCCCTTTCCAAAAATAAGTCTAGGCATGGAGAGTATTTTTTTAATTAGCTAATACGATACAGTACACTGTCCTTGTTTTGGCGTGCCGCTAATGTACTTTGGTTGAAAGTTAATGGAATTTGCACTTCAGGCTTCCTTAGAAGACTCTCTTGCAAGCAAATTGACAAGCCTAGAGATGCAAGGAAAGTCCACACTGATTTCCCTACCTCCATGTACCTTGACAGGTCTCCATTGTTTCTCATACCAGTGACCTAGCCCTTTGCATCATCTGTGTTTGAACGTCAGATGGTAGCCCTGGTTGACAAGATGAAACTAGGATTGGTCTGTGGACGAATCCCTCTACACTAGGGACGTCAGGATCTAGTGTGACTTTCCAATCTTGACTCCATTAACTTTCTGAAGCAATGCTGTTTAGTTCTAAAGGATTAGTAAAGGGGGCTAAAGGGGGATTGGGGTAGGAAGAAGGGTGACTTAAGTCCTCAGCAGATGGGCAGATCTCCGGACGTGAAACACACCTCTGGTTGGACTGGAGACACGGATTTGCATTGGGCTTGGAGAGATTAATCGATTCCTGTAACTGTTCAGACATGTGCCCGGTCTCCTCCACTAGCGGTGACGTTCTGCTGGGTCTTGTAGTTGTGTGTCACGACTAGCTATGAGCTGCAGAAGCTGTGACCTCTTTTCTCCCTTCCCCCTCCCTCCCAAGACATTACCCAACTAACCTGGCGCCATTTTGAAATCAAGGTTCCCAGGGGTTAAAAGCCAGCATCTTAATTCAGAGTGCCAATGTTCAATTTTGCTTTCTGCCACCAAACTAGATTGCAGGCCAGCGAAAGAGTCTGGGTTAGTGGCCCACTGGGTCACCTCCCATTTGTTTTCCTCAATTTTGTGTTGTCATAAATTCATTCCAGTCCGTTGTGGTTGATCAGTTTATCTCAGTCAGGGCAGGGAGCGCTGCTAGCATGATATATGACATGAAACATTGTAGCCAGCCTCTCCATGAATCACTCCAGCTGTTTGGTGTCAGCATGAAAGCAAACAGGCCCAGGCTGCTGAGTGTTGACTGCGATGAGCTCAGTATGGGAAGAGACATGACGTATGAATGTTTATTTAATAATTCTCTAATATTTCCAGCGGAGTGTGGCTGTGCCTTTTGGGGGGGGAAGCGTCGGGGAGCTTGAAGGGGGAAACTCTAATCTGTTGGGGTGGGTCATAAATCAGGCAGACAACCTCATTAATCAGGGATGGAACAGAACTGGAAGGAGGTGGGACTCGAGCTGCCATCCGTGGTGGGAAGGGGCTGTGCTCTTTTTTTTTCATAAAACAAATCTTGTTTTGGATTCCAGTTAGCCCCATCAGTGCTGCCCGCATAATAGCAAACCAGCGCACCCGGCTGTTTAAGCAAGTGCACTACCTTTGCTATAAACCTTGTGATTTAAGCCCACCAAGCATTAAATCCCTTTATAATTATCTTCTTTATATAACACTTCATGCTCATCACGCTCCGCTGGACGAGCTGCTTGTTGGGTTAAGGAGAGGGTTTTAGAGAAGAAAAGCCATTGCGTTTGGTTTATTTTCATTTCTCTTCCCTCCCTCCCCCCCCCCCGCCCCCCACCTTTCTGAAGCAGCTTTCGAAAAACACCAATTCCAGGGGAGCTCAGCGGCCCTGGCAAAACTAATGGAATTGGTTAATATTGAAGCAAACGAAGCTGCTGGGTTGGCTTGGTGTGGACTGAAGAGTAATCGCTGAGAGCAGCACATGAAATAGCAATGTCTCTCTTCAGGGGACTTCTCTCCTGCTCAGACACGGCGCTGGAGCTGGGAGCAGGGTGGGTGTGAAGCCAGAGGATTATCGCTGGCCTAAAAAGACAGATCTACCCTTAAATCAGCATGTTGGAGGGGACTGGAGAGAAGATGCCATGAATTCACACATCAGGATAATCTCTCCCAGCCCCGGATACCGAACCATGAATGGGTTTTGAATGCCAATGCAAAAAAGCAGATAGAGAAGAGTAAAAATAATATTGAGGTGGTGCTATAAGTGCACATGGGCTCTACAAAATAGAGGTAGGGTCCCTGCCTGGAAGAATGTACCATCGGAGGGCCCGATCCTGCGGTTGGTTCCCCAGGGATTTGCCTGCACTGAGCCAAATGCAGGATTAAAACCCAAGTTAAGACAAAAACAAGAGCAGTGCCCAGTGTGGGGCTGGGTTGAGGCTGAATCATGCAGTCGCTGGGCAGAGGGCTGCACCTCTCTCGGGGGGGTTGTGTTTGGATTTTTTAAAGGTTATGGTTCTCCCTTGAAATGCTATTGCCAGTACGTAATAAGTGTACAGAACTTATGCCACTGTGTAACGTTGCTCTTCAGAAAGGCTGGTGAATAGGTTTCAGGGTTCGTGTAAGGTCGTTAATCTGTGTTAGCGTGTCCCTTGGGGCTGAAGTTCAGAATGATTTTGCCAGGGAGGAGAGAGCCGGGCTGAGATTCTTAACTCAGCCCCTTGTCTTCGAGCTATGAAGAGAAATTGCCTGTACAGGTAATAGTTTAAAACAATAATATCACCATGCCAACCTAGCTCTATCTAAATCCTGGTTAGTCTTAGATAGCAATTCATCTGCAGCCTGGCAGGGTATAACTCAGCCAGGCAAACTAACCAAGGGAACTCCGAGCTGTCCCTTTACTTTAGGTGCACCCAGGAACACAGGGAATCTGCTTCCCTGGTTACGCTTCCTCTGTATACCCACGTTCTGCAGCTGCCGATAGTGGAGGAACTATATAATGCTGTAGATCAGGGGTAGGCAACCTATGGCACGTGTGCCGAAGGCAGCACGTGAGCTGATTTTCAGTGGCACTCACACTGCCCGGGTCCTGGCCACCGGTCCGGGGGGCTCTGCATTTTAATTTCATTTTAAATGAAGCGTCTTAAACATTTTAAAAACCTTATTTACTTTACATACAACAATAGTTTAGTTATATATTATAGACTTATAGAAAGAGACCTTCTAAAAACGTTAAAATGTATGACTGGCACGCGAAACATTAAATTAGAGTGAATAAACGAAGACTCGGCACAGCACTTCTGAAAGGTTGCCAACCCCTGCTTTAGATCCTAAAGGCCTCAGGCTGTAAGTCCGGGGCCAGAGCTGCAGTTTCCACCGAC
Source organism: Platysternon megacephalum (assembly GCA_003942145.1). Classification (NCBI taxonomy): domain Eukaryota; kingdom Metazoa; phylum Chordata; order Testudines; family Platysternidae; genus Platysternon; species Platysternon megacephalum. The sequence continues at coordinate 108,801 of QXTE01000205.1, read as the reverse complement.
TCCAGTGCCTGGCTCTGGGACACTTGTATTCCTCCTGCCACAACTAATCAAGGAAGGATGTTTTTGTGTCAGAGGTGCAGTTCAGGCATCTTTGCCCTTCAAGCCTCTCTCCCCTTTCTTTTAAAGTTTCAGAAATGCTGTTAACTTTAATTTGCGGAGTTGCTTCTCGAGAGTGAAAAATCGATGGGGGGCTATCACAGTGTGAAATTCGACTGTCACTGTTGAGCTATAGAGTTAGCAAGATGTCTGAGAAGGTAAAAAATAAATCGTGGCCCAGCAAGTGCTCAGCTGTGCTATTTCAAAAGGGATATGAGGCTGATGGGCCGTTAGAGGGTATTTCAGTTAGATGGATGATGATTCCCTGTGAAATATTGGGGTTATTCCATAGGTAAGAGAAACTTTAGCTTATAAAACACGAACAGCTGCCTTCTTGCAGTTTAATTCTGCTTGGATGTGTGAGCAGCTTGTCAGAGAGAGAAGTTGGCCCTAAAATCAGCCTTTTCCACTTAACGATGCCTCTGATGAGGGCCTCTTGACCCCATTGCATTGTTTGTAGTATTTCAAGGATTTGATTGAATGTTTTCTCCTAGATTGTAAGCTTGATGGGGCAGGACTGCCTTCTTCGGGAGGGTTTGTGTGGTGCCTCACACACTGGGGCGCGGAGGCCCTACTGTAATATGAATAGTAAATAAGAATTATTATTAATCATAGGCTGAATTCTGAGTTCGATCAAAATGTTCCCATATTCATTCAGCTCACTGGAGGATGGAGGCTTCAGCAGGGTGTGACCAAACACCCTGTCCCGGGCGATACATTGTCAGCTAGGCCCTGCTTCATTAGGGGACCTGGCTGTGCTTACCTGTTAGGTACCAATTTTTTATGTGGCCGCTCTATAAAATAGTGCTTTAGTTTCGTCTGTACTAACTCCACTAAATAAGGGGCTTAGAATATGGATTTCTGGCCCTCTAAGCTGTTTAATGGCTACCATGGTAGTGTTCAGAGGTCACGGTCAGGCTCTCCATTGTGCTAGGCACTGTACAGACTCATAAAGAGTGTCCCTGAGCCAGGGAGTTTACCATCTAATACATTTCTAACTGGTACAATCTATATTAACCCAAATGGGAAGTGAGTGGTTGGGGCAGATGGGGAAATGGCCCTATGGGTAGTCCATTATTGCTCCTCAGCTTTGTCTCTTTCTGATGGGTTCTAGTTTCTTTTTGCCTAACACTTGGTTAAAATGCAATATAAGTAAACATAATGTAAATACAATTGGCCCCTTCAGTGGCTTTACACTGCCTTCTTTTCACAGCAAGGGAGCTGGCTGGCTAGCTTAAATGCCACCAATGCTGGTCCATTCGTTCAGCGCACAAGGAGACATTGAATAACTTAAGTGTAAAAGTTCCAGGGCAGGCTGTGTGATTCCAGGAAACTACCTTGGGGAGATGTTATCGTGATGCCCTGGTAACTCCCAATCAATTATCATTAATTGGAAGTTCTGCAAAATGTATCAACTAGAGGCTAAAGCCCTTAGAAAGCCGCAGAGCTCTTTGAATTCACGATGCTACTGTAGTAGCCTGGAAAATTCTTGTTTCCTTCAGCTGTTGGATTCTGTCCCCGGAGAAGAATTTCTGTCAGAAGAATTTTATTGTGCAGAGAGTGGACACGAGACTCTGCCAAGTGCCCCATTTTCTGAAGAACCTCTCTTAGCCCCAGGAACTGGCCATCCCCATTTTACTTTGGGGCATCCATGCTTCATCTCAACAAGGCCAACCATCCAGTGTACACACAATTGTAGATTACGGCCATCTTCGTTCTTTAAGATAGAAGCGCAGCCTGTTTAGACTACAGATCTCTGCGTGACGTGCCCCGTTGTAATCCAAATAGGTTCATCCTTAGGGTATGTCTACACTGGAGCTGGTTGTGCAATTTCCAACTCTGGCAGAGATACCCACATTCCAGTGCGCTAAAAATAGGCATGTCTGGGCAGCGAGACAGGGCCACTACACCAAGTGCAATCCTGTCAGAAACACTAGGTACATGCTCAGGGCAGCTAGCTCATCCCAAACATTACACCATCGCAGCGACACTGCTATTTTGATGCTATTTTAGCTCAGTCAGAACTAGCACGCGTCTGTCTACCCAGGCTGGAAGTTCCTCCTAATATATGGAGATATACCTATCTCATAGAGCTGGAAGAGACCCCGAAGGGTCATCGAGTCCAGCCCCCTGCCTTCACTAGCAGGAGCAATTTTGCCCCAGATCCCTAAGTGGCCCCCTCAAGGATTGAACTCACAACCCTGGGTTTAGCAGGCCAATGCTCCAATGTTAGCTAAACCCTTAGAACAAGATGGAATGCTGTCTGCTGCAACCTGTCGTCTCCGTGTGCCATGGCCCCGCATTAAAGAGGAGGGCTGCATTTTCAAACCGCACAGGCTGTCCTTGGAGGCTTCCTCTATGTTGCAACAGGGAGCTTTGCGCCCATGCATGAACCCCACTAGACATACTTTTAGCAGCACCGGTATGGGAAATGCATTTGAAAGGCGACCTGACGTATTAAAATATCAGATATAACATTAGCGATGTTTGGGAATTTTGCCTAGACAATCATTTCCGAAAACGGCCAATGCTGCTTCAGTAGAGAATCCTGCTGCATCAAAATAGTTGTCCGGTGTAAGACCTTTCTTTGATAGCCGCAGCACTTCGGTAGAGCAGTTTGCGTTTATTTTCTCTTTGGAGCAGGGGACATAGTCTTAAATCTGAATAAGGATGACCCCTGGAGTCTCTCTCCCAGATTTCATGTAGAACCGTAATCACTCAAATGGCGCACTTAGAATTTTGGCGTCGGCTCAGCGGTTCTCTAACCTCCCGTTTAAATCATTCTCAGTGGCCAGTGGATACTATGTAACCCTACAGATGCCTCGAAACATGCTGCCTCGGAGGCCCCTTACGTTCTGAATGTTCAGTAGTGCCATCTGGTTCCGTTATGATTGGGGCTGGGCATGTGTCCTGATAAAATGCAGGCCAAAAAAAGAGCCAGCGCCTGAATTTACTCCCTGTTTCTGCAAAGACGTTGTTGGGCTCCGTGTGCAGGGGAAGTGTGAAAGCGTAATTAATTCTTCTGAAGTTTAATTGTTTGGGGACTCTATACCCAGATCCCAACTAAATGCGGCTTAGAATGCCTCCCCACGATGGTACGCCCCCCTCAGTGCTGTTGCGATGGTGCATGCAAGTGTAAGAGAAATAATTCCTTTGCGGAGAGAAAAGAGACGATGTTTTTGGTTTGCATCAAGATGAAATTAGTCAGAAGCGAACTCCAAGCTTGGCAAGCAGCTGCTGGCATTAACAAGTTGTGCAAGCAAGTATAAAATAGCGGCTCGGCCCTGCATGTGTGTGCCCTTGCGTGCACCCCACTCCGAATCCACAACTTCGAACACGGAAATTAGAAGGCGGAACATTGTATTATTCATAACTTGGCAACCAGGCGCCAGGGCACTTCGCCAAAATAAACTATCCTCTATAATTACAGGTGAAGCAGCATTCTTTAATATCTTACAATACAAAAACATACATTAATCAAGGCAAGAGGGCTTTTTTTTTTTCCTAAAGGACAATAAATTAGCATCCGTGCCAATACATGTGACAGTCCTTTACGGGATTATAAATCAGCCTTTTTCAGGGAGGCTAGTTTATAAACAAACCCAATAAATGAGATTTTTAGTTTGGTGATGGGGAAGCTAGCTTCTCAAATATTGACGTCCTGCCAGAAGAGTCACGTGCACGCTGGATCCTGAGGTGGTGCAAGTCAGTGTTGCTCCATTGATTTCAGCATCGCTAGGCAGATTTATACCTGCTAAGGATCTGGCCCCTTCTATCTTGGCTGCTCAGCCAGTGAAATAAAATCCCAGCTTATCTGCCACACTGGTAGCCCGCACCTTCTGGGGTGGCACGTAATCAGTCCTCCACAGATGTCTGACACCGGAGTTCCTGCAAAGTCCTGAGGCTCTTAAACTGTGTGGTTGTATCACGTTTGCCCCCTTTTAAAACCCTCTGGCTAAAAAGGTATTTATGAATGTAGAAGGTTCTTTTTTGCCTTGCTGTTGGTCACACACTGGTTTACCTTTTGTGTCCAATCCCGCAATCCTGTCCACACGAGTGCCTGTGCAGCGCGCCAGAGACTTCAGCAGGACTCCGCATGGGGCTGCCCAAATGGATCGGCGTGCAGGATCAGGGCCTTTGTTCGCACTCACCAGTAACGTTGAAAGCGGGTGACAGGCTAGCCTGTCAGCTGAAATGTTTTCAACTCTTTGGTCCCCAAGAACTGAGCTTCACCATTAACAAGATGAAGTAGTCTGTGCCCTTTAGATGGTGCAGGACTGTGGCTGGTATTGAGTCTGAGGTGGGAGTGAGAGGCAAAGCTATCTCATCACGCTGTGCCATTCCTCGATTCTGAATAAGTATCTCCCTTACTATTTACACAGCACCGGGGCTATGCAGGGGCTTTACGGACTAATAAAACCCCGTCCCTGCTCCACAGAACTCGCACTCGAGTTCAGACGTAAATGGAGTGGTAGGAAAGAAGGGGGTGGAGCAAGGAAAGAAGGTCACAATGATGTGCTTGTGGATTTGCATTGTTTTGTTGGTTGCATCATGATTCTATTGAATCAAATCCATTCCCTTCCCCCAAAATTATTCCATTGTAGGCTAGTGACCTGACCCCTGCCCTTAGCGAGAGAAAATGGAGTGTTTTCTCTGTCCCTATCAGCTTCTTGAGAAGAAGAGTGAATAGTCTATTTAAAAACAATTGCCCATGAGTTTGTTTGAAGTACGGTAAATTCTCCCACCTGCCCTCAATGAAAACACAAATAAATGTAGAAGGGAAGGTCAGAATATCAAGTGTCAAAAGTAGCTCATGAAATTTTATTGGTGGTGCATTTAATCAGCGCTAAATGTTTTGTACAAGGTGCATGCAAACCGGAGCTGTAAACATTGATGGAATGTTATGTACAGTGTGACCATTTATGAAGAAGGGGAAATTTATACCCGGCTGAAATAAACAAACCAGAGGGATGTTTTATGGAGCGCACTCAGTGACAGAGTTCCTTGAATGAAATCCAAGGGAGGTGGGGCCCTCTTTCAGAGCCTGCCATGCCAAAGGCTTCCCTGTCCCTCATGCTGTTGTGGTTTGCATCACACCCTGAATACACCGGGAATTGAATGCAATGGCATTCTTCTCTGTCTGTTATGGGTAACTGTCCTGTGCAGTGAATCCCTGCTGAACTGCTGCGGTAGGCATCCTGCAGGGATGAAGGCTTTTCCCCCTACACACAGCTCTGATTCCTGAGCCCATCTTGATCTGACATCTCTTGCCGCTTTTCCCGAAGGGCAGTCTGTAGTAACCTGTTGCGAAGGGTTAACAGAAGTGAGTCACGCTGACATCAGCATTTTTTTTCCTTTTGGTCAAGTATTTTGTTGAGACAGCACAATCCTCGGTATATCGAGAGATTCCAGGGCTGCAGAATCAGAGATAATTTAATTAACGGAATTGCTTGTGATTGCCCACTGGGACGTCAGGTGGGAATTGCTCGGTGTAATTTGAAGAAACAAAGATTGCATGCATGCAAATGTTTGACAAATGACCAAGGAGTGTGGGGGGGAGGTTTGGGGGGGGGAAACTTGACTCTCCTAACCCATCATAGCTGAATAATGATGCTAATTGACTTACACACAGATCATTTTCTCTTGCGTAGTGCATCTGTGTCCTCCTGCTCTCCAGTACCTGAACAGAGCAGGTGTTCAGTTGGGGTTTGCTAGATGATAGTGGGGAGGAGTGTGTCTCTTTTTCAGTGTAGAAAGAAAACTGCTGTGAGCAACTCCAGAAATATACTTCTGATGCTGTTTTTAGTTACTTTCCCAAATTCTGTATCCCCAGTTCCAGAGAACTGCTTCCTGTCTTGCAACAGAAACAGCCGCCTCGGCCGTGGGTGGCTGCATGACTGACCACGAAATCCAGTGACTAGACCATGAATGGCATCGGTCAAAGCTTCATCTTCAAGGAAGCTTTAGGTGCCTCTTTCCCCTGCTACAGGTCACATTGCTCTGGTTCTCCAGCCAATGGGCAGATACTGTGCACCTGTAAACATTGTGAGCATAGGACCCTCCATCTTGAAACTGAGTGAGCCAACTTCATGGTGACTACAGGATGCAAGAGACAAGTGTGTTCTGGATACCTACCACTGGGAGAGGCCAAGGGAGACGCAGCAGCTAAGCAGCGTGCATATGTAGTGATGACTAGGTGAAATGCTGGTGCCAGAGGCTGTACCAGACATGCCCTCACAGCTGCAGTAGCAATAGGACGTCCTAGATCTCGAAGTAGTTTACCAAAGCTGAGGAACGTGGTTGTCCACGTGTGTGAAAAGGTAGAACTGGCATGCAGACGGGGCAGATGACTCTCCCAACGTCACACAGGAAGTCAGCAATAGAACCCAGGAGTCCTGACCTCCCGCCCCATGCACTGTCTGCTAGTTATTCTGCTTCCCCTGGCCAGCAGGACAATTGTACATGACCTGCTTTCACCCAGCAGTGCCCCTTCAGCGGCTGACTCCCTACCCCTGGTATTACTTGCTTCTTAAGCACTGCACAAGCCGCTCCCAGCCTGCTCCAGACAAACAAGTGTAAGGGGTGGGGGGTGTCTGATGGAGCTCCCAGCTTGCCTGTGGCAGGAAGAATTGCTGTTGAGTGCTTAGCTTTAGGATACAAGCAGCCGGTTGATGGTAAAATATGTCAGTGGAACAGCTGGTGTTCTGAGTGGCATGGCCACTGCTGGAGCCAGGCACATGGGAAGCGACTCCTCTCTTTACCCCTCCTTGGAGGAAGCGTCAGTTTCCTATGTACTAAGGTTCTCCCCTGGACCTCATTTCCTCCCTCTCTTTGGAAGCAGCGGTGTGAGTAGCTCTTGTTTTGTTTGGACCCTGAGCCTCCTGTCCTTTGTTTCTGCTGCTCCAGGAGGCTTTCCCAAAATCGCACCCACGAGACGGGCACTTATGGGCAAATACTTTCTCTCGAATCACAAGATGGGGCAGGGTCTTATCCACTGACTAGCTCCTTAGGATTTGTTCTGGGGGAGAGCTTGACGGGGAGGAACAGGGAGGTTAAAGACTCTAGTGGCTGAGCTTTGATCAGAGCTAGGAGAGGTTGCACTTGTTAAAACTCCATCTACCGAATGCACCCCGGCCTTGTTAATAAATGTATATTTAACCATGTCTGGAGCGTATGAAGTGATAATAACTAAATCGATAGCTCCCACATTGATTGTCCAGGATCCCTACAGCGTGACGCACACAGCCATGCGGTAATTTTCCAGCTAACTAGCGCCCTGATCCACAACCCTCCTATTGATTGGCCATTGTGTCAGGCAGGCTCTGAGCGCTATTGCTTATACCTCTATTCAACGTCCTTCTCTGATTTCATTCATTTACTACTGGACAGGCGCAATTATCTCCGCGACTTTCCAAAATTGGCTGATGGGATCAGCCCTTTAGACTTCTGCCAACAAGCCATTTGCTATCCCCTCCAGTTGCACTGGTAAATTTCCCTTTCGAACTCTGACCCTGGTCGGACTGGGACTGAGCTAGAAACACTCTGGTTTAATGTGACCATGGAAGAGTTCAATTAGCGCAGAAGTTTTCCTTTGTCACCCACCTCTGCTTGGTTACCTGGCGAGACTCTGGTTTCTGGCAGAGCTCAAATGCCATCAGAAATCTCCTTAATAATAATAAATAATAATATATGGAGATATCCCTATCTCATAGAACTGCAAGGGACCTTGAAAGGTCATCGAGTCCAGTCCCCTGCCTTCACTAGCAGGACCAATTTTTTGCCCCAGATCCCTAAATGGCCCCCTCAAGGATTGAACTCACAACCCTGGGTTTAGCAGGCCTTTCATGAGCTAGAGGGGAGAATCGCCTCCAACGTCGTCTCGCTGTATCCTTCAGCATTCAAATGCAGCAGCGCCCAGGTCAGGTGGGCAAGCGAGAAGGCTCTTGGCAGCCTTAACGTTGGTGGCCCGTCCTGCGTTGCAGGCTNCCCAGCCAACATGGCAGTGGGAGAAACTAGCTCGACTCCATTCTGCTTCTGAAGAGTCAGCAGAATGGCCGTCTGTTATGTTTCCAGAGCCCTGACTAGAGGTGGTGATTGATACACAAAGCAACAAGTACGTGGGTGTGCTGGGACTGCTGCTGCTTATCCCAGTCATGATGGTTTCACTGGCCCCTGCCTCAAACCACTTGTTGTGTCCACCTGTTAGCTCACGATTTGCTAAATAAGTTCTTTAGCACAGGGACTGGCTTCTGTTACCGGTGTTACTAGTGTACATAGAATAAATTCTACATTCTCAGATTGTGGGGTTTTCTTGCCATTCTTCTGACGTGGAAGCTGCATAAATTTGACCTGAAATTAACTTAGAATGAATTGTAAACTGCTCTGCTGTTCCTCAGCAGCGAACTCCTTTTCTAGCCACAGCCCCACTGCGATATCCTGTAAGAGGTTTTAAGAGGAAAGTCAAAGGGAGCTTAGTTATGTCTACACAGTGGAAAGGCCGGTGTTTCTCCTCTTCCTCTGGAGTGAGACACCCTTCTCGGTAGCTCTCATCACGCATCCCATTTTCTCAGTGTTGCTGTTGCCGTCTGCCCGTTTCTCGGTTGCCAACTAACTCTTTCTGTCAGCCTGGCGGAATCATGAGCATGTCCTTGCCTGTCCTTATGACGGTGCCTGTGTGACAATATAATGCTGCCTGTCAAAAATGACCCCAGGCAAACGGGCAAGCCGGGTTTGCAAAGCTGATTTTAGATCTAGCTTCTTGATACGGCGTCCGCAGCTTTGGCTTTCCGCTCCATCCCCTCTCCTTTTCAGTGCCAGGAATCTGAAAAGTGAGACTTCATTTAGCAGCGCCCCATTGCATCCTGTCTGTCCTGGTGCAACCTGTGGCATTTGTGTCCTGAGNCTCAGGCTTTACCCCCACCCCCCTCCTGGGGTCACACAGTAATTTTTGTTGTCAGAAGGGGGTCGCGGTGCAATGAAGTTTGAGAACCCCTGAGAATCTAATCCAGGGGTCGGCAACCTTTCAGCAGTGCTGTGCCGAGTCTTCATTTAGTCACTCTGATTTAAGGTTTCACGTGCCAGTCATACATTTTAACGTTTTTAGAAGGTCTCTTTCTATAAGTCTATAATATATAACTAAACTGTTGTTGTATGTAAAGTAAATAAGTAAAGTAAATAAAAATCTTTAAGAAGCTTCATTTAAAATTAAATTAAAATGCAGAGCCCCCCAGACCAGTGGCCAGGACCCGGGCAGTGTGAGTGCCTCTGAAAATCAGCTCGCGTGCCGCCTTCGGCACGCTTGCCATAGGTTGCCTACCCCTGATCTAATCTGATGTCCTGCATAAAACAGGCCATGGAACTTCCCCAAATAACTCCCAGAGCAGGTCTGGTAGAAAAACATCCAACCTTGATTTAAACATTGACGATGATGGAGAATCCGCCCCAACCCTTGGGACATTGTTCCGGTGGTTGGTTACTGTCATGGTTAAAAAATTATTCCTTATTTCAGGTCTGAATTTGTCTAGCTTCAACTTGTAGCCATAGCATCGGGTTATGCCTTTCTCTGCTAAGTAGAAGAGCCCATTATCAAATATGTTCCCCATATAGGTACTTATAGACCAGGGGCGGGCAAACTTTTTGGCCTGAGGGCCGCATCGGGTTTCCGAAATTGTGCCTCCCCAAACAGTCAGGCATGGCCTGGCCCCCGCCCCCATCCGACCCCTCCTGCTTCTCGCCCCCTGACGGCTCCCTGGGACTCCTGTCCCATCCAACCCCCCCTGTTCCCTGTCCCCTGATCGCCCCCAGAACCTCTGCCCCGACTGCCCATCCAGCCCCCCCCCTCCTTCCTGACTGCCCCCTGGGGACCCCTGCCCCATCCAGCCCCCCTGTTCCACAGATGTGGCCCCCGGGCCATAGTTTGCCCACCTCTGTTATAAACTGTAATCAAGTCGCTCCTTAACCTTCTCTTTGTTAAGCTAAATAGACTGAGCTCCTTGGTTCTATCGCTGGAAGGCAGGTTTTCTAATCCTTTAATCATCCTCTGGGCTCTTCTGTGAACCCTCTCCAATTGATCAAGCTCCTTTTTCAATTATGGTACCAGAACTGGACACAGTATTCCACCAGTGCCAAGCACAGAGGTAAAATAACCTCTCTGCTCCTACTCGAGATTCCCCTGTTTATGCGTCCCAGGATCGCATTAGCCCTTTCGGCCACAACGGCACACTGGGAGCTCATGTTCAGCTGATTATCCACCATGACCCCCAAATCTTTTTCAAAGTCCCGGCTTCCCAGGACAGAGTCCCCCATCCTGTAAGCATGGCCTATGTTCTTTGCTCCTAGATGTATATATTTACATTTAGCCATATTAAAATATACAGTTTGCTTGTGCCCAGTTTACCAAGCAATCCAGATTGCTCTGTATCAGTAAATTGTCCTCTTCATTATTTACCACTCCCCCATTTGTTGTGTCATCTGCAAACTTTATCAGGGATGATTTTTTGTTTTCTTCCAGATCATTGATAAAAATGTTAAATAGTGTAGGGCCAAGAACTGATCCCTGTAGGACTTCACTAGAAACACACCTGCTGGATGATTTCCCATTTACAATTACATTTTGAGATCTATCAGTTAGCCAGCTTTTAATCCATTTAACATGTGTCCTGTTAATTTTATATCTTTCTAGTTTTTTAATCAAAATGTCATGTGGCACCAGGTCAAACGCCGTACAGAAGTCTAAATATATTACATCAACGCTATCAACCAAACTTGTAATCTCGTCAAAAAATGGTATCCAGTTAATTTGACAGGATCTGTTTTCCATAAATCCACATTGATTGGCATTAATTATAATCCCCTCTAGTCAAGTCCTTTAATTCTTTATTAATCAAGTTCTTTGTGACCCGCTCCATTATCTNAAATCTTTTTCAAAGTCCCGGCTTCCCAGGACAGAGTCCCCCATCCTGTAAGCATGGCCTATGTTCTTTGCTCCTAGATGTATATATTTACATTTAGCCATATTAAAATATACAGTTTGCTTGTGCCCAGTTTACCAAGCAATCCAGATCGCTCTGTATCAGTAAATTGTCCTCTTCATTATTTACCACTCCCCCATTTGTTGTGTCATCTGCAAACTTTATCAGGGATGATTTTTTGTTTTCTTCCAGATCATTGATAAAAATGTTAAATAGTGTAGGGCCAAGAACTGATCCCTGTAGGACTTCACTAGAAACACACCTGCTGGATGATTTCCCATTTACAATTACATTTTGAGATCTATCAGTTAGCCAGCTTTTAATCCATTTAACATGTGTCCTGTTAATTTTATATCTTTCTAGTTTTTTAATCAAAATGTCATGTGGCACCAGGTCAAACGCCGTACAGAAGTCTAAATATATTACATCAACGCTATCAACCAAACTTGTAATCTCGTCAAAAAATGGTATCCAGTTAATTTGACAGGATCTGTTTTCCATAAATCCACATTGATTGGCATTAATTATAATCCCCTCTAGTCAAGTCCTTTAATTCTTTATTAATCAAGTTCTTTGTGACCCGCTCCATTATCTGGCTCAGGATCGATGTCAGACTGACAGGCTTATAATTACCCAGGTCAGCCCGTTTACCCTTTTTAACTATTGGCACATCATTAGCTTTCTTCCAGTCTTCTGGAACTTCTCCAGTGTTCCAAGATATATTGAAAATCCACATTAGCTGTCTAGAGATCTCCTCAGCCAGCTCTTTTAAAACTCTTGGATGCAAGTGATCTGGGCTGCTTATTTCAAAATGTCTGACTTTAATAGCTTCTGTATAACATCCTCCTTAGGTACTAGTGGAAAGGAAAGAGTGCTATCATCACCATGGGATATGACGACTGTTGCTCTTGAGAGAAACACACCTTCCCAGCTCTAGAGCAGCACTTCGAGCTTTGTTGGGACGGCGCTGGCCTGGGACCTCTTGCAGTGATAGGGAAAGAAGGGAGTAAAGTGGCGTGACTCCTGTTTCCACCATTTAGTTTCTGTTGAAATACATTCTGTATAATGTTACCCACCCACAATCCTTCTCTTTTTCAGATCTCCGCAGAGGCTTTGCATGACAGTGTGTTTGCCAGAGCTTCTGGCTGAAAGAATGCAAACCATGGGCTTCTTAATAACCCTCCTTTTCAAATAGTCCTTTGCATATGCTGAATTTGTTTCTTTGGACCTTTTCACTGCATCTTTTGCACCTACCAAAAAGACCATAAATGTAACTTTTGTAAAGCCTTACCCAGTAGCCCTGACTTTCATCATCTCTTGCAGAATTACAGAAGACTCTGCAGTGACAACATTTGAAGCGTTAAAGGCTCGTGTCCGGGAGTTAGAAAGGCAGCTTTCCCGTGGAGACCGCTATAAATGTCTCATTTGCATGGTGAGTAGCACTCCAGTTGTGGCAATGAATCAGAAAACGTCTCGGTACCTTTGACTTGTCTTTGCTGAGGTGGGGAAAGGGGCGAATCCTACTACTTGGGTAAGGTGAATGCATCCCTGTCCTTACACAAGGTAAAAATCTCTTCCTTTCTCTGGGTACATGTGTTGCAAGTTTCTTTCCAGTTTCTGTGTGTGTGTATCAGTTCTGTCATTTCATTGGTGTTCGTAGCGGTCTGTATTAAGAGCCGAAATTTCTAACTTCATAGGACAGCATTCCCCTTCCAGACTGACCATGCAGAGCTCCCAAGTGCCTGTGTTCTTCTCTTCCTGCATGTGCAGAGTTGCACATGCGTAAGGAGAGGAGAATGCCTGATTTGAGACCCACCATGTGGCTTGAAGGCAAGAATTTTGCCTGTGCGTTTAAAAGTTGCCTGTGTCCTGTTAGTTATGTGTGTGTTGCTGCTTTGGCTTCCCTAAAGAAGGGCTGCAGCTCCCTCTAATGGCTCAGAACCTGCAGCTTTTTGCTTCTTGCGTTTGGTTTTATTTCCGAGCTCTGTTTGTCCCATGGTTCAATAGAAGAAGAAAATGTTGCTGGGATGATGGAGTTGCCAGTGGAACAGCTGGCACTAGCTGGATCAGACAGACTCCCATCTCTGAGTCTAGGCAAGACGTACGGTCTGTTGTTGATTGCTACCCTCACTAATAAATCACTTGAAAAGACTAGAGCGCGAATACGTGCCTGCTGAAATGGCAGCAGTATTCTCGGTAGATAGTTAAGCTATTCCAGCAGAGTGGGCAGTTGTGATGAGAGTTAATCTTATCCCTTATCTCTGCTCTTGTGCAATCTGGTGACCTTTCCATTGGAATAATGATGCATGGTCACAACTTCCCTGTGATAAAAGACCCAGGGAATAACCGTGGCTGGCCCAGGTCCACTGACTCAGACTCCGGGGGCTATAAAATTGCAGTGTAGATGTACCTCTCTAGCTGTGTCACCACCAGGTGGGTTATGGGCTTCTGTCAGGCAAAGCAATGGCCTACAGGAGACTTTCTACCTCTGTTACTCTTGAGCTAAAGTTTAGATCCCTGCTTAGTTTTCACTCAGTCCTGAAGTCAGTGAGAGTTTGCCTGATTTCTGTCGGATGCATCGCACCTGGCTCACTGTATAAGGAGCAGCTCCTGAGCTGTGTTCTTATTCAGATGGGAATAACGGGGAGTGTTGACTCTGGGTAACTGCCCTCTTCTCCAGACCCCTCCCCAACGCCAGTACCCTGGTGACATAATTGTAGGCTGGGAATCCGCCAGCCTTTTATGTGACAGGAATGTCTTTGCTTTTTCTCTTCAGGACTCTTACACAATGCCCCTGACTTCCATTCAGTGCTGGCATGTGCACTGTGAAGAATGCTGGCTGCGGACTCTGGTGAGGCACTCAGCTACTTTCTCATTGACGTGTAGACGTCTCCCTCTCCCCAGACATGTACTTACATTAGAGGAGAGGGTTCTTGCTTGATATGAAGTGGGCTAAGCGGGGTTCTGCGTACGTGGGGTGCCCAACACACCCGTCAGATTCGAGTCCTTCCGGTTTGATTTCACTGGGCGGAGCTGGGTTTGAGTTACCCTCCCTGAAGAGTGGTCACTCTTCACTCGCTGACGGGAGGGCTCAGTCCTGGAACAGCACCGCGTGTGGAATTCCTCTCGACTTCCAAAGGAGTTTCATGCATGTGCAGCTTGGTCCCCAGCTTAGATCCCCTTAGCTGGGATCCGCTGACCTGTGCAGCACCCATCAGTGCTGTTTTCGTCCCCTCTTCTGAATAATTGAAACAGCGTCATGCAGTTTGGAACGAGTGTGGTTGGTTGTCTGGAAAATTGGGCACTATTGGAAGTGTAGAAGAGGTGGCCCCGGTGCCCCCAGGATTTGCCTTTTTGTTCGTTTCAAAGGGAGACGCTTGTGTTAAAATTAATATTTTGTTAAACAAAGTGATGCCCGTTCCTTTCCTAACCCTGACTTTCTGGTTTTTCGTCGGCTTTTATTTTCCCCTGATGATGCTGACCACGCGTTTTCATTTCACTCAGCCTGGGCAATGGAGATTGGAGCTAGTCACTTTCACTTTGATGCTCAGGCATTAGCAGGCTGCGGCAGGGTTGGGTTGCAAATGATGTACGGGGACTCGCACTCTTCTAAAAGCTGCTGCTCTTAGGTCCTGCAACATCTTATTTTTACAGAACACACTGTAAACTTGGAGCTTCAGCTAATCGGGCAATGGGCCCCTAGATACTGCCTTTTAAATACCTTGGCTGAGAAAAGTTCCTGGGATGGTGAAATGCCTGCAGCATTGGGTATTAATAGCAACCTCAGTAACTTGACTGTCCCCGGGCTGTATTTTCTAGCTATTCAGCTACACCCCTGTCGCTCTTTAGATTATCACAAGCTTTTTTAGGCGTTTAGCAGCACATTGCAAAAGACTCCTGCACAGCTACGTAGCAGTAAGGTGTTCAGATGAATGCATGCACCACTGGTCCTAGGTATAATCCACTTCTGCAGTGCTGGCTGCAAACGGAGAATAGAGCATTTCTACCCCATGTTGGATTTTATTCCTCCATGTCCTTCACCCCTCTGCTCCCCGCCATCCCAAGATGGTCTTTTAGGCCAGCAGCACCTCTTGAGCCCTTCTGAGGCTCAGGCACACTTCAACGTCCGTCAAGCCCCTTTGTTCCACTGACAGCGTCACAGCATCCTGCGGCCTGCAATAAGACCGAACCCCTAGAAGGTGGCGCTCCTGGCATTAAGGGGTTAACATTCACTTCTCCAAGGAGAGGAGTGTTTAGATTTGGTCTCACCCCTCCCTCCCCACACTGCTGTGTGGTGGGGTAGATGGGGACTGGGTTTGCTGTGTATTGGCCACGCCCAGAGCCTGGCTTTGACCAGGCAGGAGGGAAGGGAATATTCCAGCAGGAGGTAGGGTTAGGTGCTGGCACTTGTGTGGGGGAAGCAATTAATAAGTGGCCGCTCATCTGTTCCCCAGCCCTACCCTCTTCCTGCAGCCCGCAGCTGATTAAACCAGGGCCTTTCACGAGGCATGCTCAGGCTCTCTCCCGTCACCCAAATCTCCCAGCCTGCTTTCGCATGTTTCTAATGTAACCATTAAAATGTAGCCCGAAGACAGCAATAAAAACCCTGGAACGCCTTGGTGCTTTTGTGTCTTGATCAAAGTCAATGTGTGTAATCTCGTTAAGACTGCCCTCCCCCACCCCCACCCTTTTTTTTTTTATGAATTTAATGGCATGCAGCAGCTGGGTTCAGTGTTTAATACTCGCCAACCTGCACTGTTCTAATTAAGGCATCTCCTTTTATTTCGGGCACAAAAGAGACTCTTGTTTTCTTTAACAAGCGAGGAGCTGTGGGATAGTGTGTGTAATAATTGCTGCTGTTACCTTTCCCTGGATATAAAGCCAGCTCCCCGTGGGGGTGGCAGGGAAAGCAGAAATAGCCTGCGCGTGCAGAACACATGGAAAGATTTGATGGAGGGAGAGGGGCAACATTTTTCTTCTGTTGTGCAATAAACAATTTGTTGGAGTTAATAGGAGTTATGGGGGGGTGAGTTGTGTTGGGCTTCCGGCCGCTTCTGAACAGTCTGGAGATCTGCCATCCCCCTTAGTGAAAAGTCCAGATTTTCTATGCCTGTGTTTTTAATATGCACAGCTGAGACCTAATGTTAGATTAGATTTTCTTACGTTATATATTAAGGCCTTAGAAACAAGGGATCAAAGTGGGAGACAAAGCTTCTAACATCACGCAGGAGGGCACTTGCTGCCCACTTCAGTCTCCATGGAGCAGGGAGGGTGAAATAATTTTTAAAACTTATAGGGTCTGAAGATTTTCTAGAGCCAGACTGTCCTGGGCTGACTTCCATTTGTGTCCCAGGCAGTCCTCAGGATTGGGCCCTTAATATGTCCTGCTCTGAAAAAGAGGCACTTTGAAAATGGCATCATGGGGCTTCATGCTGTGTGTGTGTGTGTGTCTGACTTCGGATCAGATCTGCTGATTTTATAAGTGAAAACCTGGGTCTGGCTTTCTACCAGCTGATCCCACAGACTCCCCCGGGGTCAGAGAGTCGTCATTGACACGAATGTTCTGCATTTGGAACATCGCTAACAGTTCTGTGAATGAGACCTGAGCCAGCGCAAACGCCAGCTCTCCGTCCCATTGCTGTGTTAGCTTGCATTAGTGATTCAAGCCAGCAGATCTGATTGCATGCACACAGGATGCAGGCCTGCATCCTAAGAAGAGCCCTTCCTACTTACTCACCAGAATAGAGCTGTACTTTATGGGTGCATCCTAAGTGTGAGAAACTCCAGGATTTGGTTAGTGCCTCTTAACGCTAATGGGAGATGCCCAGCTAGATGTTGCTTTCCAGAGGCCTCTCTGAGCTGGGGAGAAACCGTCTGTGCATACAAGAACGGGCAGAGCACTTTAAACAAGTGACCATCTTAACTGTTCATCCCACTGCCTGCACACAACCAAACCAGCTGGGGCCCAAAAGACAGCAGTTGGCATGCTGCTGGGGCTGAGTTTTCTCAGCTGTCATGCCATTGTATGGTTCTGAGTACGTGGGAGATGAACAGTGATGTGGGAAGCATGTGTCCATATCCTAGGGCGGGTATGGTCCTGCCTGGATTTCCAGTGTAATCAGTCTAACCTTTACTGGCTTAATTTGTCTGCAGTTTTTGTTTTGTTTTTTTCAGACCATATTTGTGGGCTAGTTTTTACTTATAGGCTTTTCTGTGGGGCTCATCGCTGCAGTGTTTGAATTGCAACACCCATGAGTCAGGGAAGGAAGAGGTATCGTTGTCCCCAGTTTACAGACAGGAAAACCAAGGTACAAACATTAAGTGATTTTTTCCCAAAGTCACACTGGAAGCCTGTCCAGGATCTCGCAAATCCTCGCCCGAGAATTTCCAAGTAAAGTATTCCTATAGTCTATAGCCAGACGGGACTTCCTGTGTAGCACAGGCCAGAGAACTTCACAAAAGAATTCCTCAAGCAGATCTTTTAGAAAGGCATCCAAACTTGAGTTGAAAATTGTCAGTGATGGAGAATCCACCACGACCCTTGGTAAATTGTTCCAGTGGTGAATTACCCTCGCTGGTAAAAATTTACACCTGATTTCCAGTCTGAATTTGTCTGGCTTCAACTTCCAGCCATTGGATCGTTTTAGACCTTCCTCAGCTAGATTGAAGAGCCCAATATTAAATATTTGTTCCACATGTAGCTACTTATAAACAGTGATCATGTCATCCCTTAGCCTTCTCTTTGTTAAGCTAAATAGACTGAGCTCCTTGAGTCTGTCGCTAGAAGGCAGGTTGTCTAATCTATTAGTCATTCTCAAGGCTCTTCTCTGAACCCTTTCCAATTTATCAACATCCTTCTTGAATTGTGGGCACCAGCACTGGACACAGCATTCCAGCTGCGGTTGCACCAGTGCCAAGTAAAGAGGTAAAATAACCTCTCTGCTCCTACTCGAGATTCCCCTGTTGATGCATCCCACGATTGCATTAGACCTTTTGGCCACAGCGTCACACTGGAAGCTCCTGTTCAGCTGATTATCCGCCATGACCCTCAAATCTTTTTCAGAGTCACGGCTTCCTGGAATAGAATCCCCCAGCGTATGTGTGTGGCCTGCATTATTTGTTCCTAGATTTGTTCCTACATTTACATTTAGCTGTATTAAAACACACATGATTTGTTTGCGCCCAGCTTACCAAGTGATCCAGATTGCTCTGAATCAGTGACCTGTCCTCTTCATTATTTACCACTCCCCCAATTTTTGTGTCATCTGCAGACTTTATCATTGATGATTTTATGTTTTCATCCAGGTCATTGATACAAATATTAAGTAGGGTAGGGCCAAGAACCGATCTCTGTAGGACCTCACTAGAAACAGGCCCACTTGAGGACGATTCCCCATTCACAGTTTCATTTGGAGAGCTATCAGTTAGCTTTTAATCCATTTAATGTGTGCCATGTTAATTGGATGTCATTCTAGTTTTTTAATCAAAATGTCATGAGGCATCAAGTCAAACGCCTTACAGAAGTCTAAGGCCCCGTCTACACTACCCGCCGAAATCGGCGGGTAGCCATCGAAGTATCGGGGATCGAATTATGGCGTCTTGTCTGGACGCGATAAATCGATCCCCGAACGCGCTACTTCGAACTCCGGTACTCCTGCAGGGCGAGCGGAGTTACCGGAGTCGACGTGGGAGCCGCGAACTTCGATCGCGGCGCCGCGCGGACGCGAGGTAAGCGCGCCAAATTCGAACTAAGGTACTTCGACTTCAGCTACGCGAATAGCGTAGCTGAAGTGTGCCGAGTCTTCATTTATCCCGCCCCTAGTGTGGACCAACCCTAAGTATATTACATCAATATTATCTTCTTTATCAACCAAACCTGGGTTCTGTTCCCACCTCTGGAAGTGGCTCTCGTTATAACATTGGGTGTCTCCCTGCAGCCCTCTCAGCCTCAGTTTGACCATCTGTAAAATAGGGGTACTAATCCGCACTGTGGTGAGGCGCTTTGAATGCAGTGGGTGGCTATGTAAGTCCTATTTGCCTTCATCTCCTTTGCGTCTGGGTAGTGCATTCTCTTTGGAGACTGATCACTGTTCACAGACTAACAGGATAGCAGGAACAGCCTAATCCCTCACTTCAAGTTTGCTGCCTTTAGCTGGTTGAAAACAAATGTAGTGTAATTCTTTTTTAAGAGCTAGCTTTAAGACAAAAAGCTCCAGTCCTTCCTGGCACCAAGTGCCAGGAACAGCTTCTCAACGTTGCAGCTCTCGTTAATTTATTTTTCAGACTACCCGAAGTGATTAGCCCATATTGTGGATCAATCACTTGCCAAATTTTAATTAAGACAGGAGGGAAAAAATAAATCCCATCCTGGTCCCAGCCCCTTTTCTCTACCGTGTTTCAGCCCCGGAGCAAACTTCTTCCAGCAGAGTTTTATAAACCACTGAAAACTGAAGTTTATAACGGAAAAGCTGAGATGGCCTTTACTGTAGCACACGCTGCTATAACACATCAAGGCTTTTCCATGGAGCAATGATGAAAGGAGCAGAAGGACTGGGAGTGGGGGGACTGGCCAACAGGTGTGACTTATTATTCCACACCATTTTTATTTCAAGGGAAAAGTTTAGTAACCCCAGCTGGCAGGTGAGGGGGGGGGGGGAACAAATACTTTTCCATTGTCCCTGTGCCAGGGCATGTGTGTGAGAATAGTTTAATTGCCTATAGTAATAAATACTGTACACCACCAAAAATGTGGTCAAATGCAAGGAACGAGGTTGTAAGTGATTTTAGTGCTTAAAAAAACAACTCCACGCTTAGAACGTGGGGTTCTGAATGTAGCGCACGTGCTGATGTATGCAGGGATGTCAGCTTAAAAAACACAAGCTCTTCCCAGGAGACTAAAGTCATTCTTTTTCCCTGGACTGTTTAACACCAAGCGTAAATACTAGGGGGACCCAGCGACCCTGGGCCTTCCAGCTGTGTGTGCAGCCAACCTGCTTTAAGTGCGAGCTGCAGAAGGTAGCTAAGCTGGCGTTGTTCACGCTCCGGCCCGGCCCGCCCTGTGAGCCAGAAGAAGCTGTCCTGGCCGAGTGCAGCGAAACAACCTTCTCCCCCGTCATAGCATGATCCACACCAGCATGTTTCTCTTGGTGGGACCCAGCTTGCTGGTTTCGACACTGCTGCAGCGTAGTCAGTACCTATGTGCCTTGACGCAGGAACGTTCCTGAAGTGAGAACGAGAGAAATACTAACCCTGCCTGGAAGGGCTGGATTCTCGGGTCTGTGGTCCGAGCCTTCCTTGGGGCACTAGAATGGCTATTCCCATCGCTCTGGTTCGGCTCACTTTGAGGCTCTGTTCAGATCCAGAGTAGGGTTCAGATCAAGGGCTAGATCAGGGGTTGGCAACCTTTCAGAAGTGGTGTGCCGAGTCTTCATTTATTCCCTCTAATTTAGGTTTCGCGTGCCAGTCATACATTTTAACCTTGTTAGAAGGTCTCTTTCTATAAGTCTGTAATATATAACTAAACTATTTTTGTATGTAAAGTAAATAAGGTTTCAGAATGTTTAAAAAGCTTCATTTAAAAATAAACTAAAATGCAGAGCCCCCCGGACCGGTGGCCAGGACCTGGGCAGTGTGAGTGCCACTGAAAATCAGCTCGCGTGCCGCCTTCGGCACTCGTGCCATAGGTTGCCTACCCCTGGGCTAGATCTTTGAATCAGAGACTGTCAAAATGGCAGAAACCGCCTATGGTTGGATTTCTGCCAACTTCTGTGGCTGAAAGTTGTTTTCATGAAATTCTTGAAATCTCGTGCGCGGAGGGCAGTTCCCACAAGCGGCGTTGGCAGCCGAAAGCACAAACCGTTTTGGGTTGGGATCCCCCGAGGACCCAGAACCGAGGGGCCTGTTTGGAGCCAGCGATTCAGATCAGCCCCCCTCAGTTTGCAGGGTATTGAGTTTGAGATCCTTTTTCTAAGTCGAGGAAGGACAGATTCCAACCCCAGGAGGGGCCACTGTGATCCAGTCTGGCCAGAGAACTGTCCCCAAATGATTCCTAGAGACTCCTGGCCCTTGCTCCGTCCTATGCTCTGGTGGGCGTTGAGGGGTGGAATGGCACCGCCTGAAGGACGAGTGCTACTGACAGGCACACTGGGCCCTCTGCATACTGGGTCCAGTGTGTGGAGAGAGCTGAAAGGCGCGCACACGATACGCAAATTGCTTTCAGACGGGAATGTTTTCGCTGTCACTCTCAAGCTCCCAGCATTCAGGTGTCTGATCTGTAGGTAGTGCAGATATCCCGGAGAAGAGCAGGGAGCTGGGAGACGTCTCTGTGCTCAGGCTGGAGCAGCAAAGTGATCTTGGGGTTTAATTGCTTTTTCCCTCCTCGTCTTTCTTCTCAACAAGCTCTGGAGTTCAGCAAGGGCTGGGTCTGGCTGCGTGGTGGGAACTCCGTTATACAATGGAAAAGGTTTCCCTTGCCTTTCTCAGGTGGGGGCCCCCCGCTGCTAATCCCCTTTCCTAGGAGTTGTATGTGCAGGTGTTGCTCAGACAATGCTCTGTCACTCCAGAGAATCCTGCCCGTTTGAAATCTGCCCCCCGCTGGGGCCTGTCTCTGTATTCCAGGAGGGTGCGCTGGTCCCCCATCTCTCGGGACACGCGGGGAGGCGATGGGTCCTCTCTAATGGGGCGAACCGAGCAGGGAAAGTTCCATTAAAGTTCTTCCCCTCGCTGCATTCAGCCCCACTCACTGCAGTGAGGCTGCAGGGCGTATCTGGAGGCACTCGTCAGCACTGCAGGAGAGCACCAAGTGTCTGTGGAGCAGGGAGCACTGTCCTCTCCCTGCTTTCTCCACCCGCCCAGCAGAGTGACAGCACCAAGCCATTCCAGGGGGTGGGAGCTGCAGAAAGAATCCGCTTCCCTTGTGTAATCAGCGGTGAGGTGTGATTGGACAAATATTTCACTGGCTCTTCCTTAACGAACTGCTCCCATTCTCTGGAGTGCCTCTTGGGAAGGAAAGGGTCGAGACAGATGTGCAAGAGCTAGCCACATCTGGAATCCTTAAACTCCCAGTTGCATGCTCACTTTTGCTTGCTGGGGCACACTGCAGTCCGGAGTTGAGAACTTGCCAACCCACTACCCTGTGTAACACTGATTGCTGCACACAAACCTCTCTGCTCCTCTGGCCCCTCCGGAGACCCTGCCCCCTGCCCTCCTGCTGACAATGGGGAGCCCGGGAGCCGTGAGACTGCAGAGAATCTGCACAACCAGGCCAGTGGTTCTGTTGGATGTGAATTGAAATACATCGTATTGACGCACGCAGTGTGAGCCCCCCGATTTCTGAATCTCAGCAGCAGTGCGACAGATCCCAGCCTGAAATGACAGAGAATAGCTTTAAAAATTGGTCACTCTTCCTCTTCGTACCGACCTGCCATGACCCCCAAGAACAGGGGTCTGCTTTGTAGACCAGCATTCAGCCCAAGAAACGTGCTGCTCTTGGCAGCTCTAGAAAATCCAGAACACGGGTCTTGAGAGAGAAGCGAAAGGCTGGATTATAACCTGGGCATTTTAAAGTGCACGTACTGATTTTTAAGTCTACCCGCCATAGTGAGGTGGTGGTAGCAGCGCCTAGAGATCAACTCGGCTCTGTGAAGGTACTTGCGTTGTGAACCCCCTCGTGCCAGGCTCTCCACGGGCATAATGAGAGACAGGCCCTGCCCTGAAGTGCCTAAAATCTACAGAGACGAGACAAAGGGTGGGAAGCAGAGACGAGAGCGGGGAAAGGACTTGCCTGAGGTCACCGCAGAGTTAGGAATAGAACCAAGCTCTCCTGACTCCCAGCCTACTGCCCAAGCCACAAGGACCCACCGTCTCCCGGGTTCTCGGAGTGATTTGAGGGGTTTTAGTGGCTTTATTCGCCTCCAAGGCAGGTTGGGGGGTTTTGGTGACGCTTTAGATCTGACTTGGAGGCACCGAGGCATTTCCATCTCCCACGGGAGGCCTGGGGAGTGTTCAGCCCCTTGAAACCTGATCCTTCAGAAGGTCAGCAAACGAGGAGGCAAGTGGGTGAGGTGATATCTTTTATTGCACCAACTTCTGCTGGGGAGAGAGATCAGTATTCCCTCACCCACCTTGTCTCTAGTGTACTGGGGCCAACACGGCTCCCACTACACTGCAGAAAACGAGGTTGGAGGCCTGTCGGCAGCAGCTTGCACCAGGAGGGAGAGGAGAACTGACTTGGCCTTGTCCGCACTGGGTTCTTAGTGGCACAGGTGCAAGCCCCTAGGGCAGACATGCCTTACACCTGTTTGACGCTGGGGTCAGCTGAAATTCCCCTGCACTGATGTCATGTGTCCTCACTAAGGGGTTTGCACCAGTGGCTACAAACCAGTGTAGACGTAGCCTGAATTTGTCCTGGAAGTCGGAGGAGTTTCCTGCTTGGGTTTGAGGTTTCCCTCCCCGTGTGTGCTCGTTGTGCAGAGATCTTCACAGAGCAGAGCTGAGGCTAATTGTAGCGCCAGCGATAGCATCCATCTCTTCTCTCGTAATCCGAGCTGCCACTGGCAGCAATCAGTGCAGCATGGCCTCCACTGAGCCCAGCCCCTGCAAACCTGCTGACCCCACTGCTCTACCCCCCACTTTCTGCCCTGGCTGCAGAGGTCAAAAGAAGCCTCTCTTGGGAGCACTGCTCCTCTTCCCGAGAGACTCTACCCCTGTGTGAGCCATAGCAGCCGTCTGGCATTCCCTGCGGGGCCTGTCGCCGTGCATGCTGGCTGGGGAGTTGGGCTGGAAAGGAACTGCTGGGAAGCAGGTTGACAGCAGCAAGCAGAAGAGTCGGGGTGCTCAGACGGAGCCTGTGCTTGCTGCTTTGACGCAGGAGTCAGGAGGTTGTGTTCTGATGCCATCTGTTAGTGTTTAAAGCCAGCACCGCCTGATTTCCAGCTCTGGAGCGGAGGATCAGTTGCCGCAGAGCCATCTTTCTGTCATTTTTCTCATCAGCTGTCTGTCACACCTGCCAATCTAATGATGACCAGCTTAGGTTGACCCCGATTCTGAGGCTTATTAACACCCTCTACCTGTCAGGACCCATGACAGATGGCACCAGCCATTGTTTCATTTCATGCAGTGCTCGTGTCATCCTTCTGTTCCCTCGCCTGGGTTTGGAGTTTGCTTGTTTCCGTTCACCTTGGCAGCAGATACAGACTCCTCCGTAGTGTGGTGCAGAGGGCTGGGAATTCCTGTTCCCGTTGGCTGCCCGAGGCAGGCTGGGGGGGGGGGTTGAACAGGCCCTCGGTCTGTGTAGTTCTAGGGCTCCGAGTCGTGGATTGTGTTGTGCTCCGGACATGGGGTTTGAGAGGCCCTGGGATGCAGCTAGTGTTGCCTCAATCTTCCTTACTGGGTGGCTCCTCGGACGCAAGACTGCAACCTCCAAAGGCCCCCGAGCCACAGCATCAGGGAGAGAACGTCCAGCCCCACAGGGCATTGGGGGCTGCATGCTGCTGAGCTAGCCCCCCACCTCCCAGGTGTAACAGCACCCACAGGAGCACTGCGCAGCGAGGGTGGGGGCTGCATTAACTCTTCTTGGAGCAGCCCTGACCTAGGGACGCGATCTGCAGACAGCCACTCCATCCCCTCCTGATCCCCTGAAGGGGCTTCCACAGGGTCAGGGGAAAAGCAAGAACTCTCCATGGGGCTGGCACTCCCCATGCTGCTTAGAGGAGCAGCACTGAAGCCTTAGGAGCAGTGTCTTTCCCCACGCTCCCTGTCGCCCTGTTCTGTGAATGCCACAGCTGCCATGAAAGCGTCATTCTGTGTAACACAATGCCCCTTGCTGGGTTGGCAGATGTGGGGCTCAGACCCAGGACCTCTGGTGCTAAAAGCATGCACCGCTACTGCTCCGTTAGCGCAAAGGCCGTAAGCAATTGATATTCCCCTCGCTGGGGACAGAGCTACGCCACGGGTGGGTACATCTGACACCCTGGGGCCCGCGCACACAGCTCGGTCGGGTGGGAAGGATGGAGAGGGACAGTTGGAGCCAAAGTGGGTGCTGCAAAGAAGGGGATGGGAGGCGAATCGGCTAATTGTTGCACTGAATTTGTTTTCTGCCAAGCGCTAATCCGGCTCCAAGCCTCCTGGCTGTTTCCTCGGAGCAGGTGCTGCTCCAGCACAGTCTTAGATGGGGACTCTCGAGAAGAGCTGGCACGTGGGCAGGGGGGATTAAAAGGATGCAGAATGAATGGCCCTGATGAGTCAAAGCATTAACGAGATGCACTCAGGCTGGGTTGTCCTCTCCCTTGTGCCCGTGGCCGGGGACCTGCTAGGTGCATTCCGTGTTGGCAAGGACTGCGTTGGGGAAGGGAGCGCCTGATTCCCCTCAGAGGGCTCAGACCTGCTGCTCAGAGGTGTCGCCTCTCTGGTCTGTTTCCTTTATGGCAGGGGTCCTGGGTATTGGGAGGCCTTGGCTTCCCCTGCTTCCATATTGTTAGTCTTAAATATCTTCCATATCTGTTAGTCTTAAAGGTGTCACAGGACTCTCTGTTGCTTCCATATTGTCATCCCCAGCATCACAGCTGAGGGGAAACGCGCGCCGTCGTCCTGCGTCCTCCTAGGTGACATTTCTCTTTCTGTTTCCTCCGCTGGCTGCAGGGCGCTAAGAAGCTCTGCCCTCAGTGTAACACCATCACATCTCCCGGAGACCTCAGGCGCATCTACTTATGAAGGACGCAGCCGGAGGGCGGGACCCAGCTACCCGGATCAGCTCATCACACCAAGGGGGGAAAGAACGACAACAAAAAAAGACGTTTCAAACAAATAGACTCCAGACGTGGACTCGAGGATAAAGGAGCCGCGGGGAAGCCTCGGCCTCCGTGTCTCTCGTGTTGGGACCTCCTTTGGCGACTCTACAGCGGGCAAAACCAAACCCTTTTTTAAAACCAGTGTTCCCCTCTCCCCAGAGCTGGCTTTGCATCGCGGATGGCTTGTGGGCCCTTCCTTTGGACTGTGCTGTTCACTCCTCCAACCCCAGAAGACTGGGAAGGGACCCTTGACAGAAAGATGTTAAATAACCTGTAACTTGTGTTCTTTGTTCAGTTTGGTTGGTTGGGTTTTTTTGTTTTTGTTTGTTTTTTTGGGGTTTGTTTTATTTTTTATTTTTTTGTTGTTTTTGTTTTTTTTGGTGGTGTTCTAGTGATTTAAAAAAAAGGTTTAAAGAAAAAAACACACAGGCAGAAAATGAAGCACATGTAATATAGATTATATATGTTTACAATGTTGTGTATAAATGGGATAGACACAAACATTACATACTAATAAGTTGCCCTTTTTTTTTTTTTGGTTGTATTTTTTTTAAAGAAGAAAAAAAATGAGCAGAGAACATTAAACCCATATTTTTCTTGGTTCTGCAAAGTTTTGGCATTAAAGTCATTAGTTTAAAAAAAGTATATATATACATATCTATAATATAAATGGTTTAATGTTCTGTGGTGTATATTTCCTCAGTCAGATATGAAGTTAACAGCTTTTTAGTAATGGCTGTAGCATCGCCCATAACTTACAAGACTTATGGGGAGTAGGGGAGATGGTTTTTTGTCATTAGTCGTAGCTAATGGGGCTATTTCTAATAGAATCTTTATCCCACCGAAAGCCAGCGGCGTTTAGTTTCTCATCAGAGGAAGGGGGGCGGTTGGAAAGGTCTGGCTCAGGTGCTGTCGCCTCTTTTCCATATGGGGCAGGGGCAGGAGTTGAGATTAGATAGGAGGAGACAGGAATGAACATGGCCAAGTGCAGCTGTCTCCAGGGGTTGGGAATCTGCACCCCAGCCATTGCCCACGAAAACCAAAGGCCGTGCCCCTGCCACTGGCTTGTTTCGTTCCCACTGGAAAGGAGTTCACTGCCCAGTGGCCCAGGGGGTTCTCTCTCTGCTCCGGAGCGCCTCCTCTGCCCACAGGCACAGGCTCAGGGCCAAGGCTTCCCTTCTGGCTGAGACCAATACGGGCTGAGGAGTAGGAGGTGACTGCAGTGCGGAGAAGGAAGGTTCTCTGGGGCGGCTGCTGTGCTGCCTTCTTTGCCATCTGCGTCCATCCTGCTGTCTTGTTCTGCCGCTTTGCCAGTACTGGCCGGGAGAGGCGTCAGAATTGCAGACTTTCTGGTACAAGCTCTTTGCTAGAGTGGAAGGTTGCTTTAGATGCCGATCTCTTCCAGAGCCTGCCTGAGCCGGGGTTCCTAGGACATGGTGCACGTTCCTCCTCTTAAAACAATGCAAAGTAACTTCCACAGCTAAGTAAAGGGTGATGCTAGCGCCCCGCTCAGGCCAGGGAGTTGGCAAGGAGAACCCAGCCTCACTGAACTGACTAAGATGAGCAAAGATTCAGATACTTCCAGTCAGTGCCAGTGATCCCCCGTGACCTCCTCCCGGGAGATTTCTCCTAGCTTCTTCCACAGCGGCACCCACAGCCGCTCTCGCTTGTCCTTAGCTTCCAGGTCCACCGGCCGAGGGTTGCCATCTACTCCCCCGTTCCCTCAGGAACAAAGAAACGAATACGCTTTTACCTACTAAAAAGCAACGTTTGCCTCTCCAGCCAGTTGAGTTTTGCAAGCCTGCGTGAGTGTTGTTTAAAAGGCGCTCACCGGTGGTGACCTTGCAGGGCAGTAGCCCAGCACTGAAATGTGGGAGGAGGGAAGTTGGTGAAGGTAACCTTGTGTTGCTGTTCGCCAGGCAGCCCTCTCTCACTAGCTGTCTCGCTTCATGAACCTGGGGCAGAGACCAGAACAAGCTAGACCCAGGAATATTGCACGTCAGTGGTTATTGGAAGCCAAAGTCACTCCTACTTGCTGGATTTCGTGGTGTAGGACATCTGGCCACCAGAGGGTGTGTTGACACCAGGAGGGTTTACTACTTAGGAAGCCAGACTCCTCCCCAGCACTGCAAAGGTGGTTTGTGTTTTGCAGTAACAGAAGATTTGATGAGGCAGCTTGTCTCAGTGGTGATATTTCTATCACAGCTTCCCTGCCTGAGTGCATGATGTCTTCTCCTGGGAGCTGCCATTTTGGTCAGTGTCTTGCTGTTTGATTTCTAAAGGACCCTGTTGCACAAAATAAATCTGTCTCCTGATGGAATTATATTCCCCTTTCCCCACCCCCCAACAAAGACGATATCACTTAAGTCGGAGCTTCCTGGCTCCTTACGCTCTCAAAGCAGCAATCTCTACCTACAGTACAGTTGTTGCCCATGTAAGTCTATCCCGGGCGTCCGTGGCCGTTCCCTGGTAGCTGCACATGTACCTTCCTGGGCAGTGTTTGGGAGATGGAGAAGAATCTGTGACTGCGAGAGAAAACGATTCTAACATTCCAAGTTGGGACGTTTCTCCCCTGATGAGCCAGACCTGTGAGAGCAGAGAGAAGGGCTGCACATGCAGTTAAGCCTTTGAATACCATTTGTCATGCTGGGAAGTAGCCCTGCCTGTAGCCCTTAAGCCCTGGGAAAGGCAGTCAGTAGGTACTAAACTCCGCATGGTGGGGTAGCCATGCCCAGCACGGGCCGGACAGTGCCACATTGCCCAGCACTGGCTGCGGGTGGCTTTGGTACTAGAGCTGTGATCTCTCTGGGAATGGAATTGGAGAACCCGCAGTGATTTTTTTATTTTGATTTTTTAAGGCAGTTGGGAATGGGGAAGTGGGGAGGGCAGGTTCCCCAGTGCCCGAGCTCTGCCTTGCAAGGAGGCACTGAGAGCCAGGATCTCTCTCGCGTGTTGTGGAGCAGCAGTGTGCTGTGTACGTAGCTGTAAAACCATATGTAACCAGTAATGTTTTTTTTAATGTAAAGCCGTCCCTGTTTTTAGGAAGGGTGGGGATCTGACGGGAGAATGGAGAGAGGAGAGTCTCGTTCTGGCCTTCTCAGGAGCCAGCCGCGTTGTGTAACCAACGACGATCGCTTTCTCCTCTTCCACAATGACCTTCAACAAAAACAAAAAAAGGAATTAACTCTCTTTGCCCAAAGAATCCCAATTGCACAAGGTGATATTCCAGTTGTGTCAATGATTGTGTGTCAATGTATATTATATAAAAAGGTACTTGTCATTCCCGTTTGTAAACTACATTTGACATTAATTAAACGAGTATAAATCTTCCCGGTCTCTGTCTCGGCTCTCTGGAGCGGGTGGGGATGTGACTGATGTACCTTTGCCCTGCACCCAGTAGTGGCCTGTGGCCAAGGGCTTTGAGCACTGAGACAGCTGCTGCTCCTAGGCCCAGGCACACACTAGTTGTGGGGTCGGAGGATGTTAGCAATATACTGCAGAGTCTAGAGGTGGCCACTCCCCAATTGGAATGGGAGGTGACCTTGGTGGGAGAAAATGGGGGGGGGATGGACACTTCTCCAGCCACCTCCTGTCTCTTTTCTGGACTAATCAGAACGGAGATGATCATAAGCAGACAGCTTCCCATTCAAACCTCTGAGACACTGAGAGATTCCCAGGCCAGGAGGAACCATTGTGATGAGCTCGTCTTGTAGAGTGCAGGCCAGCCCCAAAATAATTCCCAGAGCAGATCCAACCTTGATTTAAAAGTTGTCAGTGATGGAGAATCCCACCACCACCACCCTGGTAAATTGTTCCAGTCGTTTTCTCCAGCAAAACCATACGCCTTATTTCCAGTCTGAATTTGTCTGGCTTCAACTTCCAGCCATTGGATCATGTGAGACTTGTCTCTGCTAGATTGAAGAGCCTATTGTTAAATATCTGTTCCCCACGTACATCCTTTCCTCTGGTGCAGAGGGCCTGGATGTATCAGCACATACTACTAAGTGGGCATTCTTCCTTCTTAGCTCATCCCAGCGCACAATGCACCAGTTCCCCTTAGATTTGCCAACAGTGCAAAGTCCACATTATATATTCATATCCTGCGAGGGGAGTTGGCAGTTGCTCTTTGCTTGACTACTTCATTGATCTTTTTTTTTTACACTACTTTTTTAGTTCTTGAGTCCAGATTTGCCGTGTGTGTGTGTGTCCGCGCGTGGAAATTTCAGATTGGAAAAATTACTTTTTAATTGTTAAGATTTCCCAGCTGGTCAAAGGGGAATAAAACAAATTCTCATTCCAAACAACACTCCCGTGCAGAAGAGAGGCATATTCAGTCCAGTTGTGATCTTTTCTCTAACAAAGTTCTGTGCTGCAGGTAACTTACCTAGCCTTGTGCTAATGGGATTTTCCACAGCAAAATATACTGTGGTGTGCAGATGCCCAGAACCTCCATACCCCAGTAATGAAGAACTGGAGCAGGGGAAGGGAGTGGTCTGTGTGTATTTAAGAAAATCAGTCTAGTTTTGAAAATTAAGCTCCAGTTTTTGCCCAGCCCAAGCACTGACCTTTTATTTCTAGTACGGTAGGTAGGACTAGGCGGCCGGATCTGACCCTGTTCTGCAAAGTGCTGGGCACACATGAGAAAAATACAATCCCTGACCTGCCTGAGATTAGACAGCATCTCCCGTGAGAACGGTCCCTGTCTCCTGAGCCAGGTCGGACTTTTCCTACCACTTTTATTATCACCACTGAAAAGTTTCATATACGAACTTTGAGTGAGATGCAAAAAAGCAAACACGGGAAAGTAGACGAGTCAGTTTCATTTTCCGGCTCTCATGCAGCAGCCTGCGGCCGCGATGTTTAGGGATAACGCTGGCTCATCGCACTGGAGGGTCTCAGAATTGTGTGTGCACATGAATGACCTGATCCCCAGGTGGCCGGTCAGTCGGAACCAGCACAAAGAGGTGCAGGGCCTGGCTTGAGGCAGAATTGCACTTTAACTCATTTTCAGGGCGGGGGGGGCTTGCAAATAGACCACGCTTGTAACATGTGCCCTGTGTCCCCTTTCCAGTAGCTATCTCCTGCAGGGGTAATAGCCTACTAGTGCTAGCAGATAGTGTGCTCCTTTTAGCTCACGCTATCGAGGGCTACCCAAGGTCCTGATTTAGCCTCTTTAACTGTAATATCTGAGCCCCTCACACGCTTTAACGCCTGTATCCTCAGCACATCCCTGTGGTAAGAGCACAGCTCTGATCCCTGTCGTAGAGCTGGGGGAATGAGGCCCAGGCCAGCTCCTCCCTTCCATTGAAATCAGCCGGAGTTCGGCACCTACCTACCTTTGGGGATGGGCCTAAGGGACTTGCCCAGCGCCTGTGGCCGAATAGGGCGCCACACCCAGGTCTCGGGGGTACCAGGCTAGCGCCCGGCGCTCTGGCTGTGGTGCCAACGGTGCTGGCGGTCCATGCCCACTCGGGGGCCGCGACGCCAAACCGCAGGGACGAAACGGTTGCCATTGGAATGTGGTTTAAAATGTCGCAGGATTGTTACTGCTCGTCAGGAAGACGGAGCCCTGCATTCTGGGCTGTCGCCCGCCCTCTAAACTGGGAGGCCGCCTGGAACGAAACGCTGGCAGAGGCAGGGTGGGCATGTCGCCCCCCCAGCCCAGAACTCCAGGGGCGGTGCTGGGAGGCATCTAATGTGAACGTGGGATTTCTCAGCGGGGTGGTTTCTGGGAAGAGCTGCCCGGGCACCAATCTGATCCTTTCATCCTGTCGTCAATTCCTGCCAATTAGCTCTCTTCCTCCCCTCCCCCTTCCCCTGGAATCGAATCCCTCCCCGTGCGCCCCACCCGTTCCCAGAAACTCCCCGAGAAGTCAGGATTCATGAAATGTCTAATGCGGTTACCAAGAAAACGAGGTTAACTCCTGCGCAGATAAATGGAAAATGGTAATCGGCCGAGATCAATCATGTCCTGTGGGGATGAAGAATGGCCCCGTGTCATGGGGAGACTTATGTCACTATGAAAGGAACAAAAGGAGAGAGAAAATAAAGCTGCCGTGTTGGTTAGTTAGGAGCGATTGGGGATTCGGGGGGATGGAGCACAAGGCAGGAAGGACTCAACCTGCCAAGGAGAGAACACGCAGGCCTGAACCCTGTCATTTCTCCACATGCTGAAAGGCTGTTAGTGAGGGAATGAAATCACACTGGTACATTTCACACTGTTAATAAGAACCCCCCTGAAGCGGGGATTTTGCCATGCTGACGATCACTCCCACCCAGCCCCTGGTTTGAGTGGCTGATCGCTCACCAACACCGAGCTGCGCATGCTGAGTTGTTATTGTAGGGTTGCTCGAAGCCACTGGGCTGGGGGAACGTGACAGAGCGCAGAGAACATGACCAAAAAATGGCACATTAGAAAACCAAGTTGACTGTTAGGGTTATGGATGCAAATGCTTAGAAGCCGCATCGCGGGGAGTCGTGGCATAACATTCGCTCAGCCCCTTGCACGGGCTGTGGAGTAACCGAGACTTCGCACGTCACCTTGCAGCACCTCGTGGACACTGGCAACATCACAGCAACAGTGGTGACAGCATGTCAGAGCCAGCAGCAGAGGCCCCCGCCTCGCTGGCAGACCCCTTCCCACACCCATTACAGTGTGTGGTGACCACCCACGAGACCAGCTGCAAGTCCCATACTTGGAATATTGAGCACTGCTCCCCCAGGCTATAGCCACTGGGGCTCACTGCCCGGAAGGTGAGGGCCCCCCCACCCCCTGTTTCCCCTCTGGCCTAGTACCCCACGACAGCCATCTTTATAATTGTATATGTCACCTGCACATACGCCTATTAATGCCCAGTGTGTTACCAGTTCACACCCGACACCTTACATGGCACCTGTTACGTCCATCAGGGAGTTGGGTTACACTGAGCCGGTGTGGCCAGTTGCATTGCTAGGTACCAGGGAGCCCTTTGCCGTCTGGCACGGGGCTGCTCGTAGGGTAACAGAGATCTACTAGATTAGTATTCATGCTGTGGGTGCATGTAGGTCTTATTCAGGGGAAGCGAGGTCTCAGAGCTGAGTTTCACAGCTAGGTCTGCGTGCAGTGAGGCCTGTGGTCACTTCTCTCTTGTGGCAGTGAGTTCCACAGTCACCCCCCGCAGCTTGACACTCCTGTCTCCCCAAACCCGGTGGCCCGTGTCAGCATCCCGGTGGAACACTGCTCTGCTAGGATGCCGTGGCAGGAGACTAACACGGACTGTGGGCTGGAACTCTATCTTTGGTGAGGAGCCAGGGCAGGAACCAGAGCCCCAGGGTGACACAGGGGCAGCCACCTTTGCTGCGATGCAGACGACCTGGCTATCTATTTGCATTGCCAGTGTGCCCATCACCATAGCCTCTGGGCACCTGTCACAACATATAAGACCAGGCGAAGTGGGACCTGAACCCATTCTCCAGGAGAGCGTACGCTGCGCCGGCCTGCAAGGAGAGACGTGCTCGGCACAGCTGGGACATGCACCCTCGCAGGGCCTGTCAGCCACTGTGCCCAGGCTGGTGTCGGCAGGAGACTCTGAGCCTGGGCACTGCCCCTGCGCAGGAACCCCTGCAATGGCCTAGCGCAGAACCGCCAGCATCCTCGTTCCAGCCTCATGCAAGCAGGCAGCCGCTGCCAGAATCCTCACACACGGATATCAAAACACCCAGCCGCTGACTCGCCGGATCATAACCATGCAGCACGCCCGGCGCGCCCAGCCCAGAAATCAGGACGGAAAGGGCGACGTGTCTCCCGTGGCAGGGCCTCCAGTGGCAGGCAATGAACTGGGCACTGTATTTTGCAAGCAAACAAGATTTTAAAACTCCTAATTGCCTCGGCCTTCCAGGCTGCTCCTTTCGTTATTTATTTGTTGCTACGAGGGACGTGAACCAGCCAGGCGGAGGGAGCCAGCGACGGCTCCTCTGGCCATGCTGGGAGCCGGATCGATACAGAGCGCGAGCGGGGGGAGGGGGAGCGTTGGCCTAATGCAGGTTAACGTGACTCCTGTTACTAGGGCCCAGGCAGGGTAACAGGATCAATAGCTTTTCCTTTGATCCCGTGCGCTGTGCTGGGCCGTCGCTGCACAAGGGGCGCTTGGGGCAGCGAGACGCCGCTCTGGCTTTCCGCCCGTCCAGAGACCCCGCAGAACTGAGCTTCAAGGCATCTCACTCTGGCCCGGTCCTACGCAAAGGCAAATCCCGCAGCTGCCTCAGCCGCCTCGTGCCTTTAGAAAAATTGCGCTGCACGGGGGAGACAGTCCCTGCCCCAAAGAGCTTCCAGTCGAAATAGACAAAAAGTGGGAAAGGGAGGTGAGCTGCCCCAGGTCACGCTGCAGGAGAGCGTAGGGCATCGAACCCAGCTGTCCTGACGCATGCTAGGCCCAGCTGCCTCCATATGCTGCTCCCTGTGTATGGTTAATAGACCAGCTCTTGGGGGCTGGGGCAGGGGTTAAACCTGCTTTAACCATGGTGGAGCTGGCCAGCCAATGGCACCGTCGGCGAGCTTGTCAGGGTGGGACCGGGGTCTGGATCCCTTCAGTGATCCCTGGTTCAACGTGGCCCCAGGCTGACCGTGACTGATCATTGTTACCATCCGGCAGCTGTTCATCAGCCCCGTGTGAAATTAAATAGAGGCCTTGGGCGGACAAGTGTCCACAGTAACAATCACCTTCCTGTACGGCCATCGCAGCGGAGGGGACGAGGAACGGCCAGGCCATGGAGACGCCAGCGCCTTTCCAGCATCCGCCTGCTGCTCTTCCTGCCGTGAGGCTGCTGCAGCGAGGCAGGATGCTGGGGCTGGAGGGGACACGGAGAAAGGTACCATCTGCGGGGCCCAGGGGAATGAGAGCTGGGGGTGAAGAGGGATCCGGGGGGCGCTGCTGCTGCCTGGGGGCCGTTTGGCTGCTGGGTCAGCCAGGCAGGGGCTGCGGGGTTGGCTGTGTAGTAAGTGAAGGCCCTGATAAAGGCCCAGTATGAGGCCTGAGGCCTGAACTGAAGTAATGGTCAAGACTTTGCTAGCATAAAGCAAAGTTAAGCTGTGAGCCAGAGGCAGGCCCTGCTCACAGAAGCTGGCAAGGAAAGGGCTGATGCTGCAAGAAGATACATACCTAAAAGGTACAGAACACTAGATATCAGAATGTAGACATTCCACACAGATAACATGGAACAGGCCGACCCATCCCAATGACAGGGGCAAAAGGGTAAAATGATGGATAGAGTTGTTTTGATCGAACCAATCTGTACAAGGTGAGAGGCGGCACCTTGCTGCGTAGAAGGGTTGCACCTCAGTACGTCAGGAGTGATGTGTAACTTGTTTGTACCTGTGTATAAGAATGTATCCCTGGGGCGGTGGCTTTGTCCGGCCGAGGGGGCAGTGGAAAGTCCCGCCACTGACTGAGCTGGGTCCATTGCCAAGAGGCACTTTCTCGTAGTATGCCCTGAGGGGGCTACTTAGGGATCTGGGGCAAAATTGGTCCTGCTAGTGAAGGCAGGGGGCTGGACTCAATGACCCTTCAGGGTCCCTTCCAGCTCTATGAGATAGGGATATCTCCATATATTATTATTAAACCTGCTCAGGAGCATCCGGCGAGCACAGCTGGGTGGGGGGGCTGCACCCCTACAAACCGCAGCCCAGAGCGGTCAGGCTCATTCCTGGGTCGACCCCTCACCGCCCAAGAGGGCTCAGGCTGGGGATAATCCAAGCCTCCCTAATGCCCTAGACTCAGGGGTTTGACAGTTGCTAGCTCTGCGGCTCCTGCTCCAGGCTGAGATGATCTATTTCCCCCTCAGCCCCTGGTATTGCAGGACAGGGAGTTTATCTCGAAGACCTAATTCCCTGTAATAAAAACTGTATCGAGTCATAAACAGAACCCGTCTTTCCCATTCACAGTCATATGCTCCGTGTCGCTCTGTAGCTCCCTATGGCTGCCGGTCCATGACACCCTGCGCGGTGCTAATCCTAGCGTGAGCCGCCTTGATAGCCCAGCTGCCCGCAGCTGCACAAGGTTGTTTGCCTTCCCCGTCCCAACGTGCTAGAGAACAGCCCTCGTGGCTAACGGAGACGGCGTTCATGGGGTTCCCAGCCCCCGCTTGGGTAATTAGCATTCACCGGGCATTTCAGGGTCCCAAAGCAACTGTCTAAACCGGGAAAAGTCTTCACAGCCCCCCGCCGCGAGAGGTGTCCGGATCATTGTCCCCATTTCGCAGGTGGGGACACTGAGGCGCGGCGTTAGTGTGTGGTTCTCGTGCACAGGTGGCACAGTGCGGGGTAGGGCAGTGGCTAGGAGCCAGGCCCCCGCTACCTAGGCCTGTACAATCAGAAGAAGAAGCCGATCCTTGCCCCAAAGAGCTTACGAGCGAAGCGTGATAGACAAGTGGCCAGCTGGGGAATGGAACCCAGGAGTCCGGACTCCTCCCTGAGCAGCTGGACACCACGTTCTCCCATGTGCTCTCGGGGAGAGACCCCGATCTAGGGTCTGAGTCCAAGCAGGCAGGGACCAGAGCTTGCTGGGGTGGGAGGAGATGCCTGGGTACCGCCTCTGGCTGCACTGGTGGCCTGTGCCTAGGGGGGTGGGTCCGTCTGGGTCGTTGCGGGGGCCTCTGGGTGCATGGGAGGGAGGCAGCAGAGTGAATGCCAGGAGTTCTGGACCCCCGGCTTTGCCAGGCCGCGGGGCGGGGGGAAGCTGTGACCCGACACTGGCTCCTTAGCACGACTTGACTGTTCACAGCCAAAGCTCGGCAGAGACGGTGAAGGAAACTTCGCCATGGTACTGGAGTCGAGGGGCTTGTGGGGCAGGGGACGGCTGCTGCCTCGTCCCTGGCGGCCCCTCCTCGCCCGCCAGCCCGAGGACCTGGGCCTGCACAGGGCAGGTGCCGCCAGGCCCCTGGTGCCCCTCGCAATGAGCCGCGGCCTTTGCAGCCCTTCGCCAGGGCCAGGGCGCTGGGTTCGGCGCAGAGCTGCTGCCAGCAGGTGCGGGGTTGCTGACACCTCCTGGTGGGAGCAGGTATTACTGGAAATGGCACAGCAGCAAGCAGGGGACCATGGGGGACAGGCCGTTGGGTTATTTGTCTTACAAATATACGACGCTTTCACTTCGCCTTTCAGTGGCCTGGGGCGAGGGGCTTTTGCACCAGCATATGGTGCGTCTCTTTTAGTAACTGCTCAGAGCTCACCGATACTGAGCCAGTCCCGTCCCAGGTAGAAACTGCACCGAGTCCATCTGCCCTGTGTCCTTTCCGGGTAGAGAAACTGAGGCACAGAGCGGGAGGGTGTCAGTGTCCGAGTCGGGATTAGAGCGCCGCGTTCCTGCGCTGGTTGCACACAGCAGCCCACCCTCCCCAACGCTGGGGCCAGAACCCAGGCGTCCTGCCGCCCACTCCCCCGCAATGCCCATGCTGCGTTACCAGGAGGTGGGGGTGGGGTGGATGAGGGATGTTCAGAGTTGGGGGTTGGAAGGGGAGAAGGGGGGAACAGGGGCATAGCATTGACAGCTCATGGGCAGCATAATCTAAAGCCTAGACAATAAATTACTTCCCCTCCCCCCTGGTGCCAATACCCAGGAGGTCCCAGGCACTGCCTCGACAGACACCCCCCTCCCCCGATTATAGGGATTGGAGGGAGGTGGGCACCCCATGTCCCAGTGGGGGGGGGAGGTGGGCACCCCATGTCCCGGGGGGGCACCCNTCAGTGTCCGAGTCGGGATTAGAGCGCCGCGTTCCTGCGCTGGTTGCACACAGCAGCCCGCCCTCCCCAACGCTGGGGCCAGAACCCAGGTGTCCTGCCGCCCGCTCCCCCGCAATGCCCATGCTGAGTTACCAGGAGGTGGGGGTGGGGTGGATGAGGGATGTTCAGAGTTGGGGGTTGGAAGGGGGGAACAGGGGCGTAGCATTGACAGCTCATGGGCAGCATAACCTAAAGCCTAGACAATAACTTACTTCCCCTCCCCTGGTGCCAATACCCAGGGGGTCCCAGGCACTGCCTCGACAGACTCCCCCCCCCCCATTATAGCACCCATCTCGCCAGCTCAGGGTGGCTGGAAGTAGCTCTCAGGCCTGCTGATGCTGGCAGCCCTCCCCAGCTCGCCACGCGGCCCCGGGCGCAGACACACGCAGGCCACTGACAGGCAGCGAAAGGCAAGCGACGGGCCGGTGCAGGGAGGCGTTTCTGCCCCAGGCCGGACTCTGCGCCAGGGGGCGACAGTGAGCAGCAAGCGGCTAGCTCAGAGGCCAGCCCGGCATTGCACTGAAGCCGGGGAGGGGGTGGTGGTGAGGCAGACAGTGTCACTGGTGCAAATGGCTGGAGTCCGGCTTTGCCAAGGGATGAACAGGAGCCGCACCGGCGAGGCCGCCAGCTAGAAAAAGGGCCAGGAACTGCTAACTGGGGATGGGCGGGAAAGGGCTCGGAGTGACCTCTGCTCTGTCATGGCTCCTGGGCTCCCAGCCCTGCAACAGATCCTTGCTCTGAGTGACACGTCTGGCTGAAAACATCCCACTCTGACTCCAGGGAAGACACTCAAAGCTGTGAGACGCCCACAGGGGGCGCCGTGCTCCCCACCGGGGCCCTGGGCGCCGAGACGCCCACAGGGGGCGCCGTGCTCCCCACCGGGGCCCTGGGCGCCGAGACGCCCCCGGGGGGCGCCGGGCTCCCCACCGGGGCCCTGGGCGCCGAGACGCCCCCGGGGGGCGCCGGGCTCCCCACCGGGCCCCTGGGCGCCGAGACGCCCCCAATCCATTGGGCACTGAGGGAACCTCTCTCACGTGTACTTGAACCTCTGACCTGTGGCATCGAGTGACCTGGCCAGATTCAGCCTGCGCGGTGTGGGGGGGGGCTGGGCGGGTCCAGGGCAGCCTTCGCTTGCCCTGGTCCTAGCGGGCACCTTTCACTGCCACACAGCAAATGACATCGTAGTTCCCTCTGCCACCCCCTGCTGGAGCCAGGCCAGAGTGTGTGTGTTGGGGGGGTGTCACAGTGCACCCCCACACGCAGGAACTGTCTCCCGGGAGCAGGGGGGGCTGGAGCTAGGGTGACACCAGCAACAGTGGCAGACCTGAGCGCTACTGAGCCAACCGGCTGAGTCTTCAGGAGCACCCAGGACAGAAGAGGGGGGCACCCCGAGGGAGGGATTGGAGGGAGGTGGGCACCCCATGTCCCAGTGGGGGGGGGAGGTGGGCACCCCAAGTCCCAGTCGGGGGAGGGGGCACCCCACAGGGGGGCATTGGGGGGGGGGGGGCACCCCATGTCCCGGGGGGGGGGCGGGGGGGACGGGGGGCCCCCCCGGCCCCGGGGGGGGGTGGGGGGGGGCCACCCCATGTCCCGGGGGGGCACCCCGAGGGAGGGATTGGAGGGAGGGAGGCACCCCACGTCCCAGTGGGGGGGGGGAGGTGGGCACCCCAGGAGGTTGGATTGGAGGGAGGTGGGCACCCCAAGTCCCAGTAGGGGGAGGGGGCACCCCACAGGGGGGAATTGGGGGGAGGTGGGCACCCCATGTCCCCGTGGGGGGGAGGTGGGCACCTGAAGATGGCAGCCACAGCCCATGTGCTCAATCCCTGGCAGCGCAGCGGCGCTCAGCTGGTGCTGAATCAGTTTGCCGGAGCCCCCCGCGGCCCTGAGTGGGGTCCCCAGGCAGCGTGAGCCCCAGCAGAGCAATCCGCTCCCCCTTGCTTCTCAGCCTGACACCTGAGCCCTCGGTCCTTCCTCCGAGCCGGCTCTTCCCTCGCCCCACGGGCACGGGGCACTGTGAGGGGGTCAGCGAGGCTGGCAATCTGGGTGGAGGCACCAGGGATCCCCAAGAGGGATGATGGACGTGGGGTGGCACCTCCCAGCCTGGAGAAATCCAGCTGCTAACGCATCGCCGCTGGCCCCTGCTCCATGGCATGGGCGAGTCCCTGTCCTGCTCACGGCCCAGCCGGCCCCATCCACCCCCTAGGAGTGGGCGCCTGGGCCTGGCCAGCCTCCGCGCCGCCAGTGTCTGAACCCCACAGCAAGCGGCGTGCGTCCCGAGCCCAGCCGAGAGCCCAGAACCCAATTAGAATTGACCGGCGTGTGCGTGTCCCGGCTGCCCTTTGACCCCGTCGATACGGCCCGGGGAGGGCGAAGGATGGGGTGTCTGGTTTGTTAAACGCCCTGCTAATGAAGTCAGAGCAGCTGCATTATTTTGTCGTTTTTCCCTCGCCAGAGGGGGGGGGGCCGGGGCGCAGCCCAAACAGATCTATACGCCTGCATTAGGCGACCACAGGCCCTGGTGTCGAGTTCCCCCCTCCGCCCCGGGGCTCGGTGCCAGGGCCGTGGGGAGCAGGCCGGGCGGCAGGGGCTGGAGGTCACCCGCTCTGCTGACGTGGGCGGATGAAGGTGGCGCCAGAGTTGCTAGTTTACAAACATTGTGCAGACGGGTCGATCGAGCTGCTCCCCCCACTACCCCCCCCCCCCCGTTCCCTCGGACGCAGCCCCGGGCTGGGCCGCGGGAGCTGGGGGGAAGCCAGAGCCCGAGCTCTGCCCAGGCCAGAAGGGAGCTGTGGCGTTGCCTCGCTGCTTGCCCAGCCCTGTCTGGAAGGCGTAACGGAGGGGCAGAGGGGGGCTGTGATTGCGCAGGTGAGGGGGGCGTCGCCGGTCTGGGTCCTTGGGGAGAAGGGGCAGCGTCAGCAGGCCCAGCCCTGGGAGCGGAGAACGTGGTGCTCCATAACTGAGTGTGGGGAGTGTTTAGCAGAGCTGGACTGAGCGCCTGGAAATGCCCAGGATAGCCCAGGGGGTCGGGCACCAACCTGGGACTCAGGAGCTCTGGGGGCAATTCCCTGCTCAGTCACAGACTCTCTGTGTGACCTTGGGTGGGTCACTTAGCCTCTTGGTGCCTCAGGTCCCCGTCTGCACGAAGGGGCTAGCAGCCCCGGCCTGCCTCTCGGGGTGAGGGTAAATGTGCTCAGAGGCCATGGTACTGGGGGTCATGAAATACCTGATCCAGATTGCGCTGTCATTCTCCACAGAGCAGGGACAGGAGCAGCAGCATGAGGAGGACACCTGGGAACTGGGCTGAGACCTTCCAACTCATGTCACACAAGGGGCCACTGACCAGCCATACGAAGGGAGCAGCTTTCTGTCACTTGCAGTGTGAATGAGCAGTATTGTCACAAACCCATAGCCAACCGGGACGTCTCAGCTGTGGCTA
Organism: Platysternon megacephalum; assembly: GCA_003942145.1. Lineage (NCBI taxonomy): Eukaryota > Metazoa > Chordata > Testudines > Platysternidae > Platysternon > Platysternon megacephalum. The sequence continues at coordinate 67,761 of QXTE01000205.1, read as the reverse complement.
TGCTGAAGTCTGTGCCCACTCAGAACTTCCCAGACAGCAGGGACAAGAATGGAGATCGGCCTGTTCCAAAAGCACAGGCCCTGGGGGCAAGGAGAATCTTCAGTTGCTCTTTGCAGTATGGGGTTTATGACACACAAATGATTGGTCTGACTCTATCCAGTAGAGGGCAGACACACACCCAGTGCAATATGAATAGACACATTTTCAGGATCTTTTTACTTCAGTTAAAATAGATTGGTTTTATTAATTTTACTGTTTGTTCCTGTTCAAACTTTCCTCTGTGGTGTTTGCAGCAGCACGAGGCTAGCGTGTGCAAACTAGACAGTGCAGCAGGCTAGAAACAGGAAGGGAAAACCAGCCTCTGGGCCAAAAGCAAATGGCCAGAAAGCTGAGGAGCAGATTAGGGTAGTTCAAATCCTTCCCATTTTGCTAACCGAGGGGGCGTGGAGGGACACTGGGGAAGGGACTCAATAGAGGAGAGCTAAGGCCACCATGGCTCTGAGTTGTTCTCCTTTAGCTCCTCCGCTGGGATCTGTCAGTAGCATTTTGCTTCGCGTGATTGTGAAAGGTTCCCCTGCCCTTCCAGCCAGCCTGCTGGAGTCCGGTCCAGCCTTTTCAGGTTTTTCTCCTGCAGAATTGCCACCCCCCCAGCACACAGAAATCAGGAGCCAGGCCCCCCAAATTGATGAGATTGGTTTGAGACTCTCATAAAATAATAAACTGGGTCGTTTTCTTTATTGCCTGATTTCTGGGCAGTTGGCGGAGGTGTCACTTGCGTCATGTTTTCAAGCTTTTCCCCACAACTAGGAGGGTTAGAAGCTCACTTTTTAAAAACCCGCAAGCTGAGATTCTCACATCATCACAGGACTCCAGGAGCTGGGGCTTTAAGAAACACACTAAATAGCCCCCTCACTGTGGTGTCTGGGCATCTTCCTTCCAGTGGTTCATCGAGTGACTTGTCTGCCTTGGCTGACCTGCCAGCTGCTCTGGGCATCAGCTGGGGTTCATTGGTAGCACTGGGCTTGTGGGTGCAACCTTCCTTCTTGCCTCTGGTCTGGGCTTATAAATTGCTCTGTGTTTCCATCTGGAGAGAGCTTCCCCGAGGGGTGCGGGATGTGCCAGGGGCNCAGTCACTGGAAGGTGTTCCCCACCTGAAACGAGTTGATGGGTTCTCGGTCCAGCTCCTGGTGGGAGGAACGTCCCCTCTGGAGACCCCTCGGCAGAGAGCAAGAATCGAGGGGGGTCACAAGCCTGAGCTCTCCTCTGCCCCATAGAGGTGGATCCTTCCAAGGCAGGAGTCAGGCCCGGGGTGAAGCCCTGAGACTTGTGGCCAGAGGAATCCAGTGCGGCCCCTTTACCCGCTGGGAGTCACTCCAAAGCAGGAAGGGGAGATCAGAACGGGCCTGAAAGGAGCAGGCAGGGGAAGGGCTGCAAAGGGAGGCAGTCTGAGCGGCTACCTGCTTCCAGGCCAGGCGGGGGCCGTGAGGCCCGTCTGCGGGCAGGACTCTCCCCAATGGGCTGCTAATATTTTATTTAAAATATCTTTAAAAAGTGGAGGGCAGTGATGTATTGAATGTATTGAGAAAATGCTAATGTGTAATAGTGCGTGTCAGGGGGCTCGTCCATCACCCCGCGCCGCCTTCTGGGGGATCCATATCTAATTAACAGTAATGAATGAGGGAGCTGGGCGGAAGACAGCCCGCCAGTTTGTTATGGAAATAAGGCAGTCCCATTAGGCAAAACACTTAATTAAACAAACCAGCCTCCAAGTGGAGTCACAAGCTGGATGCGGCCCAGCCCCCGTCTCTCAGAACAAGCGCTGGGGCAAACAGAGAGGCCTTCATCTCCCCGGTGCTCCAGCACTGCCTGGCCAGCTTGTCTGGGGCTGCAGGTCCATACAATGCCCAGCAGAGCCCCACCCCCCCTGTAGGCCCTACCATAATATAAACAATAAACAATCATCATAGCTCAGCACTCATATACCCGCCCAGCTGTGTACGTACACACACATCCCCCAGCCAGTATGCACACAACCCCACACCTCCACACCATGTATCAACCCACCCCGTGCACCCCACACACAGCATCCAGCCACGCACACGCAACACACCCACCATGGACCGGCAGGAGGCTTCTGTGGGGGAACCGCTGAGGGGTTTGTGCTGGAGCCGATGGGACAAAGGGACCCGCTCCCTGGCCCACCCTTGGTGCTTTGCAGGGTGAGCTCAGTCCAGCGTGCTCCACAGCGCCCCCTCTGGCTGATTCAGGGACAGCACAGCCTGGCTCCAAAGGGCGCCCCATGTCGCCCGTATTGGCTGATGGGCTGAGGTTTCTAATGGGGGGTTAAAATGGGGGAGCGTCTTCGCGCTTCATAAGGGATCCCTGAGCGGGGAGGGGTGAAACCAGCTACAAAGTGTAGATGACCCAAAAGTCTGACCCCCAGCCAGCCTCTGACACCCTGCAGTGAGACAGTCCCGAGGCCCATGCTCCCTACAGACCCCAAAGCTCAGCCCCGGCGAGAGATCCCCCATGCCCCAGGCACGGCCTTCAGCCTCCCTAAATCCCCCTGCACCTCTACCCGAGTACAGGAGTCACCACTTCCTGCTCTCTCTGCGCAACTGTTAACCTGCCGCTGCCTCCCACCCCCAGAGGTGGCTGCACTTCAGTGGTGGGTGAAGCCAGTCCCTGTCTATTTGCTTGTATCTGTTACCGAAAGGTCGGGTCGGCCTAGCTGAGAAATAAAGATAAGCCGGAGCGTGGACTGTGTGTCCGCGGTCTTGGGGTCTAGGTTAGTATAGGTACAGAATGCTTTACAAAGTCTCTCATAAAAGTCGGAAGGGTGTTCCTCTTTTCCTTGCACGGTATTATGAACTTTTGACCAGTCTAGAGTTCTCTCTCCTGCCTGTTTTATTCCTGTCAAAATACAGTCCCGGAATGCCTTTAGGTTCGCCTGGTGGGCCGAATCATTCGGGTCCCATTGGGCCGGGTTAACAAGGGTTATACGGTCACGAGAATGGCCGTTGGCTTCCGCAGCAGCCCGGGCACCTCGAAGGACCCGTTCCTTCTCCTCTGTGCGCAACAGACAATCCAAAAGTTGGCCCACGTCTTGCCAATCAGGATTATGAGACTGAAAAATGGTGCGAAACCATCTATGGACGACATCCGGGTCGTCCCTGAGGCGAGGCGTAGTGGTTTGCCAGGTCATAAGGTCTGCTGTGGTAAACGGAACATGAACATAGCAATGTATAACATTCCCTTCTGTCGTGGGGACTGGGATAGTCCGGAGGGGTGCTACGATGTTACCCGAAGTTTTCTCCCCATAAACTGCCCCCTTTCTAGTGTGGGGTGGACTACTAAAGGGAACAGACAAGGTGGTAACGAACCCACTATTCGTCGTTCCGCCAGTAGTTGATTCATCTACTGTCCTCAGTTTTTGTTGGCTGGGCTTTCTTCGGTATTACTCCTATCCCTGACCCCGTGGCTGCAGAGGAAGGTACCGAGCCCGCCTTTCTTGGTGGTGCTGCCGCTACAGGTGGCCGAGGTCAATACGTGGGGGGATTATCCTCCCAATAATCAGCCTCTATAGGGGCAGAAGATTTTGGGTATAGAGGCGCCTGAATCTGTATCTTCTTTAAACGACGATGAGCTTCATCGTCCCACAAATACCAATAATCCATCTGTCCCGGTGCCTGGTTTTCCAGTACCAGGCGCAAGGGAGTTAAATAAGTCGGAATGTCAAAAGATCCGTATTCGGGCCAATCAATGCCCAGGGCTGGCCAATTCTGGGTGCAAAGCTGCAACAAGCGTCTCTTCGACATTCCTTTTTGGACACCGGGTAAAGGCCATTTACTTAACATATAATCCAAAGGGCTATCCGTAGAGGGTTTCCTCTGAGACCCACCCATCCCCCTGACACTCAAATAGAGAATTAAACAGAAAGACGGAGGGAATAGTGGTCTAATCCAGAAATTCCAAGCCAGGGATCTCTGCTCACACCGACTGCTACAGGGGACGGGACAGAAGGATCTCAATTCGACCTCAGGGCTTCCTCGCACGCTATGGCTTCCACCCCGAGGAATCACGAACGAGAAGCTCAGTTCCGCCCACACACCTAACACCCAAGCGTATGAGACAGAAATATTAACCAGTTAACCAGAACAGAACCAGAGCCAGATAGTGTTTCCTTATCCTATTAGGACTCACCTTGTCGGAGCACGAACCCCAGGGGCCGCGGTGAAGTGAGGAAGAGGGGTTAAGCACCCCGTTGGCGCCGTTCCTTGTTCGCCGCAGCCGTCCGGAGTCCAATGTCCGAGCTAGGAGGGTCCCATCTGGGGTCGCCCAAATCCCCCTGCACTTCTACCTGAGTCACCACTTCCTGCTCTCTCTGCACAACTGTTAACCTGCTGCTGCCTCCCACCCCCAGAGGTGGCTGCACTTCAGTGGTGGGTGAAGCCAGTCCCTGTGTATTTGCTTGTATCCACGTGGGGATTTGCCGGGGCAGAAGCTGCTTTATAATCACAGAACATGGCTACACTCAGACGGGTAAGGAGCCCTATGGCTCAAGCCAGCCCCTTCGGGGGGCACAGGGAGTACCTGTGCAGGGTCTGTGGAGCTCCCTGGCAGCTGGGGGAGAATGACTTCATTCCCATGCACATCACGCCAGACTGGAATTCATCCCGTCCCCCCCCAACCCTTGGCCCCCAGACCCCGGCTTCATGGGCTCACGCATCAATGTGCAGAGGCACCGAGAGGCTAAACACAGATTTCCAATCCAATGCATGTACTTGGCTCCTGGTCTATTGACACTCAGGCAGCAAGGGCTCAAGGTTAATTCCTTATCAATACGCTATTGTCAGCTCGTTAATCAAAGGAGGAGGTCAGAGGCTGTGGCGGTGCTGAGGCATGATGGCATGGCAGGACTTTGGGGACATGGAGAACCTCAGCCCTTCCCGTTTACTATGGTCTGCTGAGAGGTATGGCCAATGTCTAGTGTTTAGATGCGTCTCCGTCCTAGCCTGCGGCCTCCCTGCTATTCCAGGCCTGGCCGTCCCACGGCTTAATCCCCACCCCCAGCCCTGCCTCCCCCAAACACACAGCTCTGTCCTGGCACTTCAGGGCTCCTCGGCTATTCCAGGCCTGGGCTAGATGTTTACTGTTCATTTAAATGAAACTGAAATTACCTTTGATCATTAGAGAATCTCAAAACATCACCAGGGGAGAGGTCTGCAGCTGTGTGTTTTCTGGGCCCCCACAGGAGCTGTGAGCTCCTGTGTGCCTTCCACACACACACACACACACACACACATGCTGCATGGATGCCAATAAAAGCCTGCACACACCCACGCATACAAACGCCTGCACACTCACTTGCATCGCTGCAAGCAGGCAGGCACCCACACACGGACACAAGCACCCACACAATGACAAAATCCTTACTGACATGTACAGAGATGGAGAAGACCTGTTATATCCCTCCCCTCCCACTGCAGCCCAGTCCCTCCCCTGGGCTAGTGCAGGATTCCCCATAGCGCAGCCTCTCAATGGGACTTGGGCACCTGTTGTGTCTTTGCAGAGACCCTCAGTACTGTGGTGATTTGCTCCGGTCAGCAGCTCTGCACCTGTGAAATGATTCTCACCCGGGAGACTCAGGAAGGGAGCCAAATTTACTGCAACTGCTTCTGAACACAGCCCCTGACTGAAGCACAGAACAGACACCACACCCACACCCACACCCACCCAGCTCCAGACCTTGTCAAACCAGGATTCTTAGCGCCCTCTGGTGACTCCAGCCTTATATTGCACTGGGTGGCCTAGGAACCTCTGAGATGCTGCATGTTTTGGGGCTTGTTTGTTGCAGATAAAATTCTCTCTGGGCGCAGATCCTGGTGTTTCCGCTATGCCCAGTTTTGGCCTCTCTGCTCAGAATACTGTGCATTTATTCTGAAATAGTGCAGCGCTGTGTGGACACAATGATTCAAAAGGGAAATCCTTAAACCGGCATAAACAAAGCTGGGTGGATGCCCGACTGTGGGAAGTTATTCCTGATTAGTTAAAGCTGAAAACCACACCCTGAAATAACTTTCAAGTGCAGACAAGCCTTAAGAATATCCCAGCTACTCCAACTAAGTCAGGATCTCCCTTTTTCACAGCACTTGTAATTCTTCTTGATGGTTTTCCCTGCTCCTTGCATTTCTGAAAAGACACTTTTTACAGGAATACGCTTAGGAACATAGGGATTTCCAGGCTGACTCAGACTAGTGATCGGCCTAGTCCAGAATCCTGTCTCTGACATCATCAATAGCAGATGCCTCGGAAGAAGGCACAAGAAACCCGGTGTCAGGCAGTTATGGAGTAACCTGCCTGTAAGGAAAGCTTCATCCTAACTTCCAATAGTTAGAGGTGGGTTTGAGCCCTGCCAAAACTCTTGGTTATTATTAATCCATATCATCATAACTCTAGTTCTTCATCTAAACTGTCCAACCCTTTTTCAAAGCACCCCAAGTTCTGGACCCCAGTGAGATATTGTGGCAGCGAGCTCCATAAGCCAAGTATGCATTGCGCGAAAAAGTATTTCCTTTTATTAGTTTAAATTTGCCACATTTCAATTCCAATGAATGTGTCCCCTTGTTCTGGTGCTATGAGACTGGGTGAATGCCAGCTCCTGATCGACCATCTCCAGACCATTCGTTATTATCCTGTCCCCTTGTATTCATCTCTTCTCTAAGTTAAACAACCCCGGTCTTCTCCTCTATTTCGGAACAATCCCACCTTCCTTGTTCTCTGTGGTGGATATGCAGGCCCATCACCTGTGTGACGGGAAAGCTTCCCAACTCTCTCCCAGTTCAAAGCCTGCTCCCCAAAGCCTGCCCCACCACTTTTGAACCCAGATTTGCAACCTGTGCACAGTTCCTGTTAGGCAGTGCACAGAGCACCCACTGCAGGTGGCTGTCCTCAGGACATGCGGGTAGTGTGTTGGGCCTGGAGAAGGACCTCATGTTTGATTTGCCTCTCATAAACCTTTTCAGTTTCAACGTGCCACCGGACTCCTCGTTGTTTTTGTGGATCTAGACTAACACGGCTACCCCTCTGATACTTGGCAACCTGCGAACATGACATCTATAGTGCTCTGTTGCCACGGAGCTACTGAGCTGCAAAAGGAAAGCACATGACCTCGCAAGAGTCACCTTAGGAATGTTATCAAACTTTGTTTTTATGTCTGACTTGCAGAAAAATTGGTTATAGTATCAACATCAATCACACTGAAGAAGACAGGAGAAATAGAAGGCGTAGTGCTGCCACCTGTTGCTCATTTCTGGAATGACAGGTATCTCTTTCATAAATTGCCATTATTTACAGTACAGTTCTATCGGATATGGGTTCTTCTACCTCCTTCACCATTGTATTGCACCTTCCAGCTGTGCGTTAGGCAACGTGAGGAAGTTCTGCCATGTGTGGCTCGTTCTTTCTTTAATCCTCTCCCACGGGGGAAATGGTGTGTGCACGGGAGAGCTGTGTTTTGTTGGGGAGGGGGCGGGTTACGTAGGTTTTTTGGTCACCCATGATTTATCTTTTTTAAATTATTTATATAGCCCCACTGGCATGGATGGAGCTTTCCAGACACATATGAAGACAGGGCCCCAGTCCACAGAGTTTACTGTCCAAATAAATAGACAAAAGACAGTTTGGAGGAGAGGAAGGGAATGCAACAGAAGACCTTTCAAAATTCCTTTCCTAGTTGTGTGCATAGTTAACTCTTGCCTATTTGCCTTATTTTAAATCCTGCCTCTTTAACAATCTTTCCACCACTTCAAAACTTAATCCATTTTTTATGCTTACTACAGTCTCTACAGCGCATGCTCTGCTGGACAGAGATTTAGGTTCTGATCAAGTAAAGTACTTATGCACGTGTTTAACTTGACTTCACATGCCTACAGTTAAGCACGTTTACGTGTTTTGCTGGATCATGATCTTATATCAAAACAATGATAAGCATGAGAACAGTGATTTCAAAAAATGTTTGTGCATGCAATATATTGTCATAAATTCCAGGGCCTGTTAGTTATTGGATGATACCATTATTGTAAATGTAGAATATTAAGTTAGATCCATGGAAATTCCCTTTGTCCAACTTCAGTTGAGCTTTAACATTTATGCATCGCATCATCTCAACAAATAAAGCAATGTAAACTGAATCGCCCATCCACCTCTCCCACACAAAAGCTTGGGTGGATGTGGTGGTTGTCAAATGTGCATTTTTACCACACTAAACTTTCTTCTGTTGACAGGTTTTCTAACTTCCTTACTGGCTATAAAGGAAAAGCCACACATGGATGACTGGCTGAATAGACAGCCAACCTCCTAACAGAGACATGCTTGTTGTGATTTATGTACCTGCAGGTCTGCACTTGTGAAATTCATCAAAATTGGGCCATCTGCATTACTGTCATGAACCTCTAGAGGGCTCCAGGCTCCTTCACTTGCTACCAGAGACCTGATTTGATGGGTTGGATCTGCAGGTGGTTCAAGACTAGTGAAAAGAATTGTTTTGTTTTTCAGTTTGTAGGTAAATTTGGAGCTTGTGGCAGCAAGGTGCTAATACCACTCACTACTCCGGTAAAACCAGCTAGGGCCAGCTTCACAGGGGAGATTTAGGTGCCATCACCACCTTCTCCTCTTCGTGCTTTGGGAATCCCAAGGGGGCTTAGGCATGGGTCAGGAGCACGGTTACCGTGTGCAGGACAGTGGCGGCTGCATGCATGCCCACTAGCAGAAATGTAGGGGCCTAGGGGACTTTACCAGTGGGAACGTAGGCACATAGGGGATGTAGGTGGCTTCCGGGGTAGGCAGTGGCTGAGCAGAGGTTTTGTGAATGCCAGCGGCCTCTAAGTTGTATTTAGGCCCCTAAAGAGATAGTTGGGCAACTAGGTCCCCCCTACTGTGAAGGCTTCACCCCTTAGCCTTGACCTGCAATACCCCACATCAGTCTAGTGCCAGGATCTTCCAGCCCTGCGAACACGCCTGCGTCTGGACCTTCCGTTCCAATGTTGGGATTCCCGCTCGCAGATGGTCAGCTGCGCCACACCGCATGGCAGCTTGGAAAAGTGAACAGATGCCCACTGGGGAATAAGACAGATTACACACAAAAAACATTTTTCACTTGTGATCTGATTAGTATTTGAATGTACCTCTCCAGTCACAAATAGCCAGTGTATTAACCCACTGCTTCAAACAATAGCAAACAAACACAAGGGGGCAAAAAAGGGGCATGTATTGTATAGCAGAAAAGAGGGGAAGAGACAAAAATCGATTTTTAAGCCATATAGAATACCAAATAATATACCACACTTGACCACAATTAAAACTATAGGTCCCTCATGGGGTGTGGAAAAATGAGCCCACCGCTGAAGCTTTGTGGTCACAGGTTATTCTGTAACTCAATTGGCTTGATATGCATTTGCCTAATGTTCAAGGGGATATCTGGGTGTGTACATTAATCCTTAATTTTAAACAGGGTTCATTAATCAGGGAAATTCGTGTAAATAGATTTCAGCCGTTTTCTCTATAGACCAGGGGTCGGCAACCTTTCAGAAGTCGTGTGCCGAGTCTTCATTTATTCACTCGAATTTAAGGTTTCGCGTGCCAGTCATAGATTGTAACGTTTTTAGAAGGTCTCTTTCTATAAGTCTATAATATATAACTAAACTATTGTTGTATGTAAAGCAAATAAAGTTTTAAAAACGTTTAAGAAGCTTCATTTAAAATTAAATTAAAATGCAGAGCCCCCCCGGACCGGTGGCCAGGACCCGGGCAGTGTGAGTGCCGCTGAAAATCAGCTCGCGTGCCGCCTTCGGCACCTGTGCCATAGGTTGCCTACCCCTGCTATAGACAATAGAGCAGATGAATAGTTGGTTTAGTGCTGCCACCCGCTGGCCATGTTGTGAAATAGCCACACAAATAGATGCTCCACAATGTTCAGTACTTGAGTCAACAAATCTGAGTACTACATTTCCTACTCACTGTGATTGTATTAATTCATGAGGTGTGTTCAGTGGAATTAATGCGCTTAAACGTTTCTATAAAAGCTGCACCTACAGAAGTCAGTGCTGAGGCACGTGCTAGTTAGTTTAATAACCTTTCTTTAGTATCTCTGCTCCTTAAGAGGGAGCTTTTACAGTTCTGCAACTCTTTGGTTTGATGTTCAGAAACAAAAATACAGCCTTGGCTATGTGGATTCCCCTGGTGAACAAGAATGCTAGAGAAAACAGCTTGCTACCAAAAGAACACTGTGTATCCAGATTGCCTTCTTGACTGTTTTGGGCATCTCAAGTTAAAAATACACCATAAACAAACGTTCCTGTCTTATCACTGCCCTGAAGGCCCTGTTTGGGATACAGGCAGGAGGGTTTAGTTATGTCCAAGTTTCACAAGCAGAATGGGAGGAAAAATCTGAGTTGACGACTTCTGAAGGGGGAGATGATAACGCAAATCACAGAAAAATGTCCCCAGTGCTGGGAGAAAACTACCAATTCAAAAAATTGTAACAAGTTCATTAAAATGAACCCAGTTAAGTCAGCACTTGAGTGTCATCTTTCCAGTTAATTCACACACACCGCTTATACACAACATGTAAGGACAGGGTTGTGTTGCTACATTGATTGTTATTCTTTTCCTTCATAGTTCACCTAAAAGCAACCTCATTGTCCCTCCTACAAGCTCAGGGATTGGTAACAACTCATGATATATTGACACTTTTTTTAAAGTGCAAGTTGTTCTCTCCAGAGAGATTTTAGAGCTTTCCATTGCTCCTGGACCCTGCATTCTCCCCTCCCATTGTACCTGTAGTTTGCTTGCAATGCTGGGGGGGGGAAAGAGAAGTGAGGAGGGGGGGGGAGAAATGTACTGACAAACTGCTTTTATCTCCACCAAAAGCTCAACAGCTGGAAACAGGATGCTACAATCTGCTTCTCCATTCGGCGGCAGGAGTGAGTTTCAGTGTCTGTGTTACACTGGATTCATTGGGCAGCCTCTAGCGCATGGTGACAGGCAGAAATGGCGACTCTGTGGGTTTTTTTGAAGTCATTGTAAGTTTGATATTTTATTTTCCCCTCCCATCTTTAATTCCTCATCACAGTGTTAGGCTTTTGGGGTCAGTTTAACAGAGGAGATTCAGGAAACAGGATGTGCAAACCTCAGCGTTTGCAGAACGTTGTGCTCTATTAAGAACAAAGACAGTCACGGACGTGTCAAAAGAAGACCCAGAAGGACTCCCCAGTTCTCTCTGAGCTGTTTGGGAAGCTGAAAAAAGCTGCAGTTGGACTGTTGTTTCTGCTTGCAAACTGAGGCAGACTGTAAAATACATTATAAACAGTCTGAATACATTTCTAAATCCCCATTTCAAGTGCATTTGAATAAGCATTTCCTCCCAACCCTGGTACTGGACCCCTCAGTGAAGCGACAGGGTACTAGACTACTCAGCTCTGATTCACATTTGTGGGGTTGCAGAGGAGGAAAGTTATGACATTACAAAGTGGCTCTTGCTGGGGGAACAACTCATTAGCACCCTCGAGTCAGCATGACGGCTGTATGCAGATGGGGAGGCTGCACAGAAAACCACAGGGACGAACTGTGTCCTCAGCCAGCTGTACAGGTGTTCACAGGGCACTGGATCCTTCGAGGAACTAGCATCATTTCAGAGGCCCCAGATTAAATCATGCTGTGCTGGAAAGCGGCAGGCTTTTCCAGGGTTATAATTCAATCTACCCCCCACCCTCCCCAAAAAAATCAGGATCCATGAACACATGGAAAGTCAGATCAGTTAGAATTCAACCAATTCACCCTTCGTAGATTGTAGTATAGCCCTGTGATGGAGCAGGGCGGATTTGACCTGGGAATGTTGCAGGGGAGTTACATTGGGATGGGAAGGAAGCTACCTGAGCTGTAACCTGAGCCAGGGGTGGTGGTGGAAGAAGTGACACCTTCCCCGGGGGACTGAACAAAGGAGAAGAGGAGCAGGGGGAGGGGGGAGGAGAGAGCTGCTGGAGGAGTTTCTAGTTTCAGTTTTGGGCTGGGTGGGAAAACGCAGGGAACGCCAAGCTGGGGGCTAAGTTCCCTAAACCCCCCAGAAGGAATTAATTGAGGGGTTCTGGCTGTATCTACAAGCTCTTCTTGGGACTGTGTTCCTGTCATCTAATAAACCTTCCGTTTTACTGGCTGGCTGAGAGTCACAGTGAATCCCAGGGATAGGGGTGCAGGGCCCAGACTCCCCCACTCTCCGTGACAAGCCCTTCCCCTACTTTAAGCCCTCACTCCCCCCCTCCACAGCAGAAAACTCAAAGAACAGTGTGTTTGCTAGCTTGGCTCATCCCATCAAACACGTCTGTACAGGGAGTAAGCAACACACTCTGAAGTGTCTGTGTGTGTAGATTAGTCAACAAGGCTTCTGGAATGTGACAAACGATGCTAGTTGGTAACGAAGGCTCTCCCCTAGCAGATCAGAGAGAAAGCACTTTCTGAAAGACCCAGGAAATTTGGGCCCAGGAGGGGAGATAGAACTCAGGGTTACAGATACCCAAAGTGACCTCCCTGCACTCCTAGACACACACCGTAACAGACCGGTAAATCTACCCAGTGAAGCACAGCTATTCACCCAACGATTTCAGCAACGAGAGGGAAGCATCAGGGGAGAGGAACAAAGACCAGACACTGAGACAGGTTAGATATTTCACAGATAAAGCTTTAAATTATCTCAGCTACGGGGGTTTGAGTCATCCAGCAAGGGAGCAGCCCCTTGGCCATTCTGCCCCAGCCCTGTTAAACAGAACCAGGCTGACACATCGGGTCGCAGTTACCTGCCCTGCCCTTTCGGAGACCCGACGTTTGATTGCTGTAGCTGATCTCCAGCTAGGAGCAGGGCTGAGGTGCAGTGCCTTGAGGGCAGGGATAGGGAGTGGGAGAATGAGAAGACACTGCAGAGCTTCAGCTGACTCAACAGTGGGCCGGAGGGAGCAGCAGAGAAAAGAAACCCAAAACCTAGGCTAATTGGAGAGCCCTGGGTCACAGAATTGCTCCAGTGTAACAAGACGGAGAGTGGATGTGGATGGTGATGGTGATGTAAGTTATACACCAGGGACTACGACGTGGAAGGCAGCAGGGAAAGAGGAAGAGGGTATAAAAAGGGGGAAGCAGTGCTCCCCCAGTCACAGTAATTCACTCCTTTCTCTAGCCTCCTATGGTGAAATTCCACCCCTGGCAAACCTCCCATTGACTTCAGTGGGGTCGGGATTTTACCCCTATCAAGTAAGTTATATTCATTTAGACTCTCTTGGCTCTACTTAGCACCATCACCTCTGCCCAGCCCAACAACCGATTTGGAGGCTTCAGACATCCAGCTGGGTACGGGATGCCAAGAAATCAGCAATTCTGTGCCTCCACGCTCTGGGGAAGGATGTTGGGATCAGGATTTTATTGTAAGCAGAGAGATGTTGAAGAACGAGAGGCAGAGAAAGAGAGCAGTTTGTTTCCAGTGTGATCCCAGTGAAGAGGGAGCATCTGCTGGGGGTCTTTACACAGGCACTTGCTACCTCCGCCGGGGTGAAGCCTACGAGCATCCAACGCAGTCATACATGAACGAAGTGCAGAGGCTCACGTAATAGGAGGGATATGCCAGCAAGTGACTGACATGAGCAGAGTCCGAGAAGTCCACAGCTCTCACTGCAACATTGTGCTGCCGCCGGGCCTCAATCATGTGCTCTACGTCACTGGCCAGGATGATCCTGTCACCCTTGGAGTAGAGGTAGAGCTCGGGCCACCTCGAAGGCCCCTTCAGCAGGGCATCATAATGGGTCTCGTGGAAGAAGCGAGTCACGGGATGCAGCAAGATCCGCAGCACCACCACCAGGATGGCGAAGACAAGCAGGAGGCAATACTTGAGCAGCACGTTAGTTGATCCCAAGACAGCTGCCAAGGCACGCAGGGCCCCCGTCATGTTTCTTCTGCCAGGGGCGCTATCAAAAATGGTGCCCACCACCTTGAGGCTGCTGAATTGCCTGTGCGTGTGGATGAGCTCTAGGATGTAGCGGTAAAACATGACCCCGCCATTGCTGAACACATGAAACAGCAGGGGTTTCTTTTCAATTTTATAGTCAAAGAGCAGCTCCAGCAGCTTTCTAGCTGGGGTCCGGAGGGACCTGATGCCAAAGGATTCTGCGAAAAACGTCATCTTCCATGGAGCTGTGTAGCGGATAACTGTGCACCCCTGGGAGGAACAGAGAGACACCCATCGAGGGCTGCATGTTACATAGAAAGGCAAGTTCCTTCAGGATCCTAATCTGCCACTGTGTTCATAGCACTTGCCCTACAGGACAGCGCAATGGTCCCTCTTCCTGAATCAGGAATTGGCCAGGGCTGGCTCACCATTCGTGTATCTTTAGTATAACATCATCCACAACATTGGTGAAGGAGGAGGAATTTCCTCCTGTCCCTGGCTGGTGATCATTTGGGCACAGTAGCATCAGGACCTGGTAATACTTACCCCAGCCAAGATCCTATAAAGAAGCCATTTTTATGGGTGGCCTACATCTAATCCTTCTTTGAAGCTTGCTAACCTCTAGCTATTTGATCAGATGGGGGAGGGGGGGGGGGGTGGGTCACAGTAGATTCCACTTAATAGCCACCTTGATATTGACAACTTCTGGTTAATAGCAACATTTGGGTGGGAACCAATCCCATCCCATTGACTTTAATGTCAATGGGATTTGGATATTGGTAATACCATGCTGATTATTAACAACGTGTTTTAGAAGAAAGACCCCAACTGGAGGCAGGTTTGCAGGTTGCAGCCAGGGAAGGAAGTGCTGGGACATACCTTCCCTCACTGCAGCCCTGCAAACCTGCCTCCAGCCAGCACTCACCCTGCCCTTGTGCTTCCTTCTAGGACTGTAGCCCTGTAAACCTGCCGGTGCCCAGGGACAGCACAGGAGGTAAGGGGCTGTGTGCAGGGAAGGAGTGGGGGATGCAGCCCAGACGCCAGAGCTGCACAGTACCTCTCCCTGCACCCAGGGAAGGAAGCACTAGGACATTCTGAGCCCCAACCCAGAGGGAGGTCAAGGAGAGTCACCATGCAACCCCACAG
This sequence comes from Platysternon megacephalum, assembly GCA_003942145.1. NCBI lineage: Eukaryota > Metazoa > Chordata > Testudines > Platysternidae > Platysternon > Platysternon megacephalum. Next base: position 52,631 of record QXTE01000205.1, on the reverse strand, counting down.
TGCCCCGCTCCCTGCAGAAAGCCCCAGCATCTGGGCTGCAGCCCCCTCCCTGCTGCTGCACTGCCTGCACGCAGGTTTGCAGCCAGGGAAGGTCTATCCCAGTGTTTCATTCCCTGGCTGCAGCCCTGCAAATCTGCTTTCCACTTATTACCGACTGAGGGATAACGCAGCTTTTGCTGGTAACCGAGGAACTGTTCATAAGCGGAACCACGTACCTAAGAGCTTGGGCCGCTTGGCGATATAGCTGAGCCCCCACATTTAGCTACGGGCCGTGTGTTACTCGGACTATGGCAGGTTTTCATGCTGCCAGGCACCCAGGTGCTGAAGCAATGGGCCCCCACAGAAGAAACGTGGGTGAAGCTAGCTGTAGAAGCCCTCAATCTTTCACATTGGCTCAGCAAAGGCATTTACTGGCGTTTCTGCTTGAGAAATGCAGAGAAAAGGCATCAAAACCGCTATGTCCAGAGGGGAGAAGCGAGGAAGAAATCTTCACCTAGTCTAATAGATTTTAAATCATCTGGGTGTTGCATTCATACTTCCTAGGGGAAGGAAGGTCCACCCACATCTCTATTAGAACCCTACACATCCCTTCACTTCCCCTGGATTTCCTACCCTCGAGGGTCTGCATCCTGCCCATCATCCTTCTGGCCAAGGAAGACTTGCCAAGAGTCCCATGGCAGCATGTCAAAAATGCTCATTTGACCAGCAGGGGTGACTGATGGCCGCTGGGCAATAAAAAGTGCTGCATTACCCATCTTCTCCCACAGGCTGAGCATGCTGCCCCCACTGGGCTTCCTACCCACACATAGCATGAGGCTGGCAGGGGAGCTGGGGTCTCCCACATGGCATCGCAGAACACAAAGCCATGGTCAATTATCAGGCGTACCCTCCCCATTCAGTTTCTGAGTCCATAACCACCCTATGGCTTCAGCTTCATCTGTAAAGATTCAAAACGTTCATTTAAGAGATCTCGGAATTAGGGAAATAAAAACCAATAATAATAAAAACACCAAGGTAACATAAGCACTCAAATAACTGCAGCTAAGCACACCAAAAAACAAACCCTCCTGCATCTCGTCGACCCCCCAACACCTTATGATTTGAAACTTTTACTCATTGTCTGTATAAATATTGCTAGGATAGTGGTTACACTGAAACTATGCAAGCACCACACCCACCACTAGCATTTACAGTGATCAAGCCCTTAGGAAATAAAATCCTTGGGGCAAAGAGCTGTTTAATTTTTCTAACTGGAGAGCAGCATGTGGCAGGTGCAGCCGAGCTGGGGCGTTCAGCCCACAGAGGAGAATAGGTACATGACATAAAAGAACTACAACCCTCATAAGGCACCGGGGCACCCCACATGAAAATCAAATGTTCTGGTTTTGGGTGTTTGAGGTAATAAACAACAAATCCACAGAAAGCAGATGCTTTTTGCAAAAAATTAGTCAAAAACCCAATTTTCCATTAAAATTGCAATGCCATGTTTCTGCCAGACACAGTTGTGTGGCTTAATCCTTGTAAAGTGCTAAATATTCGTCATATAAGGGTCAGAAGGAAGTTCATTCTCCATGGCTCATTCCATCCTTAGAGTCTCTGCTAGGATTGCTTAAAAGGGAACTAGTTACGACTAAATGAAACGGTGTATTTTAGAATGCAGACACCTGTCTTTCTGGCAACGGGACTGAGACACCAAATGCATTTCATGTAGGATACTGAGCAGTTGCAGAATGCTGTGGCCAGTAGCAACCGAGCTGTTACCAATCCAGAGACATCGAGTCACAAGTCATTCTGTACTAGAACACACTTTAATTTATGTATCAGAGGGGTAGCCGTGTTAGTCTGGATCTGTAAACAGCAACAAAGAGTCCTGTGGCACCTTATAGACTAACAGATGTATTGGAGCATAAGCTTTCGTGGGTGAATACCCACTTCGTCAGATGCATGCTTATTCACCCACAAAAGCTTATGCTCCAATACATCTGTTAGTCTATAAGGTGCCACAGGACTCTTTGTTGCACTTTAATTTATGGATCTCACATGTCAGGTTAAACAACAACAGTTCAGAGGCTGCCATGTGAGGCAGTCATGCTGGGTAGTACTCAAAGTAGAACTTTGGCATCTATCTTTGCAACAAAACAAAGTCCATTCTCACATATTGAGAAACAGATGAGAAATAATGGGCCGAAATTCCACTAGGTCCAAAAGCCACGCACTTTCCATCATTCCATGGACCAACAAAGCAAGATATTTTAAAAGGGGACTAATAATGAGACACTGTCAGAAACTTCCACTTCTAGGTCACTCTATCAAATCCTGTCCAGGTTGGTAATGACTGAACATTGTTACCATCTGATGGCTGTTCCATAAATTGTGTGAAATGAGTTTAGGGGCATCAAATCAATCCCCAGTAGCTAGGCAACCTGATCACAAAAGCCACCAACAACCAGCACACTTGTTAGTCTCAGAAGAAAGGCCAGAGGCTGAATAAGCCATGGTTGAACTTGCCTTTGACCCTTACAGTTGGCCCTGCCAGGTCTGTACAGCTTGCACTCTCACTGCCCATGTTATACATAGTCTGTGGATAAATGGAGGATAAAGATTTACACCGGTTTTCAAATCTTTAAAACTTCAGAAACTTTGAAAAAGGCAACAAATAATTCCTTTTAGGAAGCACTTCCTGCCTCTTCGTTGTACATACAGTATAACCAGGGTCTTAAAGACAGTGTGCAGAGAATGTCAACATGCTATTTGAAAATGCAAGGAGCTTTCACACAAAAATAAGTCCAGCGCTTTCTTCTAGGGCTTCTTTGGAGTCGTAAGAAGGGGTAAGGTCTTTTCACCAGAGTGCAGGGGAGAAAATTCCTCACGTAGCCTTGCTACAGCTTTATATTGGCATAGAAAGATGAATGATTTACTCACCTTCTGATGGTAGATGGTGCTGTATTTCACCAGGTGTTTATCACGGCAGCCAGCCCACCCCAGCAGAATGACCACAGGCCGGTTATTTTTGTTTCCCATCTCTGGACTAGTGTCTGAAATAAACCAGATTTTTTTAAAATGGAACTGCCCGTATTATTTGTGTTACAAAACAATCAAGACTGGGGCCCAATTGTACTGGGCACAGTACAAAAAATAAAATGACAAATCTTGCCCCAAACAACTTATAGTGTAAAGAAGGACAAAAGGCTACAGGCCAAGGTAGGACACAAATAAGGGGGTAAAGACGCTAAAAACTAGAAGCTCACATTATAAATGTTTCTAAAATTCAGGTTTCAAAAAAATCCATTTACCAGTGGCAAATGGCAAGTTTTTCCATCACTGTACGTGGAGGGAAACAGGCTCCTTGATTTTTGGAGAAGTTTACATTTGCATTAAAAAAAAAGTTTCCCGCTCAGTTGGTTCCTTAAGGCCTGTCTACACATGGAGTTAGCTCAGATCCTTTGAAAGTGGGTTAAGCTAACCAGGAACAAGGCACTATTATTCCAAAATAAGAGTGTCCACATGGGGAGTTAATCAGGAATAACTCCATGTGTAGACAAGCCAAAGATATTCGTTTTGTCTTGTTTTTAAGCCACCCCAATAGTGCTCTCGGCCCTTTCAAACGACATAAAAAGATGTGGTCGTTGCCCCAAAGATTTCCCAACCTAATACCGGATGCAGTGGAACGAGAGCGACAGACACCAGCTGGAGAAGGACCTGGGATAGGCAATAAGCTTCCAGGGTGACGGTCGGGCCCTGCCCAGGGTGTTGTTTCCATACACAGACCATTCTGCCACGAATAACTGTTTCTGATTAACACTCCCAGGCACAATGGAGGAAGTGATTTAAAGGAGGCAGGAGCCCTGTGTATCCCCAGCTCACCTGAAGCCACCAGGGAGCACAGCCCAGTATCCAAACAGGATTATTTTGCTAACAGGAATGTGAGATCGAAGGGTGAAGGGTTACGGGCAAGTCCTGCAACAGCAACACCCCTGCCACTAAGCCCCTCTGGGCTACTAGAAACAACACTGCACAGCCCCTGGGGCACTCGCACCCCTCCACCGGGGGCATTAGACACCTGCCTCCCCTAACCTCGCCCCATCCCCTCGCCTCTTCCTCCCAGGGGCATCAGACACCCCCCCCCCCCCCCCCCCCCCCCCCCCCCCCCCCCCCCCCCCCCCCCCCC
>QXTE01000205.1:22283-36674 GCA_003942145.1 Platysternon megacephalum | reverse complement strand
CAGTTCCTGTGTCTGAGCTCTGAGAACACACTGAAAAGGAATGGCGTGCACAGAACTGTTTTCTGTCTGATTTGGATAATGAAATCCTGAACAATTCCCCCCTTAGACTTTTCCCTCTCAGTAACACAGATGCTAAACTCCAAGGCTGTGTGTGAGCAAGTGCTGAGTGTATAAAGGCTGCTACGTTTGTCTACATAGTCCCTGCTCCATCAGGATCTAATATGCTGCTTTTAAATACATTGAATATGAAAGATATTGTATAATTCCCCTTCCCCTTCTCCTCCGGTCTGTTACTTATTGTGAAAGCCTGGTATGAAAACGTGTGACCTCAGCTGTAGGAGAGGATTATGCCTCTAAAGACATGTCCTGCCCTTACTCCGTGGGGAACTTCAAAGGGAATGGCATGCAGGATTAACTATACGGCCTTTAGTGCTGCTGGTTTAAATCCTGCACTTTGGTTGTGCTGGTTTTTTTAATTGAGGGAATGGGGTTGTGGTCTTCTGACCCCTCTTAAATTCTTCCTGGCCTGGCAATATGCACTTCCATCCAAAATTCTCGCTATATGCTAATTACCCAGACTCAGATAGAGCTAGGCAGTGAGGCAGGTGGGGAGCAGCTCTGATGCTCTTGAATTTAATTCCGACAATCTCCCATTTGAAATGTCAGTCCCTTGTCATAAAGGAAGGGTGGGGGTTGCCGCCACCACCCCCAAATCTGCAGGATCATGGATTCTTGACCTTTGAACATGAAATGTATGTCTTTATCTCTTCTGTTACACACCACACGAGAGAGAGAGGCTCCCAGATAGAGCACTATTCAAATCTTAACACTGTTCTAGTGCCTCAGTTAGCTGGAGATCAATGAATCAATGAGAGGAGGAGAGATTTGGTCTCCCTTTTCCCCACTCGTAGAACACTTGTCTTCTTTCACTGTAAGCTCTTTGGGGCAGGGGACTTTTCTACCTCTTTGTCTAGCCCCAGAGCAGTGGGGCCCCGATCCTGATTGGAGCCTCTGGGTGCTGCCGTCTTAAAAATATTAAATAATTGTAATTAATAGTTTGCTGCCCCAATAACTGCAGTCCTTAGTCTGAGAACCACAGGGCTAGACTGGGCAACCATTTCATTGGTGAGCACTTACATGAGGAGTCCTAGTGAGTAATGGTTGCAGAATCAGCCCCAAGAGACCATTTCCCTGAGTCTCTCCGAGCGAAGTGCTGTGCAGTTCTCTGTATCTTGAGGATCAAACACGCGGGAACATTGCAGTGGGCTGCGGATGTGAGAGCCGGGAGGAATAACACCCCTCTTGTTGCTTTTGTTGTCAGGCGATCGTGGGAGCAGCCCATCCCGGCATTGTGGACGCTGTGCTGGGCGTGCTCAGCTCGATGCACTTGGAAGTTCAGTATGAAGGTAGGAGCCAGCACTGTATTGCCCCGTCCCTTGTGCTGTCTGCTGAGGAGGAACGCAGAGTTTCGAGTCATTCGTGGGGAGGTTCTCAGTGAGCCCGTCACAGCCGCAGTGTCCCCGGAGCTCAGCTCAAGCTGAGAGTGTGAGCACTGAGCTGGGTGTATTTGCCTTTCGGCTGCTCACTGAGCTCTAAGGAATTTAGCTGATCTGGCAACAGGAAAGGAAAACAGGCAAGTCACAAGGCCCGGAGGCGGAGTGCCCGTTACCGCACAGACCAAGCAGCTGGGTGCAATACCGGATCGCACCCCCGGCTACCCTCTGATGGGGGGGGGGGTGTTTGTAACCCAGCTGCGTGTTGTCAGCGCGCCACTCCCCAGCTCCAGCCTCCATGCCCGGCCCGGGGGGGGTGTTGCTCGTGCAAAGGCTGTGCGTGTCTCCGGCTTTCCCCCTCCTACCAAGGAGGGCCGATGTCTCCCGTCGCTGGGTTGCAGGAGCGGGCTGGGGACGCGGGTCTCCAAGGGCGGGTTAACGAGCTGGGCGGTGGCTGCAGGCCAGCAAAGCCCAGCCCGGGCGGCAGAGCCTGGGGGCGGCAGGGGCTGGGGACAAGCCGCCCGCTCTCTGCTGCCCCCAGGCGGGCTGTACTGACCGCAGGGGGTGGAACGGGATCCCCTGCAGGCTCCGGGCAAAGGCCGGTCCGGCCCCCCCCAGCTCACCCGGGGTGGCTCAGCCCTTTCACCAGCCCTTTCCCACGGGCAAATGGGAGCGACCAGCGACCCAAGCCCGCCTGCACCACCCAAGGCGCAGAGCCCAGCACCCGCAGGCTCCCGTCCCAGGGGCCTCTCCTCTGCGGTCTGGGTGCCCCCGGATAACCAGTGCACGGGGCTGTGCCTGGAGCAGCTGCAGGGACCCCGGGAGCCACCGCCCCGCCCGGAGCCGCATTCCAGGGGCTGCAGCCACAGCTCGGAGGCCGGGGCTCCCCTGCGCTCTCAGACCTACCTGGGATGTTTGTTTGCATGCCCATAATGCATTGCGCATCATGACCCGCATCCTGACTCCCTGGTCCATGGGCTGGGTTTGCTCCCAGAGACCCTGGTTCCGAGGAGCAAACTCACGGTTTAATTGGGCCAGAGCAATAGGCTGTAGAAACAGGGGTGTGACGGGTTTGGTCACAGAAACCCCCTTGGGACTGTCACCTGATGTGCTGAAATTACCTCTGAGCCCGTTTTCCCTGCCAGCTTGGGACTCCAGAACCCTGCCTTGTTGAGCCAGACACGCAAGCCTGCTGCAACACAGACCCTGGGTCTGGACCATGCCCCTAAAGCTGCAGTCTTTAAGTGAAAACTGCTCAGCAGGTTACCTATCTCCAGCACCCAGACACCTAATTCCCAATGGGATCCAAACCCCAAATAAATCCGTTTTACTCTGTATAAAGCTTATACAGGTTAAACTCATGAATTGTCCCCCCTCTATAACACTGATAGAGAGAGATGCACAGCAGTTTGCACCCCCAGGTATTAATCACTTACTCTGGGTTTACTAATAAACAAAAGTGATTTTATTAAATATAAAAAGTAGGATATAAGTGGTTTCAAGTAATAACAGACAGAACAAAGTAAGTCACCAAACAAAATAAAGCAAAAACACGCAAGTCTAAGTCTAATACATTAAGAAACTGATTACAGGTAATATCTCACCCTCAGAGATGTTCCAATAAGCTTCTTTCACAGACTAGACTCCTTCCTAGTCTGGGCCCAATCCTTTCCCCTGGGACAGCCTGTAACAATGCTGGTTCTGGTGGGACCCAACTGAGAGTGCCAATTTAGGACAAACTGCTTAAAGCAGGGCAGTTACAGCCCAAGGCTGGGGTTTTTCCACCTCTAAGGCAAACCAAACCAGCCAGACAGAGAAGACTTTGGTCTCACCCCACTGGCTAACCACAAGTCACACAAGCAATTCCCTTAGACACTCCAGTTTCCCAGTATCACCACCAGTGCCACTCGTTATGGGGACAAATGGTTATGAAAACCAATACCCCAGTAAAAGAAAAAAGGTTCTCTCGATCCCAAAGGACCAAACCCCAGACCCAGGTCAATATACAAATCAGATCTTACCCACAAATCATGCTGTTGCCAATCCTTTAGAATCTAAAATCTAAAGGTTTATTCATGAAGGGAAAAAGATATAGATGAGAGCTAGAACTGGTTAAATGGAGTCAATTATATACAGTAATGGCAAAATTCTTGGTTCAGGCTTGTAGCAGTGATAGAATAAACTGCAGGTTCAAATCAAGTCTCTGGAGTACATCCCCCGCTGGGATGGGTCATCAGTCCTTTGTTCAGAGCTTCAGTTTGTAGCAAAGTCCCTCCAGAGGTAAGAAGCAGGGCTGAAGACAAGATGGAGGAGATGCAGCAGTCTTTTATAGTCTCTTGTCATGTGGCCTTTCTTTCTTTGTTCCAAAGACAAGCATTCGGGCACATGGCAAGAAAAAACCTTAGAGTTCTGTCCATAGGCAGGTCCCTGCATACCTTGCTGAGTCACAAGGTGTATCTCCCTTCTCTCAATGGGTCAGTTGTATAGCGGATGGTCCTTAATGGGCCATCAAGCAGGCTAGGCAGAGCTGACACCAAATCGTCTGGAGTGTCACCCAGAAGCCTAGCACAAGTTTGAACTACAGACAGTATAGAGCCAATACTTATAACTTTAAATACAAAAATGATACATGCACCCAGCACATCATAACCTTGTCTTAGACACCTTATTTGACCCCCTGTATACAAGATTTGGTGCCACTACAGGACCTTGGTTGCAACAATGATCTATACGGTCCCAGTTCATGTCAATAACGTCACACAGCCCTTGTTAGTTCCACCAGACATCTCAGGTGGTAAGCAGGGGATTTCTCATGACTGGCCCCTGGCGTCCTGCTCCACCCCCTTTTATAGGCGGGAATCTTTCATCTCCCTGGGTCCCCACCCCTCCTTCTAAATGGAAAAGTACCAGATTTAAGATGGATTCACATGTCCTGTGAGACCCGAGCCTCCATTCTCCCTGGGCTGGCCCACACATACCCAGGAAGGGTTGCAGGTAAATAAACCCATTTACAGTTCACTGATTCTGAAGCAGCCTTACAAGTTTATATCTTATTCTCCTAACTCCAGACATAGAAATAATACATGCAAACAAATAGGATGAACACACTCAGTAGATTACAAGCTTTCTAATGACACCATACAAGGGGTATTTAGCATATTCCAGTTATGTCATATTCATAAGCATATTTCCATAAAGCATATGGATCGCAGCATCACAAGGGGGTATAGTCACCGTGATGTAGCAGAGTGATGCTCTTGCCCTGAAGGTATGCTCTGGTTTCTCTTCAGATTGTATAAATCTTTTGCTGTTTACTAAAGATTTCCGTGGAAAGGAACATTTATGAGTTTTTACCCAATTTTTTGAGGCTTCACTTCGATGAAGCTACTTGATGTTGTGAAAAAAGGAGGAAAGGAATTAACTGTTTGTGTTACATACAAAGACATTGATGTTCATTTTTAAAATGTTCTTCTTTGTGAGCTTTTTATTATTATATTTATGTATTTATTTTTGGAGGGGAAAAGGTTACTTGCTTTTTGTATCAAACAGGTTCAACTGTGTAAAATCCATTTAGAGTTCAATATATTAGTGAGGTTCTTTTTAAGCTGGGTATATTTTGTGACCCATATTGCTGCTAGGTTGAACACGTTTGCTTAGTATTAATAATGACTTGCCAAAACAATACTTTTGTATAACGTAACAATAACTTGCAGATCTATTTTAAATTGTCATTTTCTTTGTGCATTGTTTCATTTCCAAAGTAAGGATTTAGAATATTAACTAATCGCTATGCTCTATGCACAGAATTTAGCTCCAGCTGCATGTTTTCTGTTCTGTAATGGTGCAAAAAGAGGGTACTCATATTGGCCTAAATGATGTTATGCAGAAGTCACAATTAATTCTTTGGCCTCAGATTTTCCTGTAAGAACATCAGAACTGCCATACTGGGTCACACCAGTGGTTGATCTAGTCCCAGCTTGGGACTCCTGCGTCTGACGAAGTGGGGATTCACCCACGAAAGCTTATGCTCCAATACGTCTGTTAGTCTTAAAGGTGCCACAGGACTCTCTGTTGCTTTTTACAGCTCCAGACTAACACGGCTCCCCCTCTGATTCTATCTCTGATAGTGGCCAGTACCAGAGCTTCAGAGGGAGTGTACAGAACAGGGCAGTTGGAGTGTTCCCCTGTCTTCCCCCTCCCAGGCTCTGTAGTCAGAGGTTTAGGGTTGCTTCAAGCATGGTGTTGCATCCCTGACCATCTTGGCTAATTACTTTTAACTTATCTAGTTCTTTTCTGAACCCAGTTACGCTTTTGGCCATCAGAACATACCATGGCAATGAGTTCCACAGGTCAGTTTAATCAGGTGAAGGCCCCTCTCCCTCTGTTTTGTTTGTTTGTATTATGGGAAAGGGGAACTGAGGGTTCTTACAAATCTTTTAATTTTAGAGCTCTGCGTTCTGTACAGCCCAATCCTCATAAGGGAAGTTGAACAGAAATTGGCATGTCTTTCCACGGACACTGAAATGCTCAAAGAAAGGCTTTTCAATGTGCAATGCATCATGGGTATGCAAATGAGCTGGTGCTCCCAGAGCCCTGCTCCCAGACCAGACCCAGCTTCTCCCTTCTGCTGTGAGCTGAGCTGAGAAGTGCTGGTGGGAAGCTGCTTCTGGCCTCTCAGCAGCTGCCCTGGGGATGGTTGGCTCTGCTGCCCGGCTGTTGGAGGCATCCGAGCAGGTGGCTGCAAGCCGAGGGGGACATTGAGTGTGGCGCCTGAATCTTTACTACATAACTGGGTAAAGGTTTCATATTTGCACTAATCCTGGAGCTTGATGACTCTCTGAGGTGCTCTGGAGTCCTGACTCTGCCCCCTGCAGGTGGCGGGCCTGGGAGTTCCCAGCAGGAGCTGTTGCCGCCGTGTGCCAGCACTTTCCATATTCCCAACATTCCCAGACTGAAACTCCTGAAAGGTGTGTGGGGAAGCTGCTCCTGCCCCTTCCACCTGGAGCCTGCTGTGGGCCAGCGCTGCTCTCAATGGTGCACCTGTGTAAAATTAATGTAACCCTCACCTGTCCAGTACCCCAGCACCCTCCCACTGTGTCCCAGAGAGCTCTGTGCAATACAGAGATCCATGCCGTCATAGAAAACCAGCCATGTTTTGGTTGGGCTCTTTGCCATCCACATACTCTTGCTGGCCAGCCCACGGGGTATTAATGTCACCTGGGATCTACAAGCCCAGGAGAACGTGTTTCTGCTCTCGGATGCACAGAGTGTATCTTGGCCTCCTGTTCTGTTTCCGAGCAACTTCCAGACGGGAACAGAGCAGAATCCAACCCTAGTCAAGGAGGTTTACTTTAAACAGGCAGAAGGAAAATACAGCTCTTTCAGAAGCCAGCATTCAACCCATTGTCTCTGATGTTTCACCTGCTGCTGAGATTGCTGTGCAGACTTGTTAGAGCACCAAGGTGGCACTTTGGCCTCTTTCCTTGTCTTTAGCCATTCAGCTGATAAAGGATCTCATGGACTATGAAGTCCGGCCAGTGCTGCTGAAGGGTCTGGTTGAATTACTTAAACCCCCAGGGAAAGAAACTGCTAAAGTGAAAGGCAAAGCCCTGGAAGGTAAGAGGTCACAATAGTTTCCCTTCATGTCTGCTTGGAGGCTGCAGAGTGCTGCAAAGTGGGTTGCTCTTTCTCTGCTTGCTCAGGTGACTCTCACCAGCCACTGATGGGCGACTTTGGTACCTTAGTCTCTTTGGGTGTAACCCAGGGGTTCGCAAACAGGGGGTCACAAAGTTATTACCTGGGGGGTCACGAGCTGCCAGCCTCCACCCCAAACACTGCTTCGCTTCCAGCATTTATAACAGTGTTAAATATATAAACAAGTGTTTTTAATGTATAAGGGGGGGTCGCACTCAGCGGCTTGCTGTGTGAAAGGGGTCACCACTGCAAAAGTTTGAGAACCACTGGTGGAACGGGCCCTCGCTAACCCATCCCTGCGCTACCTTGGCAGAGGTCAGATGCTGCAGCCAACCTCCTGGCTGATTTGAGATGGTGTTGGCGATTCAGAAGAGGAGATGCAGAAGTCTCTTCCTGGTGGTCATGGTACCCATTGCAGTGGGCCCTGTGTGCTCCTCTTGCAGCCTGGACCCCCTCTCCAGGGAGCAGTGAGGTCACCTGCAGTGGTAGGCTATGGGAGGGCGGGGAACAAGTGGCTGGTGCTGGGTCCTGCTGGGAGGCTGATGCCCACCACCACAGGACACATAGCAAGGGGCTAGGCGCCCCCGTCCCCTTCCCAGGAGGACCTAGAAACCACGTGTCCCTTAAGCTCTGCCTGACAAGAGGCCAAGGTAGACGAGAATCTCCCTCTTTTCTCCTCCCCACTTCATCAGGGCAGCTGAGCTCCATGGGTAGGTTGGTGCAGTCCCAGCACGTGGGGTGTCCTTCCTGGGATTGCGGCCGCTCTCTCTTTTCCCTTCCCCTTTCCCGCGACAGGGTGAGAGGAGATGGCAGGCAGGGCCCCCATGGCAGCTGGAGGCCGGCACTGCACTCTCCAGGCCTCCATATCCCCTGCCCCTGTCCCCACTGCAGTGTACAGACGTACCTCCACATATGGAGGTCAGAGCTTCCTCTGATGCAGGCTCCTGAGTCCTGTTCGCCAGTGACCCTCTGGCGAGTTGCAGGGATCAGCTTTGTCTGTTTTGGGTAATGGGCACTGCCAGGCAACAACAAACATCCAGCTTGTTGGAGCCCTCGGAGCAGGAATGGGAATTTTGATGCTATTTGTGAATTGTGTGGATTTGTTCAGTGAATGCAGCAAAGTTAATGGAGAGCAGGGGATGCGGCGCTGTCTTTCAGAGGAGAGCTCACACTCAATTCCCTTCTGCATGTGGCCAGAGGAAATTAAAGATCCCAGGACACCTTTTCAAGAGTCAGGGAAACCCACATCCTGTCTCAATGAAACAGACTGTAACGTCCCAGGCTGTTTGAGCTGCTGCATTAGCCTGACACAGTCGCTGAGCAGTGAGAGCTCCTTGTGAAGCACTGGGCTACAGTACATTTGTATATAGATTCCCTTAGGGATGTTGCTCTAATCTCACAAATCCTCTTTTCTTCAGGTGCTACTGGTCTGATTCCCCAGGTTATAACTAAAGCTTTCTGGCAGAAGTATGGCTCTAGCCATAGTTTTCATCCTGTCTAATGTTCCCCCATTCAGACCCAGCCACACTCCATCTTCCGGAGCCCTTGTCGGTGTATATCCAGCAAGCTGCTGCAGCAAAAACCATCGGGTAAGAAAATTCAAAGCAAAATACAACGGGAGATTTATACAGGATTTAGAGAAGCTGCTTCCTTTACGGAGAAAAGGCCAGTCGTGATCTTCCTAGGTACTCTTTAGCCCTCTGCCATTGCTGTCTGCGTATTTCCCGGTGGCTCTGCAACTCCGCCATATAGACTTCGGGGGCTTTCATCCATTCACAACAGTGCTCAGGAGCTTAGCGAGAAGCACTTCCGCTTGGGTAGCAAAATCCAGATCCGCCCCTGTTACTAACAACACCTGAAATTATTCAGAGCTTTTATTGTAGGTGAAATATAATATCAGCCTTTACTCTGGCCATTAATACAGAGTCAGAATGTTCCCTCTGTTTCCAGGCCAGCATAGCGAGGGACAGTGTTAGCACCTTGCCACATTCCTGGACCAAACCATGCTACATAACAGTACAGAGCCTGTTGTATTCTCAGAGAAGCAGAGAGTCGCTTGTAGTGAAATGCCTCGACTTAATAATTTTACATCGACAGCGTAGTGCATGGAACCAAAGTCAGTGTCTGACCCAGTGAATCCCGAAACTCTGTCTCCATGCTTCTCTGTAGCTCACTTCCTGTTAGAGCTCTGCAGAGTCCACAAGATGGTCCGATGCCAAATTGCTCCTTTTAAAAGCAGAAGATGACGCAAAACACCGGCCATGTTGCTTTCTCCAGTGATGTGCTCAATAATAAAATAATGTAATTTACTGTTCCACCCTGGATGCTGCATTCTATGGGGTAACGTGGTGGATTTGCTAGGATTTAATATGTAAATCAGGTGGTGTTATTGTCAATCGTGAAAAGAATTGTAGAGCCCCAAACATAGATGTTAAGAAGTTCACATGCAGCGATGGGCTTCCTGTTCAGTTTAAGAATAGCATCCGCCCTTGTTCATTGGTGTCAGTCATTCGCTGGTGAACATGGAAAGATGGAGGCATCGCTTTGCACGTGGATCAGCACCACACCTAAGGCAACAGGACCAGAATCTGTCCCTCCAAATTGCTAGATGTGGCTCTTTCATTTCATTCCCAGGAAGCTCCTGTTGCTGTGGGAGCCTTCTCCCATGCAGCAGAGCCTTGGAGCCTGACTGTGTTGATTTCCTTGCAGCATTCTAGCCAAGGACTCCACCAAACTGGCCGAAGAGATGATGCAGCTGAGAGTGGTGCACGGCCTTATGTGTGCTATGGGGAACCAGGATCATACCACCTGCCAGAGACAGGCCAGCATCACTCTAGAGGTGAGTATCTCTGTGGGGGGCAATGTGTATTTTCATGTGGATTCCTCCCCCTAAGCTCCTGAGCAGTGGGCGTTATTCAGAGAAAGGGGATCGGTCACACTGGGGCAAGGCTGGAAAAAAAGGGGCATTGATGATACAGCAACGTACCGACGGTTTCTGTGTCCCCTCTCCTGTTAGTGCTCGAGGACGAGCTTATCCAACCCGTTCTCCTTCCGCTTAGCAGTCAGGATTCCCCGACAAAAAACCTTCATTGAGGTGGAGTTAAGGGCAGTAAATAACTGAGAAGAAACCTTCATGGAATGGGTTGCAGTTTTGAATAATACAAAATCAGGAAATTCGACATAAAGACCATGCTTCAAACCCAACCCAAAGCCTGCAACCTAGAGAAATCCAGAGTGAAGGTCCTCCAGTCCGGTCCACAGGGGACGTCGGCTCCAGAGCCCAGGGGTGCGATGGTTAACGATACCCCTGCCGATCACAGAAGCTGAAATATCCAGCTGCTCTAGCAGGATGGGTGGGGCTTGGGTGTGGTACCAACCCTTTCCCCATCTATTTAACCCCGGCCTCCAGCAGCGTTGGCGCTCAAAGAGGTGAGCAGCAGAATGGGGGCAATGGACAGATAAATCCCAGGTGGGACGGAGCACTTTACCATCCTGGGAGGGTGCTGCTTTTCAGTAGAGCCAGAGCCCTCCTCCCTCCTTTTGCACTTATTGGGGGTGTTTTGTTGCAGTATTTTGTCCGGACATTTCCCATTGTGGAGCAGCATGTGAGGAAGGCAACAGGAGAGACTCTGTTCCAGCTTCTTATGGTAAATGGGCTTCTCTAACTGCCAGGGCGTGTTACTGGTCTGGAACATGGGTCCATTTTGCAGGGATAATGGGGACTGGGTTTCATTCCTCTAAAGCCGCAGTGGAGCTCCAGTTCCTGATCAGACTCCAGAGCCCACTGGGGTCAGATCACAATGTCCTCAGTGAAGTGAATTGCTTGGGTTTTGGCCCAACACCCCCAGCAACGTCACTCCACGCAGTGGATGTCAATGTGCACTATCCATCTGTACTAATGAGGTGGGACAATTGGCGCAAAGCAGAGCGGGACCTGAGTTCTGAAGTCTGGGGAGAGGGGATGGTTCTTTTCTGACTTGGGGCCCCGTCGTTAGTGTAACTGGAGTAACACTGAGGGATGTGTCTGGACTCACATTTGCGTGGGGATGTTGGAAAAGTGGTGAGACATGCAGGGCTAGCAGTGTCCCAGAACGAGGAGTTAGGCATGAGCCTCTGTCTGAATCTGAGCTCTCCTGCCTTGAGGTAGCTCAGGACTGAACACCATGTAAATCAGCGGAAGCCCTGGCACATGGGCCCTTTAAACCTGAGCAGGACAAAGCCATAGGAAATGTCCTGCAAGCAACAATCCTGGCCCGTGCTGGACTCAATGGGGCCTAAGAAGACTTTCCCAGTTCCCTTTTATTTCCTTTTGGGGGAAGTGGTAGATGGCAGACACAGCTGGTGAAAAGAGACACAGCTGGGTCCGTTAACTTCAGAAGGGCCGTGCCAATTTACCCCATCTGGGTGTCTGGCTCTTTGATTGCCCGGTGCTCAAAGGCCAGGCCCATCCTCAGGAGGGGATGGGGGGAAGAGAGTCTGGGACTGCTATGTACCTCTCGTGCATGGCTGTTGAGCTTAACCGAGCGCCAGGGGAGAGCGCGAACGCAGTCCCCCACTACCACAAATTCTGCAGGCGAGTTTCCCGCATTTGGGGAAATCGCAGGGGTCAGCACACCCGCAGTGCAATGGATGAGCCTCACCCTGGGAAAACCACCTTCGTGATCATGGTATCTCCCCTACAGCACAGGTTACACACTGATTAGCCGGCCAACCGCTCACCAGGGAATTAGCCCTTAACCTGTTCTAATGTGAACAGCCTCTGCCTTGCAGCAGTGGAGAGCTAAGGTCCCTCTAAGCTGTGCAGACGCGTGGCCGCACAGAGGCACAGTGGGGAGAGACACCTCTCCCCCAGCCTCGGGCTGCTGCGGCGAGAGAGGGCTGGGGGGAGTCCTCTCTCCCCACCGCAGCCCCCTGGCATCCCGCACCCCAAACCCCTCATCCCCGGCCCCACCCCAGAGCCCGCACCCCAAGCCTCTGCCCCAGCCCTGAGCCCCCTCCCACACCCCAAACCCCTCATCCTCAGCCCCACCCCAGAGCCCACACCCCCCCTGCACCCCAAGCCTCTGCCCTAGCCCTGAGCCCCCTCCCACACCCAAAACCCCTCATCCCCAGCCCCACCCCAGAGCCCGCACTCCCAGCCAGAGCCCTCACCCGCCCCGCACCCCAAGCCTGTGCCCCAGCCCTAAGCCCCCTCCTGCACCCCAAACCCCTCATCCCCGGCCCCACCCCAGAGCCCTCACCCCCCCTGCACCCCAAGCCTCTGCCCCAGCCGAGCCTCCTCCCACACCCAAAACCCCTCATCCCCAGCCCCACCCTAGAGCCCGCACTCCCAGCCAGAGCCCTCACCCGCCCCGCACCCCAAGCCTGTGCCCCAGCCCTAAGCCCCCTCCTGCACCCCAAACCCCTCATCCCCGGCCCCACCCCAGAGCCCTCACCCCCCCTGCACCCCAAGCCTCTGCCCCAGCCCTGAGCCCCCTCCCACACTCCGAACCCCTCGGCCCCACATCACCTCCCTATTGGTGCACATAACAAAATTCATTCCACACATGGATGTAAAAAATAAGAGGGAACATTGAGAGCAGGAGTCATTTACCGGGAAGTGCCAAGACTATCCAGCACACGCTCCCAGTCCCGGCGCTGGTTTCTCTACTCAGGAATCAGTCACACCAGCCAGCCCCCGGCCTGAGGGCTACGCTCAGTGCAATGACGTGTGGAGACTGGCGAAAGGAAACGGTGCCAGGACTCCACTGGCTTGTCATTGCCAAGACTGCCCATTTGAGGGGGCTTGTCAGGAACCTTCCTCCCTCTCTGGCTGGCCCCTTGCGTGCCCTCGCTGACTCCTCAAGTCCCTGTAAGCTGCTAACCTCTTGCCTTTTCTGCTGGTTCTCCTAGAGAGATGCCAAGACCTTGTACATGAACATGGATGCAGTACAGGTTGATATTCTGGCATCGAATAAAGTGAACATCCCAGGAAGTTTAGCAAGCCCAGAAAGGATGCCGCCCATGGAAGGTGTGTAGGGGTCATGAAAAGGCTGACTCAGATACCAGGGCCCAATTCTCCTCTCGCTTAGACAGGTGTAAATCAAGAGTCAGTGGGGATACCCCAGTGGAAGGGAGAGAAGAATCGAGCCTCAGATGGGTGTGGGGCCAGCCCAGGGAGCAGGAGGGTGAATCCCAGGTCCCTGCGTGGAGCTGAGGTGCTGTCCCACGTAAGAGTCGGGATGCTAGAGGGTTCCCCATACAACCCTGCCTAGCATTACCACCAGGGGCAGCTAGATCTCCTTGGTGTCACTGCCCCTCCGCGATTCATGGCTCTGCTTTGTTCTTCCAGAGGAAGGAAGCACGGAATGAAAACTTCAAACAACAGAATGAGGTCAGCTCCTCTGCCCCGCCTCTTTCCCCTCTCCCACGCCCTCTGCCTCCCTCTCGGGCCATACCCATCTCTGGAGCCCTGCAAAGCCGCTTTCTATCCGCCTCTTTGGACCATTTCTGCGGATAGCCGGGTGGATGCAGATACCATCAGAGCCCTGCGTGGATACAAAACGTGTAAGAGCTGGGTGGGGGCAGCTGTGAGGAACTGCAGCACAGATCCTCCGCCTGCCCTGGGTGGGGGGCAGGGGCCAGGGGCTGCTCAGGTCCTCCACCCAGGGCAGGTGGAGGGTCTGCCGCAGCTCCTCACAGCTACCAGCGTTGCTCTCCCCGACCCAGCTCCGGCCAGTGGGGGCGGCTCGAAGCCACAGCCTGGCCACGGTAAGAGCCGGGCGGGCAGCTGTGGAGAGCCACAGAGAACCCTCCACCTGCCCTAGGTGTGGAGCCAAGCAGTCCCCTGCCCAGCGTCCCGACCACTCGCCCAGGATCAGTGTCAAATTGTTAGACTTCGTTTCTTTTGAAATGTATTTTTGCTGAGTTTAAGAAAGTTTTTTTAATTATTTAGATTTATTTAATTTTTTTTTTTTAAATGTAAAGTGAGGGATTATTTTTTGCTCTTTGTGTTTTTGTGTGAAACCATCAAATTAAGCCTAGGAATGCTTTGGGCTCCTGTTATGTTGGTGAGAATATTTTTCCAGTGTGGTACATTTTGTCACAGATATTAATCCTGCTGTTTGGTTCAACATGTTTATTTAGCACGAGTTACTTGCCAATTTAATATTTATATAATAAAGGCTTGTTGAAAATAACTTTCAGAGACATTTTCCAATGTCAT
>QXTE01000205.1:2617-22015 GCA_003942145.1 Platysternon megacephalum | reverse complement strand
TCCAAATGAAGGATTTAAAATATTAACTAATCCCCTAGTAATTTCTATGCACTTAATTTGGTGTAATCCACATGTTTTCTATGTTGAAATGTAATGCTGCAAACAGAGGGTACTACCTGTGGCCTGTAGGTAATCAAGTGATCCATTGCCTGTTGCCCATTCCCAGCTTCTGGCAAACAGAGGCTAGGGACACCATCCCTGCCCATCCTGGCTAATAGCCATTGATGGACCTGTCCTCCATGAACTTATCTAGTTCTTTTTTGAACCCTGTTATAGTCTTGGCGTTCACAACATCCTCTGGCAAGGAGTTCCACAGGTTGACTGTGTTGTGTGAAGAAATACTTCCTTTTGTTTGTTTTAAACCTGCTGCCTGTTAATTTCATTTGGTGACCCCTAGTTCTTGTGTTATGAGTTGTGACGGTGNGCAGAGGTGAGCTTGTAGCAGAGGTGAGCTTGTAGTTGCCAAAAGTCTTTAGAAATAGTCCAGAGGTTATAGTCCAATGTCCATATTCAGGGTGGCTCCAGTCAAAGACTTGGGTTCTCAATCCTTGTGGCTTAAGGTTTTCCCCCTCTTGAAACCCAAAGCAGATCTGAGATGATGTATGATCATGTCCCAGGGTTCTTATACATTTCCAGCAGCCTTTCGGCCTGAGAAAACAATAGGCTTAACTCTCCTTCCTCTAACCATCATGGCAATTAGCACAGGGTAATTTATCCATTAAACAGTTCAGATACAGGTTACTACAACCTTCAAAGAGACATATAGACAATAATACTATTTCACTCAAGTATCATAAATGTTAATACTCCTTTTTTGATCTTTGAATTAAAGTTATAGCAATAGACAAGACTTGTTTGCTTACATCACAAGACCTGAGCAAACATCTACCCTTGAGATCTCTAACAATGCAGACTTGCATTTCAAAGCTCTATTCCTTTACATATCTTCCTAACCAGTCCTTAAGGTTCATCCCTAGGTCAGGTTATTGTGAGTTAATTAACTCTCTGGCCCTATCACCTTTCATGAATTATATTATATTACACTCATAACATCACATGAGTAAATGACACTTCCTTATTTACTTTCTCCACACCAGTCATGATTGTATAGACCTCTATCATATCCCCCCCAGTCATCTCTTTTCCAAGCTGAAAAGTCCCAGTCTTATTAATCTCTGCTCATATGGAAACTGTTCTATACCCCTAATCATTTTTGTTGCCCTTTTCTGAACCTTTTTGAATCCCAATATATCTTTTTTGAGATGGGGCAACCACATCTGCATGCAGTATTCAAGATGTGGGTGTATGATGAATTTATACTTCGGCAACATTATATTGTCTGTCTTATTGTCTATCCCTTTCTTAACGATTCCCAACACTGTTTGCTTTTTTGACTGCCGCTGCATATTGAGTGGATGTTTTTAGAGAACTATTCACAATGACTCCAAGATCTTTCTTGAGTGGTAACAGCTAATTTAGACCCCATCATTTTATATGTATAGGTGGGATGTTTTCCAATGTGCATTTTTTGCATTGATCAACATTGAATTTCATCTGCCATTTTTTTGCCCAATCACTCAGTTTTGAGAGATCCTTTTGTAGCTCTTCGCAGTCTGCCTGGGACTTAGCTATCTTAAATAGTTTTGTATCATCTACAAATTTTGCCACTGCATTGTTTACCCCTTTTTCCAGACCATTTATGAATACCTTGAATAGGACTGGTCCCAGTACAGACCCCTGGGGGACACCACTATTTATCTCTCTCCATTCTGAAAACTGACCATTTATTCCTACCCTTTGTTTCCTATCTTTTAACCAGTTACCAGTCCATGAGAGGACCGTCTCTCTTATCCCATGACAGCTTACTTTGCTTAAGAGCCTTTGATGAGGGACCTTGTCAAGGGGCTTTCTGAAAATTTAAGTACACTATATACACTGAATCCCCTTTGTCCACGTTTGTTGACTCCCTCAAAGAATTCGGAGTAGATTAGTGAGGCATGATTTCCCTTTATAAAAACCATGTTGACTCTTCCCCCAACAAATTATATTCATCCATGTGTCTGACAATTCTGTTCTTTACTAGAGTTTCAACCAGTTTACCCGGTACTGAAGTCAGGCTTACCAGCCTGTAATTGCCGGGATCACCTCTGGAGCCCTTTTTAAAAATTGGTGTCACATTAGCTTCCTCCAGTCATTTGGTACAGAAGCCGATTTTAAATGATAGGTTACAGACTACAGTTAGTAGTTCTGCAATTTCACATTTGAGTTCCTTTAGAACTCTTGGGTGAATGCCATCTGGCCCTGGTGACTTATTACTGTTTAGTTTATCAATTGTTCCAAAACCTCCTCTAATGACACCTCAATCTGCGACAGTTCCTCAGATTTGTCACCTAAAAAGAATGGCTCAGGTTTAGGAATCTCCCTCACATCCTCAGCCGTGAAGACCGATGCAAAAAATTCACTTAGTTTCTCTGCAATGGCCTTATCGTCCTTGAGTGCTCCTTTAGCATCTTGATTGTCCAGTGGCCCCACTGGTTGTTTAGCAGCTTCCTGCTTCTGATGTACTTAAAAAAGTAATTTTTTGCTAAGTGCTATAAAGTGGATTTGAGGCACTCTGGGCTGTAGCCACCTACTGCTTAGGAGATTCACTAGTCCAAAGACTTATCCCCTGTTCCCCTTCCAAAAACCAAGAGACAAGATACTTTAATTGATTTTTTTACTTAAATACAAACATTACAAACTTCAAAAGATTTTAATGACCAACCAGTCCCAAAAGCCAGTTTCTGCCATAAAGGCCAGTCTGTTCTGGAGGGAAGGTCTTCAGCGAATTTCTTAAAGAACTGACAGTTGACAAGAAATTTTCTACAAGTCAGTTAATAAATCCAGGAATATTTATCTACCAGCCAAACTTCTTAAAAAAATACAAACTTTATTTTATCCTTTTTACAACTGAGTGTAGTCCATTTCCTTTGTAAAGCAGCTAGAGTTGCAGTTTTTAAACCATTTCACAATATATCTAGAAGCAAAAAAAGTTTATGTACACTAGAATACACAAGTTTATCTAGTTACATCAGAGCAGATGATTGTCACTAAATGAGGGGAAGAGGCATCTAATGACAGGAAGAACTACAAGTTTCCCCTCCCCCACTGTCAAGAGGGCATTTCTAGAACAATTACTGCCAAGTCCCAACAGATCCGGGAGCCTGCCTGGTCAAAGGCTGCTATTCTGACCTCTTGTCTTCAGGTAGAACTGACTGACGTATACTTTATTGTATCACATTTAAAATAGGCAGAGTTAACATAGAAACCACTGACATGGGAGACACATACAGAGAAGAGAAAAACGGTGTTTGTGAATCAGGTTTTGGTATATTTACTGAGGCCGCCTCTTACTCATCTGCTTGCTGGCCTGCTCCTCCAGCTGCATGGCAAGAGCCAGGGACTCCATGACATCTGCAATGAAGTTTGGGAGTTAGGTGGCAGATTGACTTGGACACATGGCGACTTCAGCGTTTGAGACCGTTTCAATTTCACGTTTGTTCCGGGCCCAGAGACTGGAATCTGGGTTTTGTGAGGTTGAAGGGGACAGGAAGAGCTAGGAGCGGAGCAGGGAGGAGGTGGGGAAGTAAGAATACAGCAGGAACTTGGGTGGTTGATGAGAACCTTGAGTCCCTGACTCCTATCCCTACCTGGCTGCAAGGAAATGCACCCTGGTATTCACCCCCCCCACACACACACACTATTGTAATCATCTTTGTACAAAATATGCCTTGTGAGGTATTGTTTGAACAATAACTCACTGCTCAATGATATCCTGGTGAAATGTACATAGCAACATTATGTGTAATGTTACGGGCACATGTTCAAACTCACATAGGCCCAATTAGGTAGAACTGCTCAAACAGGCCTGTCACACAAAGGGGTGCATGTTTATAGCTTATATGCAAGCTGAGGTAAACAGCGTCCTCAGACAAGAGAGAAGAAAGAAGATAAAGAAAATCTGCATTTTAACATACACAGGTGAAAAGAAACAGCAGGAAGCCTCTCCTCCACCAGACTCCAGGTCTCCTTGCTCTCAGCTGGCAAGAAATTTAAGCAGGGGTCACTCTCAGGAAAGTGCTGTTGAAAGGGTGACTGAACTATAAAAATAAGGGCAAAAATACCACGTGATCTCTCCCTGCCTCTCTTACGGACTTCGGGAGCAGACCCTGTCAGAGTTTGGTCAGCAATGTACTGAAAATATGTAGTAAGAACTTCACCTCGAACCAAGTTTAGAAAGTGTTCTCTTTATTTTTCTTGTTACCATTTCTAACTTTTATGCCTCATTACTTGTACTTGGGGTCTTTTTGTAGTTAAATAAACTTGATTGGTTCTTTAATCAAAATTAATCTAGTGTAGTGACTCATTTAGGTAACTCCATTTAAGGTGACAAGCTGTTGTGTATTGATCCCCGTAGAGGGCGATGGGCCTAGTAGATCTGCACTGGTAAGGAGAGGACTGTACAGTGCAAGACATTTCTGGGGGCAAATCTGGGACTAGGAGTGTATTGGGTCACCCTCCAAGGCTGGTGGAAGCCAGTGTGGCTGGTGTTTGCTGACAGGCTGCTGGTTCAGGGCTGTGGCTTTACACAGACTCAGGCTGTGACCTGCAGGAGCCCAAGTTGCAGGGCAAGTGGTGACAGCCCCTCACTGGTCTGGATTGCACCATGAAATGTCATACTCCCTCAGCTCCTGCTCTGGCTCCCTGCCTGGCCCGAGAGGCTCCTTCACTCTGCTCCTGTTCCCAGTCCATCAGCAGCTTCATCTCCCAGCTGCAACTAACATCACTTCCTCTACCTGTGCCACACAAAGCAGCCCCCAGAACGCCATGCCTCTCTGGCCTCGCCAGGGTCTGGAGGAGGCTAGACTAGGGGCAGTTCTTAGCTGCTCTAGGTCATCCTCTTCCAAATCAGCAGCTCCACTTGCTGACTCACAGGATCCTGCCATACATCACAGGGCTGCACATTCTGAGGCGAGGATATTAATGTACAGAAACCACCTTGTTCCCCAAACATTTCACTTCAAGTCCCTCATGATTTTAGCAGCTAGTATTCCCATGTGCTCCTGGACAGAGATTAATGCCTCCGCTCTTCAGAAGGCATTCGGGGTTTGGTGTAGCCCCAGTACTTCCAAATAGGGACCATTAAAGCCAAGTTGATATTGAAGTGGGGGCAAAAAGACAAGAGTATTCCAAATACTGTTTAGCCGTCTGACATTAGTCTGGCCTGGGTATAAACACGGCTACAATGCAAATAGTTCCTCAACATCACCACGTGTCAGCCAGTCAACCGTGTACATTCACATTATACTGCCTGCGTCACTGTTGCTATTAGTGCATTCTGGGAAAAATCAAGGTAGCGGAGATAGCGCCTAGGGAACACGTACAGAACAGTATCAGAAGCATACAAGGCAATTCATTCTGCACAGATCTGGGAAGAAGGGCCAGCGAGCTGGGTTATATGCGCATAGAGGGGGGAACTGAGTCCCTACAGCAAGCGTTATGGCCTGGATTTAAAAAAAAGGAAAAGTGTGCACACCAGCCCTGGGTGCTGGCAAGACATGGCTCGCTGCAGTGGCTACAAATATTGCCTTGTGGTAGATGGCCACAAGCCATGTTTAGAACCTGCATATCAGCAACTGTTACAAGACTTAAGACCCAGTCTAAACTGATGTTCCTTCTCCTGGGAGTGACCAAAATAACTGGTATACATCAATGGAAGGCAGAGATCAAGCTTTTCCAGCATCCATTCCTATACCTTGAAACAGTCCCTGGTCCCTCAGACAAGGGAAAAGGTATGATCATGTCCTAGACAAGCCAGGATACGGTCAGCATCATTGGCAAGGCGTTGCTGGGTACTGTAGCTCACCGAGTTACATTGTACCCTTGGAAAGGATTTTTCTGTACTAACCGGTTAGTGAGTGGATGACGCCAGCCAGAATATTGCTTAGGAAAGAATAGGCAACAGGACATACCATTTGCTTAGACAATCACCTCAGCTCTGTCCCCACCACAGGAGGCATTGGAAGAGGATGAGTTGCATCCAGAAGGCTCCCAGAATATGTTACAAGGGGCACAGGAATTCCCACTAACAGGGCTTCGAAGGTATGCATTGACAGCAAGCTCTGAAGTAGTCCCAGCTTACCTCCCAGTCTGATGAAATTTCTTGATCCTTCCTTTATGAAGCATCTGGCTCTGTTCACAAATGTCTCCAGATCATAGTCTGGTTGCTCTGTCATTTCCAACAGGTCATTGAGTTCAGTCATTTTCTAGATTTAGAAAAGTGACATTGATTAGGAACTGGCTTTGTGCAAGTTTGGAATGTTTTCATGGCACATCCTATGCTTCTGTTAAGCAGATTGGAGCCGTTGCCAATGCCAGCACCAACCATCTGAAGGTTGTAACTGGTAGCGGCTCGGCATTACCACAAGCCAGTTTACCTTGAGAGGGTGGGAAAGAAACAGCTAGAATAAGTCACTAATGAGCAAACGGTGAACATTCTTTAACATTTAATTCCCATGTGCATCACGATCCCAGTTCCTAGAACACCCAAACACCGTTTACTCAAATATGGCAAGTTGATATCAATATGCAGAAGACAACTTGGGCTCACCTGACTCTTCAAACATACCTGTCTCATTTCTTTAAGTTCTTCTACAGCCTTCTCCTCCAGTTCACTAATCTGAGTCATGGCTTCACGGAAACTGGACATATGGGGAGACAACTCCTCTTCCTCTTCCTTGGAGAGCTAGTGTTCATGGGAAGAAACAAATCCCTGATAAGTATAGAGAAATTGTTCTCTGAGCCTCCAAATTCTGTTCCCAAAGCGGGTTACTCCTAGCTCTTGGCTATGTTCACTGAGGCTTAAAATAGTGGGGGGGTTATTATTACCCCTGTTTTAAATAGATATTGCAAATTTAAATAATTCTGAAATGTAACCAATAATTTTAGACTGAAGTTTAGTGTGAAAGATACTAGACTGCAAAATAGATTTTTGCCCATCCATTGAATTTTGTGCACATTCTTGATAAGATGCTATTATACTAACAAAGTATACAATAATGATAGCTTTACTTTTACACAATACTCAAGTTTAGCCATATATTAATAGGAAATTTTAAACCACGGGTGTATATTAAGCAAAATCAGTTTAATAACTGTTAGACCTGGCTTGGCTAGTAGTCTTTAGAACCTCTCTATAGTTGATTGCACTTCAGTCTACCCTATATGGGCAACTAGCATGCAGCAGACAAGTTTATAATTTATAAACACACTTTTTTCCTTTAGATGCCCAGGGATTTTTTTAAAGCTGTGCACGAATATTTTCTGGTGTTTTTGTTTGTGCGATGCCCCCGTGATAAAGTTTGTTTTTAGTAACCCAAATGTATACACAGATGAACTTCATTTATTTATAGTGTAAGAGACCAAATCATTTACTACAATCTATGGTTTGTTTTTATTTTTCCAATTTTTTAGCACAAATATACCTATTTAGATGCTTTTGCAATTTTGCATCAAGAGAATAGTTTTTGCTTTAAAATGTGCATTACTAGCTTTCTGTAGCATAGTACGTACCTAGCACTGGTTATTTGGTCTCTGAAGTATATTTCATAACAAACCGAAGTGTGGGGAAGCCATTAACTATACACAGTTTATCAACATACGTCATGCTGAAGACTTGACTCTTCTTCACTGGTGTCCAGTTCCTCATTCTCCGTTTCCATACAATTCTGCATCTCACCACTCCCACCATTGTAAGGACTGAGCTCCTTCACTCTGCACAGGAGGAAGACTGCGTTACGACGAAGTCTGCTTTGCCCCAAACAGTTACTTGGTAAGGGTCACCTTGAGTAGCTACTGCTACTTCCAGACTTCTCCAAGCCAGTATTCAGTTCTGAGAGAGATGCCATGTTGACAGCCCTGAATGTTATCTTACTACACAGTAGCAAAAACCATCCTAGGGGTGCTGGGAGGTGAAATTCCTTAACAACTGGGAAGTGCTTCTCCCAAGGTGCCTCATCAGTGTAGGTCTACCTGGCTTCTAGGACTTAGGTCTAATCAAGCCACTGCTTCTATCAGACAAAACTGCCAAGGTGGTCGGCAACACTGAAAACTGTCAGTTGAGCTTTACCTGGAGACGAACTTCTCACAGGTCACCAAACTGACGTGTCATTACCAACTAGGACTTAAAGCAGTCATTGAGGCTAGCTGACCTAAATGCTAAACATTTGCTTTATGAGCTGCTTCGAGACAGAGGCTGTGACCTGAATACTCAGCACTAAATTAGCTGTAATCTACCTGGAAGGGGGGATGGTCATCAAATCAACCCACCAGCTCCTTTTCCCCATAACCATGAATAATCTGAGCAAGGGACACTTGTGATTATTGGAACCATTTATTCAACTGTTATGGCTCCGAGGCAGAAGGCTGAAAGGCCTCATAACTCTGCTTCTCTCAGCTCCATGCAGTCAGTATCCGGATCTAGGTATTTCCTTAAAGAGCTTGAAAGCCACTTATGGCAGTTAAACCTGCCATGGTATATTTCATATGCTGCACTGCACTCCCCTCCCCACCCCTGGTATGCAATTGGGCACACAACAGGCACTAGATGGTTATAGTGCAGTGACCTCTCTCCAGTGTTACACCAAGAAGTTGTTTGAATGGCATTGGCATAAAGAAACTGGACTAAGGGAATGTCTACGCTACAAACTTAAGTTAACATACAGCCACTGCAGTAATTACTGCAGGTTTTCATGTCCACACTACTCTCCTCCTGTCGGTGGTGTGCGTCCTCCCTAGGAGCGCTTTCATTGACTTAAGAACAGGCAGAGTGAGTGTGAGTGTGAGTGTGAAAGTAAAAAAGAGCCCAGGCAGTAGCCAGGCTCCAGCTGGAGCCCCCCACCCACTTCAGGGTGACAGCCCGAGCTGTGAGCACAGCATACGGTTCACAGTAGGGAGCCTACAAGCCTTTCTTGTCAATTTCATGGCTGCCTCAGGCTCAGAGCAGCCAGGGGGCTCAAGGCTGAAGCTGTGAAGTTGACAAGAAAGGCTGGTAGGCTCCCTGCTGTGAAATTGAGCCGAGCCCAGCACCAGTCTTAAAGCTGAGGCTGTCACCTCAGGGTGGGGGATTGGAGACTCCAGCTGTGAGCCCAGCTGACAGCTGGGGGGGAAAGAGGGCAGCTGTGAGCTCCCTGCAGGGCTCAATTTCATAGTAGGGAGCCTACCAGACTCTTGTCAATTTCGTGGCTCCAGCTGTGAGCACCCTGCTGCAGAGCAGAGCTGTGAAATTGACATGGGCTGTTGTAACCCAGTGTCTACCCATATATACACACGTATATATTTTTAGCACAAATATATAGGTATATTTGTGCTAAAAAAATTGGAAAAACAATAGAATACCAATTTAAATTATAAATATTTTTGGATGTTTTTCTACATTTTCAAATATATTGATTTCAATTGCAATACAGAATACAAAGTGTAGTGCTCACTTTATGAGATTGAATGCCAAGTACTGTTACATTTCTCAGACGAGAGAGAAATAAGAATTCAACAAGTCACTGAACTGAGTGGAAGAGAGGGAAGAGAGTCCAGTGACTAGGGTTAGATTGTGACTACAAAGACCTGGGTTGAATTCCCTGCTCTGCCACAGACTTCCTGTGTGATCACAGGCAAGTCAGTCTCTGTGCCTCATGTTCCCCCATCTGAAGTGGGAATACTACCACCTGAATGGGGCATTGTGAAGACAACTATATTAGAGATTGTGAGGCACTCAGATACTATGGGTAATGAGGGCTGTAAATATTTACGTTCGTGCTGCAGGATTGACACTAATAAGTCTGTGGGATCGTATCTACTGTTTACAAGTCAGTAGCATCCAGGACCTAAAGTACTTTGATCAGATGTGCCATCAACATTAATCACCAGCTACTGATCTTCTACCAACTACATCTCCCAACCAAATGAGACACTGCCTAATGCCTTAGCCAACAATTACAACTTAAAAACACTCCGGACAGCTTGGCAAGTTAACATACCGATTTATGGGCTGCACATCCCTTTACCCAGCTTTGTAGGGAAAAGGGACCATTCAGGAGATTTGGCATTATTTGCAAGAGTACCCCCAACACAACTGGTACATAAATTTAATGTAATTTTAAATTAGATCGTCACTCTGCAGTTTGCCTTTGATGACCCGCAACAAGGAAACACTAGAGTTTGTGCCCTTTTGTTTCTTTTCAACAAAGTATAAAGGGCCGGAAAGGTTTGGGTTTTTCCAAAAGACTTTGCTTTTTCCCTCACCAGAGANATATTAGAGATTGTGAGGCACTCAGATACTAGGGTAATGACGTGCTGCAGGATTGACACTAATAAGTCTGTGGGATAGTATCTACTGTTTACAAGTCAGTAGCATTCAGGACCTAAAGTACTTTGATCAGATGTGCCATCAACATTAATCACCAGCTACTGATCTTCTACCAACTACATCTCCCAACCAAATGAGACGCTGCCTAATGCCTTAGCCAACAATTACAACTTAAAACACACTCCGGACAGCTTGGCAAGTTAACATACCGATTTATGGGCTGCACATCCCTTTAGCCAGCTTTGTAGGGAAAAGGGACCATTCAGGAGATTTGGCATTATTTGCAAGAGTACCCCCNGGAGGGAGGGGGAGACAGAGACAGAGACAGAGACAGAGACAGAGAGAGAGACAGAGAGAGAGTGTGTGTGTGTGTGTGTGTGTGTGTGTGTGTGTGTGTGTGTGTGTGTGTAAAAAAGAGCCCAGGCAGTAGCCAGGCTCCAGCTGGAGCCCCCCACCCACTTCAGGGCGACAGCCCGAGCTGTGAGCACAGCATACGGTTCACAGTAGGGAGCCTACAAGCCTGTGTCAATTTCACGGCTGCCTCAGGCTCAGAGCAGCCAGGGGGCTCAGGGCTGAAGCTGTGAAGTTGACAAGAAAGGCTGGTAGGCTCCCTGCTGTGAAACTGAGCCGAGCCCAGCACCAGTCTTAAAGCTGAGGCTGTCACCTCAGGGTGGGGGATTGGNAGACTAGATGATCATAATGGTCCCTTCTGATCTCAAGTTCTATGATTCTATGATAAATTTAATGTAATTTTAAATTAGATAGTCACTCTGCAGTTTGCCTTTGATGACCCGCAACAAGGAAACACTAGAGTTTGTGCCCTTTTGTTTCTTTTCAACAAAGTATAAAGGGCCGGAAAGGTTTGGGTTTTTCCAAAAGACTTTGCTTTTTTTCTCACCAGAGAAATTCAGGTCTTGTCCAAACTGTTTTTCCCTGGAAAATAGCCTGAAGTGCTAGTTGGTACAACATTGGATACGAAGTAAAGCAATTTGTATCCAGGCAGCTTAAAATTAACACTCATTTTACTAATACCTGACAAACAGCTGGAAGAAAAACTAACCAAACATGGCCTGGGCATTTCTGAGTTCTCCAAGGCTGATAGGCCAGGGAAGGCAAGACTTCACATTCCTGATCCTTCTAAGGTAAAGGCAGGCAGGTTTTTTAAACCCCTCCACCCTCCCCTTTTGGCTTCTATACAACTGCAAGAAGCAGAAGAGGGAACAAATCCCTGTTTTCACTTCTCGGGCCATTTTTAAAGTGCAATCCTAACCTGAAAGGTAGGAAACCTATTAACCAAGGTTTCAACGCATTCTCTTTATTGGTAATTATGCCCTAGCCAGGAAGGCTCTAAGTTGGCTTTTAGAACCCATTTTGATTGAGCAGATTTGACCTGGAGTCAGAACAAACATAGAAAACCAAGATGCTCTGAAGAGTGACCTAAGGCGGGCAACAAAAATGTTTGCTCAGGAGTTAGTGAGTCATGATCCCCATTGCAATGGGAGAAGAAATTCACAAGTGAGAAAGGCCATTACCTGTCAGCATATCTCAGGGTGTTTAAGGTGTACTCACACGAACTCATGCCTGGGGAAATCATTGCAATCTGAAAACAAATGGAAGATAATAAGCATGTGTCAAGCTTTTGCTTACTGATAAATGCTTCGCCTGACACCTCATCCAAACCGTTCAAAAGATGGATTAAGACAAAGGCTCTCTAGAAAGCAAAAATATTCCTAGAACACTGCACAAAGTTTTGACAGCTACAGAAAGTCTTAAAACTGGGAACTTGGTTTCTATTCTCAGCTCTGCCACTGGCTCACTTGGGCTTTTGAAAGGGCACTAATATGTTCTATACGAGTAAAATGCTGCATCAGTCAGCATTCAGTAGTAAGTGCAAGTCTACTCAGCAATTTACCCTGGCCCTGCTCCTGGCTGTTATTCAGAATCATCAGGGATTTGACTCAAGAAAGTTCACTAAACTTTTATTCCTGTAAAGCTATGGGATGGGGAGCAGATTTCACTGACTTTCTGGTTCATGCATTTATAAAGCAATATCTAAACCCTGACTGCACAGCCTTTCTGGCTCATCACCAGCCAAGAACCAGCTTTCTGATGCAAGAAAAGAAGGTAAACATCTTTTCACTCATGAAATTATCCAATTTGGCCTGGAGTCACCAAGACAAATATGAAACCACACAGTCACCTAGAAAGTCACTTGTCAGAGTTGGCCCGCACTAAGTATTATGAACCTCAAAGATGATAAATTGATAGAGAATTAGAACATGCATTTTAAGGTGCCCATAAAGCATTTATACTTACCATACAGGTCCTGGAGTTTGCCCCTATGAATGAGTCTCTCAGCACCTGGGTCAGCTTGCTTTCCCTGAAAGGTGTATGAGATTTGTTCTGACCTAGTGCTCGGATACATTCCTGGAGGGGCAAAATAGATCATTAATGTAATGTCTGCCATCTTGGTTGACAAGTCTCCACAGAATAGTTCCAGGGGGCAGGGGGAACACTTACCTACCTTTCGTAACTGTTGTTCTTCGAGATGCGTTGCTCATGTCAATTCCATTCTAGATGTGCATGTGCACACGTGTGCGGCCGGAGATTTTTGCCTTAGCAGTCTCCGTAGGGTTGGCTGTGGCGCCCTTTTGAGTGCCACGTTCACGCGTCAGTATATTAGGTGCCGCCAGCCCTACGCCCCCTCTGTTCCTTCTTGCTGGCAACTCTGACAGAGGGGCAGGAGGACAGGTAATGGAATGACATGAGCAACACATCTTGAAGAGCAACAGTTATGAAAGGTGGGTAACCGTTTTTTCTCCGAGTGCTTGCTCATGTCGATTTTATCCTGGGTGACTCAAGCAGTATCCCTGGAGGTGGGCTCGGAGATCACGGTCGTGCAATTTGCAACACTGCTCTGCCAAAGCCAGCATTGTCTCGGGCTTGCTGGGTGAGCGCATAATGAGACGTAAACGTGTGGATAGATGACCAGGTAGTGGCCCTGCAGATATCCTGAATCGGCACTTGGGCTAGAAAGGCTGCTGCCGAAGCCTGCATCCTAGTCGAGTGAACAGTCACCGGTGGAGGCACTTGTGACGATGTATCCCATAATGCTTTATGGGAATATGACATAACTGGAATATGTTTTATGCTACATGTGCCATATAACACATCTCTGTAAAGGTTATGGTCTACTGAATCTATTCATCCTATTTGTACACACATCATTTTTGTACTTGAAATTATGAATACTGGCTGTATACTTGCTTGATTTCTAAGTAAGCTTTGTAAGGCATTTGGTCAGCTTCTTTAGAAAGGAATTTGCAAAGTTAAGCGCCCAATCAAGAAGCACTTAAGGAACAATGGATCTTGGAATGCTCCAATCCACATAAGAAGTCTACTTGAGGACATTCAAGGTAGCATGTGAACAATGGCTGCTTCTGTAGTTCTGAGTCATGCATGGACATGTGGCTTGCCCATGTGACTCCAAAACTCCATCTCGGAGCTGGACTTTGCATAGGAGAGAGTCTCCACCCACAAGAGAAAGTCTATTTAAACCCGTGGGAGACTCCTCCATTTGGTCTTCAGCTGGCTAAAGAGAGTGCCTCCCCACCCCCAAAGATACCTGAAAGAAACTGGAACAAAGGGCAACAACTACAGGGGGTGTGAGTGACTGCTGGACCCAGACTAGAAGGAGATTAGTCTATAAAAGGAAGCTTACTGGAACTGGTGAGGTTTTTATCTGTATTCAGTTTCTTACTGTATTAGACAGACTTGCTGGTTTTATTTTATTTTGCTTGGTAATTCACTTTGTTCTGTCTGTTACTACTTGGAACCACTTAAATCCTACTTTCTGTATTTAATAAAATCACTTTTTACTTATTAATTAACCCAGAGTATGTGTTAATACCTGGGGGGTGGGGGCAAACACGCTATCAGTGTATAGAGGGTGAACAATTTATGAGTTTACCCTGTGTAAGCTTTATACAGGGTAAAACGGATTGATTTGGGGTTTGGGACCCCATTGGGAGTTGGGTATCTGAGTGTTAAAGACAGGAACACTTCTGTGAGCTGCTTTCAGTTAAGCCCGCAGCTGTTAGGGGGCGTGATTCAGACCTGGGTCTGGGTTTGCAGCAGGCGAGCGGGTCTGGCTCAAACCAGGCAGGGCACTGAAGTCCCAGGCTGGCAGGGCAGGAAAGCAGGGGCAGAAGTAGTCTTGGCACATCAGGTGGCAACCCCCAGGGGGTTTCTGTGATCCAACCCGTCACAGTACTTTTGCCAGCTCGTAGCAGTAGCGGATGCAGGCCATGATCCAGGATGTAATCCTCTGAGCAGACGCTGGGCAACCTTTCATCCTGTCTGCCACTGCAACCAAAACCTGCGTTGACTTGCGAAACTGCTTAGTCCTGACGATGTAGAAAACAAGTGCCTCCTGACATCCAGAGCATGCAATTTGCACTCCTGTTCCAATTTATGAGGCTTTGGGAAGAAGACAGGTAAGTATATGTCCTGGCCAGTATGAAACGGTGAAACTACCTTGGGCAGGAATGCTGAGTGTGGCCACAGCTGGACTTGTCCTTGTATAACATTGTATAGGGCGGCTCCAAAGTAAGCACCCTGATCTCAGAGACCCAACGGGCAAACGTTATCGCGACCAAGAAAGAAACTTTCCAGGAGAGGAGAAGGGAGCAGGAAGCTAGAGGCTCGAAGGGAGGACCCATGAGCCGCAACAGCGCAAGGTTCAGATCCCAGGGAGGGATGGGATCCCTGACGTGTGGGTAGAGGCACTCCAGACCTTTCAAAAATGAGGGGATTTGTAGGGAGGGGTTAAGGGGCTTCCCTAGCTTGTGTTTTTTTGTTGTTAGATCACGATTCCTACAGATGACTGCTCGTTTACTTACCTGATCAGTAGTCAGGGGTCACCAGTGTGGTTAGGTAGGTAGGTGTGTGTGGTCCCAGCTCTGGGCAGACAGCTGGCACGGCAGACCGTGAGTGAACTGCCCAATGACCACAAGATCCGTTAAGGGACGAAGGCATCCAGCCAGGTTTATTGTCGACAAAGCAAAGCATGGTACTAGTATCCCGCAGACTCTACCGGACCACTAATACATGTATGCCTGTAAAAACTGACCAGCTCAGTGAACAGCGGGACTTTCCATTCCTCCTTAAGGCCAGACAAAGATACTCCCTCTGAGATACATCTTTATACCCAGATACAAACAAGTTAGTTACTGCCCCCTGACATCACTAGTTATCACCAATCATCTTGTACATGTTGCTTCGATCAAAACCTCTCCCTTACATACTGTCATCCTGACCTTATCTTTTAGGAGGGGTCAGCATGTTCCTGTTATCCTTGGGTAATGTTTTTGTACCATGGTTGATATTGGGATGTTCTGGTACCACTTGATATCGGTTTGCGTGAATACTCTGACTAGCACTTCTTAGGAATGTGTATTTCTGCAATATCAGCCCTGTTTTTGACAGATTGTGAGCAGGTCTTGCCTCATACCAGGCCTCTAATACAAGGGGTTATGTCTCAGGCGCTCTTCCTACTACACCAGGGAGGGGACGATGGAGGCCAGGGAGACCATGCGAAACTTCAACTTCCTGAGAGACTTGAGGCATCGCAGGTCCAGAATGGGTCTGAGGCCCCATTTTGCTTTGGGGATTAGGAAGTAGCGGGAGTAGAATTCCTGTCCTTTCATGTCCCGAGGGACCTCCTCCACCACCCACAGGTGCAGGAGGTTCTCTACCTCTTGAACGAAGAGTTGCTCATGAGAAGGGTCCCTGAAGAAGGGGGGTGGGAGGGAAGGGTGGCCGAGAATTGCAGGATATAGTCCCGAAATATTATCTCTACCACCCAGCGGTCTGAGGTGACCCGCGACCAGGCCGAACAGTAGGGACGAAGATGGTTGAGGAAAGAACAAGGTGGATCCGGGGAGTTGACCGGAACGTCGCTCTCGAGCACACCTTCAAAATGAGCGCTTCTGGCCCCTGGGATGCTTTGGCGGGCCGGGCGGGCTAGCAGGAGGAGGAAGGGCAGCGATGACTAAAGCTCGTGTCTCTATCCCTTCTCCTTGCAGACCCCTGTCGAGGCTGCCAAGGCGTTGGTGGCAGCGGCCGGAACTGCTTCCTCGACGATTACGGCGTATGCCGATCCAGGGAGCGAAGGGCGGCCCAAGTGTCCTTTAGGCCATGCACCCATGAGTCACTCTGCTCCGCGAAGAAGCCATTCCCATCAAATGGGAGATCTTGAATTGACGTCTGCATTTCTTGGGACAGGCCAGCGGTCTGAAGCCAGGAGCTGCGCCTCATGACCACCGCCAATGCGACCACCCTAGCCGCCAAGTCAGCTGCGTCCCACGCCATTTGAAGAGAGCACCTTCCTGCCGCCAGACCCCCCCCCCTCCCCCCCACGGTGTCAAACTCCTGGGCCAAGTCCTGGGGCAGGGACTCATGGGACTTCCTTTGTAAGTTCAAGAAGTTAAAATTGTATCTGCCCAAGAGATCCTGGTGGTTTGCCACCTGGAACTGAAGGCTGGCTGTTGAATACATTTTCCTCCTTATCTTTGGGGGTTGAGCTGGTGGGCCCCTGCTTGTCCTTTTCATTGCCCACCGAGATGACCAGCGAGCCTGGAAGCAGGTGGGTATGTAGGTACTCAAACCCTTTAGCAAGGACGAAGTACTTTCTCTCCACCCTCTTGGAGATGGGAAGGATGGAGGATGCGGTTTACCAGAGGGTCTTGGCATTTTTTAAGACCCCATCATGCACTGGCAGTGCAACATGGGCAGGGGTAGACACCAGGAGCACAACGAATAGGGTGTCTGCCTGCTCGGCCATCTCCTCCACCTCTAGGCCCAAGGTGTCGGCCACCCATTGAAGCAGGGTCTGGTGCTCTTCAAAATCGTCTGGTGGGCTGGCCCTCCAAGACCCCACCACCACCTTGTCCGGGGAGGACGATGACGACAACTGTACTGCCAGGGGAGGCCCTGGGGTATCATCCCCCATGGGGGAAGGGAGCTTCGGGATGGGCACTTGCTCCTCTACCCTGAACGCCAAATGCGCTTCACGCTCCGAACCCGGTGCTGTCAACTGTTGCTCCGAGGTGGTGGCCGATGAATGGTGCAAAGGGGGCATTGGCATCACAGGCATGCCCCACACACGCCAATAAGACCATGGTGTTGGCCACTGGCCGTTTTGCTAAGGCGGCATCGCAGAGATGGACGCAGCCTCCAGTGCCCAAATCGCGCCGGTGATGCCTCGCCAAGTGGCTGAACTTCCTCTGTGCCAGAGGAATCCCCTTCCGGTAACCACAGTGGGGCTGTCGATGCCTGCGTCTGTTGGCTAACCATCACCGCTGGAGACCAGTGCTTGGAATTCTAGGACTGGTGCCCGGGGGGGGGACCGATACCACGATGGAGATTATTCCCACGATGCGGGGGATGGGGCTCTGCTGAGAAGAGGACCGGTGGGAGAGTGAATAGTGCCAGTGAAACTGACCAGCGCCGCCCCCTAGTTGACCCACGTCAAAAGGGCGGAGACTGCAATTGTGGTGCCGGTGATCCTGGGCGAACTGCCATGGACCTGGGCAGCGAAGCCGGAGATCTGTGGCATGGAGTGGGAGAGCACTGCCTTGGCTTTGGGGATCAGCAGCACTCAACTGCCCTCTGGGGGGTCCTGATGGCTGGCTTGCACTCGAAGAGCCTTTGCCACTTCCTGCAGCACAGGCAGTGCAGTCGGGACTGGTAGAGGCCTCTGCTCTCTAGGCGCCAGTAGAGCCTGGGAAGGAGTCGGCCCCGCCACAAGTCTGGGTCCCCTGCCACTCCTGGGAGTCAGTGGCGGATCCCTTGGGGGGCTAGGGGCCCCGATTGGGGAGGCATGTCCATGTGGCTCCAGTGTGGGCGGGCAGCCTGAACTGGGTCCTTTGCCTGATACCCCCATGGTCTTTCTTGCCTGGTGCTGGGGGGACATGCTTCTTGGCCTTCTTTCTGGGCACCGGTGATGGAAAGTGGTGCTGGGCTGATCCCGGTGCCGGGCTGATCCCGGTGCCAGGGGTGCGCTACACACCGAGACCAACGTACTAGGGGTAGAGTCTGGACAGGAAGGCTCGGAAGCCAGGCAAAGAGCAGCCTCCATGAGGAGGGCCCTCAGATGAATGTCGTACTCTTTCTTGGTCCTGGGCTGAAAGTTTTTGCAAATGCAACACTTGTCCTTCACATGCGACTCCCCCAAGCACTTCAGGCAGCTGCTCTGGTGGTCACTAACAGGCATAGGCCTGTTGCAGTCCAAGCAGAAATCCTCATTGGGACTCTAACTACTATAAACAAATTATTTACAAGGCCCTAAGGCTCGAAGTCAGAAGGGACGAAAAACCGCTAGCCAAGGAAAAGGCGCTCCGACTAGCCACCACAAGTGGTAAGAAGGAACTGAAGGGGTGTAGGGCCGGCGGCGCCTAATATACCAATGCATGAGCATGACACTCAAGAGGGAACCACAGCTGACCCTATGGATACCTCTAAGGCAAAAATCTCCGACAGCTGTGCACGTGGGCACACGCACACCTAGAATGGAATAGACATGTGCAAGCACTCGTCAATAATAAGCTATTGTAGCAGCACCTAGAGGACGCAAGCAGGGTCAAAGCCGCTGTGACGGTACCTCCCATAAGGCTTTGTGGGAATATGACATAACTGGAATATGTTTTGTGCTGCCTGTGCCAGGTACATCTCTCTGTAACGGTTATGGTCTACTATATCTATTCATCCCTTTTGTACAAATATATCATTTTGTACTTGAGGTTAAGAATATGGATTGTATACTTGCTTGATCTCTAGGTAAGGTTTGTGAGGCATTTGGTCAGCCTCTTTAGGAAGGAATTCACTAGGTTAAGTACCCGATCGGGGAACAATGCATCTTGGAATGCTCCAATCCACATAAGAAGTCTTCCTGGAGACATGCAAGATACCATGTGGGTAATGGCTGCTACCTGCAA
>QXTE01000204.1:2735783-2769149 GCA_003942145.1 Platysternon megacephalum | reverse complement strand
AGGATGTCGGGTTGCAGAGAGGGCTGCGATGGGGGTGGGAGGCTTTAGCCCCGTGGCCACGGCCTTGGGGTTTCTCTCTGTGGGTGTTTAGGGTTGCCAACCCTCCAGAATCGGCATCAATCTCCTGGTGATTATTGAAAGCAACCCGGGAGATTTTAATAGGATGTTTTAAGAAAATGACATTACGTCATGTTGGGAAAAAATATCTCCCGGAATAGCTTCAGTCAGAGTTGGCAACCCTATGGGTGTTTGTTTTTCTGATCCTGAGTCCATCCCTTCTACCTAGGGCGAAGTCTGCAACATGATTAACAAGAAGTATAACGAGTTCCTCCCGAGCATGCAGAGCGCTGAGGACTTGGTGTCACAAGTGGACAGTCTGTCCGGCAACATCGACCTACTGAAATCCAGGATCGAAAATGAGGTGACACAGCAGCGGTTTCACTTGATCTGTATCTAGCAGCTTTCATCCTGCATCACCCCAAAGCAGTACAACTCCACTGATGTGCAGCCATGAGCATGCTGCACGGGGAGGAGGATCTTGGCTAAGGATTCCAGGATGAATCCTTGCCTCTTATAAAGAGTGCCCTTGACTGAAACATACCAGTGTATGATGTATCAGACCTGGGATATAAATAAAGGGCGGGCTGTAGCTTATTCATTAATTATGTAGCTGAATGATTTTCCAGTTATGCTGTGTTAAAAGTGAAAGAATCTTAAACATCCACTTTACTTGTCTCTGTTTATTTGTTGCTGTGTATTTAATTTATGTTTCTCAGCGTATACAATAACAATCAGTGACATCAGTTACACTTGTCTGTAGTCAATTTCAGCTTTGGGTTCCTAGTGCTGCAGTATTTAAGGTACAAACAATGCAGGAGATTGTTTGTTTTTGTTTATTTAACAGTTTGGGGATCTTTTTTTAAAAAAAGGGAAATATCTATTGATCTTCCATGCCTATGGAAGCTTTTAAAATGTATAGTTAAACTGTACTTTTGCCTAAGTTCAAATTGACATTTATCTCATTTAAAACTAGAGAACTGTTAAAGGAACTCTGGAATTTTTTGACTTGAATAATTATTTTTTTTAAAGATCTGCAATTTGATATCGCCATGTTCTACTTTTTTTCAAAAATTCCCGTACAATAATGCTTTTTTTTTTTTTTACGAGTTTTACTTCTCCTCTGCTGTTTAAAAGGGTCTGTCTAGTGAGGTTAAAACAGTCTGATCATACAGAGAAACTGAATATATACACATTTCTGTCAACTGCCCTAGGTAAATACACTGGGGAAATAGAACCTTTTTTCCTTCTAATTTCTTTCAGTTATAATAACCTTAGGTGTTGTTTGTAACTTTGGGAGCTACGTACGTTTCAGGCAGCTTGCTGGTGTTGTCATGTCTGTGTTACTTTTGAAATAGAAATGGCTCTCATAGCCTTTGGTTACTGTAAATGAACTGCTGAAGGTTTGATGTCTGTGCTGCTGTTCTAGGTCCAGCAAGATCTGAATGTGGCCATTGCAGAATTTACTGAATTGAAGCAGCAGCTGGAGCGAGACTCGTTAGTTCTGAGTGTGCTGAAACAGCTACAAGAGGTGAGGAAGGAGGCTGGGAGAATGGCTTCAGATCGCAAAGTGTTTCTGTATTTTTCCTCTTCCTGGGTCTCCATAGTGAATAAATAATCATGACTCTTCTATCTCTATTCATATCATGTTTTTAAAAAGAGCTCTGTAATCTTAGAGCTGAAACTTAGTTGTGTGTGATTATAGAATCATAGAAATGTAGGACTGGAAGGGACCTCAGTAGGTCATCTCATCCAGTTCCTTGCATTGGGGCAGGACCAAGTATTATCTAGAGCCTCCCAGATAGGTGTTTGTCCAAGCTGTTCTTAAAAACACTCCAATGACAGAGATTCCAAACCAGCCTAGGTAATTTGTTCCAGTACTTAACTATCTTTACAGTTAGGAACTTTTCCCTAATGTCCAACCTAAATCTCCCTTGCTGCAATTTAAGCCCATTGCTTCTTGTCCTGTCCCCCCTCAGCCTTCTCTTCTCTACACTAAGCAAACCCAGGGGCTTGGTTTTTTTTCAATCTTTTCTCATTGATCATGTTTTATTGACCTTTAATTATTTTTGTTGTTTTCTCCAAATTGTCCACATCTTTCCTGAAGTGTAGTGCCCTGAACTGGACACAGTACTCCAGTTGAGGCCTAATCAGTACTGAGTAGAGCGGAAGAATTACTTCTCGTGTCTTGCTTACAACACTCCTGCTAATACATTCCAAAATGATGTTCACTTTTTATTTGCAACTGTGTTACACTGTTGACTCATAGTTAGTTTCTGATCCACTATAACCCCTAGATCCCTTTCCGCAGTACTTCTTCCTCGGCAGTAATATCCCATTTTGTATTTGTGTAACTGATTATTCCTTCCTGAGTGTAGGACCTTGTATTTGTTTTATTTAACTTCTATTGAACTCTTTCAGTTTGATACGTCTATTAAAGACTATAGCACTGCATTACTGGAAAAGAAGTATGTTGCAGCAGCTCGCCATCTGGAAAAGGTAGTAACAAGCTTCTCAAGTATATGTAATTATATCTCTCATGAATATCATCAATAATTATCCCGTGATTCCCTTATGTTAGCACTTGCACGCCATCGGATCAATTTGCCTGGTGCCCGTGCTCTGTGCATAACTGTCTTCCTCTTATTGCTAGGCACGAAGTAGTTTGAAAATGCTAGAATCCCGCAAAGGCTTTGAGCTGAAGGTTCTGAGGGCACTAGGCACGGAGCTGACGGTGCAGACACAGAACATGCTCTATCACCTGGGAGAAGAGTGGCGGCAAATGGTTTTGTGGAAGCTTCCTCCGTCAAAAGGTGCTGAACATCTTAGTTTGGTTCAGTGACAGAAATGATCCTGGCTCGAAAACCTCTTCAGAGCTAAGGAGTTAGTTAACATAGGTGAGCTAGGATGGATTCAGCTGGCCCTTCCTGCCTGTGGCATATTCCTAAGTGAGTAGGATTGACTGGAGGCAGCGCTCTTTGAATTTCACACCATATGGGGGTGGTTTGGAGCTATCACAGGCAGCTTGATACATTCAGTGGCTCTTAAAATGTATTTGAAATGTTTCTTCTGGCGCATACATCAGTATTTCCTAGTGAGTGAGACAGAGAAGCCCGGAGAGTTCTCAGCCTCTAGCTCCTTTCTCAGTCATGATGCAGGTTGTAGGATTTCCCCATATCTAATGTATTGCTCATCTGCTCCTGAGGAAACCAGCTTGAACAATATCAGGTTGTGCGTTATTGAGAAACTGACTTGGCCCATTACCTGGGAGAGGCTTCTGAAACCTTTCATCAAGATGAACATGCTCACCCAGCATAGACTCGTTTGGCAAGTTACACCCCCTCTCTCCTGTTCCTTGCAGCCCGCTCTAGTCCCAGGGTGAGGAGGCAATGAGGGAATAATGAAGTGCTGTTTTGAATGAAAAAGTGTAGTTCTGTTGAGGAATAAAATAGAAAGGATGAGTTTCCTCTGACCTATTTATGATAGAAATTGGTCTTAGTTTGCCAGATTGTTGCACAGGTAATTGAAATGGAAAACTGCTGGTAATTGAAGCTATGTCTGAAGTGATACTGATTCTTTAGTCCCTGTGGGGTGTTACAGCTTCCTCTGTGCCATGTAAGAATACCCCGTCCATACCCACATGTTAGTGTCTGTTGTTCGGAGCGAGCTGTGAGTGTGCAGCATGCCTGATGCACAAGGATTTTTCCAATTTGGTTTTCTGAGGAAGGTCTCATCAGTTAGATCTTTCAAGTGACAGTTTCATTTTCTTGTATATAACTATAGCTCCTGGAGCATGTCAGGAAATCCAGATTGCTTTAGCTCAGCCTTGCAAATTCATCATGAAATCTTACCAGCCCAGGCATTAAATAGACTCACCCACTCTTACCATGACGATTATGAACACATTAATGATATTTGACTTCCGATGAGTAGAATTTTGCCAAGCTGCTTTAGATATTTAGGAAGATGTAAGCAACTGACACATAGCCAGTGCCCAAATGTTTGTATCTCAGTACCCTCTGTGCCACAGAAATTCCTCATTTAAAAAACAAGCTCATGCCTCAGTTGAGTTTATAGTGGAGGAGGAAAAGTAATTATGGCCAAAATGTTCTTTACATCTTAAATTTGCACAGAAATTGAAATAGGGAAATTGCATCAAGACCTGTGTAAAAGACCAATGCAAGCAGTTTGCAATATGCTGATATTCAGGAGATAATGATTCCGGTGCCAACTCCCAAGGCCGGCAAGGGCTGATCATTAGATGGGGGCCAAGAGCGTGACACCGTATCCCAGTCACCCTTGAGATCTCCCTGGCTTATGGTCAGGGAAATGAGGTGAAGAAAGGAGAGATTAATGGTTTGTTTTAGCGCCCATCCAAGAAGTCCTGTAGACTGTCAGCTCCTCTCTAGCCCAGTTCGCATTGTAATGGAGATGGTTATGCTCTCTCTTAGAACTCAGCAGTGCAGAGATGGTGATGCAGACGGAGTTGCACTTATGCACCATGCCATTGAAGGAAGATCAGGTCGCTGGACCACCTGTTGCTTCTGTGCTCCAGGCATTTGCTGTCCTAGGAGAACTGCACACCAGGCTTAAACTTTTTGGTAAGACAGGCCTTTGTGTCCCATTACAACGAGCTGTAGAGAGACCTGCTGTTAGATAGTTTGTTTGTTTGTTAGATGTTTGTTTCAAGAATCTGCTAGCGTGGGACTGGGTCCCGTTGTCAGTGCAAAATACGGAACAGAATGTGGGAAGAGGGAGGCATTTAGAGTCATAGACTTTAAGGTCAGAAGGGACCATTGTGATCGTCTAGTCTGACCTCCTGCACAACGCAGGCCACGGAATCTCATCCACCCACATTTTGTTGATGGCCTTAGCCCTTGGTCAGATAATTCAACCCTTCCCTTGTCACACTGGCCTCTTCCCAAGGCCTGGGTTGACTTTCAGCAGGCAGCACCTCTCTGAGGAGTCTCTCTCTCAGGTAGGATGTATGTTTTGTTTTATTCCTCTGTCACATTTTTATTCTCCCACTCTCCCATCCCCTTGCCATTCTCTTTGTCCAGCGCTGGTGGTGGTAGCAGTAGTATTGCTACCCTAGTGTAACAGCCCTCTAGGCTGGTCAGAGTTGTGGAATTGCGGGTGCACAGGGATTCCCATACTGAAATGAAGCCCGCAGATAGAAGTATCCTTCCACATCCTCTAGGACCAGGTATACCCCATGGCATGTGAGAATGGAATCCCGTGACTCCTGTTAATGTGCAATTGCCCTGAATTATTTATCCCTCCCTGTCAAGTTGGTTTATTACTTCATTTTGATCTGTGGTTTTGTGGCTCGATGGGCTCGTGTTTAAAACTATTTTCTGGTTGTAGTCCCCTCCCTGGCACAGAGCCAGGCGTTAATTTCAGGCTGTTCCAGGTGAT
Source organism: Platysternon megacephalum (assembly GCA_003942145.1). Classification (NCBI taxonomy): domain Eukaryota; kingdom Metazoa; phylum Chordata; order Testudines; family Platysternidae; genus Platysternon; species Platysternon megacephalum. The sequence continues at coordinate 2,763,674 of QXTE01000204.1, read as the reverse complement.
TATAATCGCAGGTCGTAGTAAAGCAACTAGCGAGCTCTGCCAGTTGCCGGCATACAGTTTCACATGGCAGGTTTTGTAAATAGTTTATAATTTGATTTATAAAATCATAGGCTCTATGCCTGAGTCCCCATGCTTAAACCAAATGCGCTGCCTCAAGAACACTCCTGATTTTACAGCTACCCCAGGGGAGCTGTAATTTGAGCAATCCTAAAACCAAGGTGCCGCTCATAGCTAGTCCCTCTTGGGCACTACTGGAGCAAACAGCCTACTTGACTGCATACTGAAGATCATCTTTCTCTTCCTTTATCAGGCCAATTACTGCTGAAATACATCCTCAAGCCACTGATTTCTTATCCCTCCCTTCGCCCCCTGCTGGAGGAGCAGCCTGACACCGTCGTCTTGCACTTTGAGTCTGCGGAGCCTAATCTGGAGCATCCATCCCCAATGGAGGTTTTTGGCAAGATCACGCTGGTGCTTGAAGTTCTTCACAGACACTTGTTGAGTAGGTAGTTCGTCCCCTGAGAATTAGCGTGAGATGCTGCTCTCCACAGCTGGCTCATCGAGCTGTTGTGGAGAGCTCTTGGAATGTTTAGCAGTAAAGCAGCACTGGTTTACGCCAGGGAGCCACTGCTCTCTGTAATACCACTATGGCAGTGCCCTGGGATGGTCTGTTGTAGCTCAGTGAGGCTTTGCAATGCTTGGGCAGCTTTGAACACTGCAAAACTGCACTTGGTTCCCTCTCCTTTGGGACCCTTTAATCTTCCCAGCTCTGTTGTGTTCCTCACCGTGGCTCTGCAGACTGTCTTACCTCCTCTTTTCATGAGAAGTGTGTGGCGTATGGGGAGGGCATTGATACTACAGGAAGATGGGAATTCCTGAGCGAGGAGTCACTTCTTGAAGACTCGTTTAATTTCCTGGTCTCTTTGAGGGAGCAGCCAGCAGCACTGAAATGAGAAAGTGGGGTTTGAGTGACAGACTCTGAGCATTCAGGAGAAACCCATACCATGAAAATGAAGCACAAAGAGTATTTAGCGTGTAGGCCTTCGAAGAAATGCTTTATTTCTCTGTGGAAAGAGTTGTTCTCAGATGACCAGTATTGCTAAATCATTGCTTTGTGAGAAGCTCTGGGGAACTTGAGGAAAAAAGCTAGTATGCATGATACAATCGGCGGGAAATTCTGTACAGGACTAGTCACGGTGGAGGATCTCTTCACAAAGCGTGAATGGGGCACATTCCAGGCACTGAGCAAACTCACTGGGGGCACAGGTTCAGTCTACATTTAAAATCTGTTAGTGACTCAGGAGGCAGGGAATTCCTGTACATGGCCCGAGACCAGAGAACATCCGATGAAATGGAACCATTGACAGTTCCTGTTCTGAGCTCACAATGGGGTGTGGAAGGGATCGAGAGGTTTGCCCCCTGGAGCATATTTCAAAACCCATTTGTGTTCTTTCTTTTGAATCCAGATGTGTCTCTCGATGAGTGTGGGGAAAATGACAAGGACTCCAAAGTGATATTGGCAGAGATGCTGGGTGACATGGTCTGGGAGGAGGTATCTGGCTGCCTCATTCAGGAATGTCTGGTGTACTCGATTCCAGCAAACAGCAGCAAACTAGAGCAGTACGTCGAGGTAGGACTCAAAGCATTTAAAATCCATGCAACGTAAAGCCTGGAAAGGCAGATTCTGCAATAACTGGAATTGTCTCTGATCTTTATCCTCTGCTACAATAGGAACTTTCAAAGTCAGTCTCTGCCTTAAGCAATGTCTCATATTCCTGCAGTGTCAATAATGGTGCAATGTTTTTAACTATTTATTTTGCTCTCTTCTGTATCCCAGCATAAAAATCAGTCAGATGCAGTTGACGATAGCAGCACTGAATCCGAACAGCAGCTCGAACTAGCTTAAGACCTCTTGCTTTTGCTAAACAAGCTGCAATCAGCACAAACACTCTCGTTATAAAGAAGAGAGGGTGGCAGTGAGGGCTGGGACTTACTCCCTCCTTGGTCCAAAATAGACCAGATTTGGTGACTTGCAGGGCATGCTGCTGAGGGCATTCTTCCTAGACAATGAGGAAGATCGGTAGCTGGCTCACTGGCCAAGTTCCTGTGGAACTGATTTCAGTGCTGCTGAGACTTAATTTAATTGTGTTTACTGTATGATTAATTGTGTTACAGCTCTTAAAGCCCTGGGCAAGGGTCTTTATTATTTTAAACCTAAATAAATAAAATAGAACTTGGTCCCAGTTCACAAATGGTATTTAGTGTCTAACTCCTGTTGAAATCAATGGGAGTTAGGCACCTAAATACCTTTGAGGTTCTGGGCCCTAGTGCTAGTGAAAGGTGCCAGACTGACACCTGGACTCTGGAGTCTTTTTCCCAGAAGAGCCAGTAGCAGCAAAGCTTCTCCCATGCCGCTTTTCCACAGGGAGCCCCTCTCTTGATCCTGCTTCTTGATTATTATAACTCACAATCCATAATAGCATGGAAATGATCTGTGTTTAACTCTCTCTTCTCAGGTGATTAAATCCACAGAGGAATTTGAAAAAAGCTTGAAGAACATGGGGTTTGTAAAAGGAGATGCCACGGACTTACTGAAATACGCCCGCAATGTGAATTCCCACTTCGCTAACAAAAAATGCCAGGACGTGATAGTGGCAGCCAGAAAGTTGATGACCTCAGAAATACACAACACTGTAAAGGTGCTAGAGATCGCAATTTACAATGCGTATTTGTAAGAAACCATCTAGCTATTGAAGGAGAACAGCTTAAAAACACTGAGTCTGGTTTTTATAGAGGATTGGTTTGTTTTTGTTGTTTGTGTGAACTCTGCAGGAAATGGTTGCTTCTTAAAGCTTTGGGTAGCCCTCAAGTGCATTTTCCATAGGGCTGATATTCTAACTAACAAGCTGAATATGATTTTTAAAATAATGGAATGAAGCCTTCCTCAGAACGAGATAGCTGGTTTTACGCATTTTTCTGAGGATCATTACAGCTAATAGAAATGTAAAGAGAAAAGATCCTTTAGATGGTGCTTAAGAATGAGATAGTTGCCTACTATGCATCACACATTCGGCTGTTATCATGCTATATACATTTGTGAGCCCCTCAGACTAGCTCCGGTGGAGTCCCATGGAATTCACAGCCTGGTGTGCACATAGGGTCTGTGTAATTCACTGTTAAACTGCCTTATGCTGTCTCCATTCTCTGGGAACTAAGTTGGGATGTGTGCCTCTTGTTTCCTCCTTAGATCACACCTGATTCCTCGGTAGCAATACCAAAACTGCCTGGCCCTGGGGCAGGTGATAATTTAAAAATGCAAAACGCCTCCAAAATGCTGCACAACGAGCTGATAAATTTGGAGAATGAGACCAAACTGAGCCAGCACACATTCTCTCTGCCTACCTGCCACATCAGTGTGTCTGTGGAGAAATTGATGGAGTTGGCTTATCAGACCCTGGTGGAGGCTACAACCAGCACAGATCAGTGGTAAGAACTCTGAATTGGTGGGTAGAGCCCAAGGGACGCTCTCGGTATCAGGACACCTGGTTACAGGCACCAATACTAGAAAGGGCAGAAAATGTAATTCACTTAAAAATAATCAAGGTGAAATTGTTAATGAAAGCTGCTGATTTGCCAGTTGGAGACTGAATCCCCGGATTAATCCAGCAAACAGGAACAGCTGCCATGCAGCCTTCCTGGCAGTGCCCTGGTGGCGCAACGTCTAGTGGTGATGGCCTCTAAGGGTGTGTTGAGATGGGCTTTATTTAGCTAACATGGTAATTGACACATGGTAAAATGCTAGTGTGGACAAGGCAGTTCATAGTTTTCAATCATGTTAGCAGATCAGGATAAAAACCGGTGCCTTGTCCATGCTAAAATCTTACCATGTGTTAGCTGACAATTGGTGAAAAGCCCTTTTTTTCCCTGCCAAGACAAGGTGTAAGGGTGTCATTGCCGGGGAGGGTGAGCTGCCTGTTTTCCTACCACATCATCACCTGAGTGAAAGCAAAGAACCTGAGTTGTGCATTTGGCAGGGATTTCAAGGAGCCATGTGTCCAAGGCTATAGTTGTCTGGCCTGATAACTGGAGACCATGGCTCTGGTTGGGGAGGGAGGATTGCGTACAGAGTGCTCACCATACTGCTACAGCAGAGTGTTAATTTTTCAGGCGCGTGTGTGTGGGAGGGGGGAGAAGGGAAATGCCGTCTCCCTGGTTAAAGATGGATTTCAGAGGTCTCGTTCCTGACATGTGGTCTGTGGTTCTGGAGCTGGCCTCCATCTTGTAGGTCTTCCTTGGGTAGCATTGCAAAACTCTCAGGAGTGCAAGCAATGCCAGCTGCTCAGTCTCGATGTGACAGGCTTACCAGAGAGCTTGAGAGAAGCCTTGGTAAGATTTCCAGGATGCTGCCTGTGGCTTACAGACTGTATTTGCTTTCAGAACAGGCCTTTAAAAGCCTGTGCTCTGCGGGTAGATTGCACACTGCCTAGCACATTGGTCCATGATGGGGGGCTCTTGTTCACTACCATAATATAAATATTAGATAGTAATAATAGTTGCCATTCACAAAAATTTGTGCCGCTCAATATTCCCTATCCCCTGATCATTATCCGCTTCCTGTAGGAAATGTTAGTGGAGGTCTTTTCCCCTCCCCTTGAGGAAGAAAACACATGGCAAATGGCTGTATGCAGTTCCAGAATGAGAAATGCTTTCAGCTGCGTTTGTGCCCTTTGCAATGCACATTGGGGAGAGAGTGGCATTCATTGGAGATTTAGCTTAGCACGTTAATATAGAGGCACTGTGGGTGCAGCAGGACACCATGGTGAATGAAAAATGAGACAAGCCCCAAAGTTCTTGCTGACTGCTCTTGAAATTAAATATACAGCTAGGTCTCCAAGTGGAAAGGCAGAGCTAGTGAGGGACAGGGGTTTACCATATCTGCCTTGACCAAGCATCTCAGTCATCTCCTCTTTGCAGCCTCAGGTGGGATTTTCAGAAGTGTCTCTGGGTGTGTCTACACTGGAGCTTGGGGTGTGAGTTCCAGTGCAAAGAGGCAGTCTCACTTGAGTTCCGATCGAGTTAGTGCGCTAAAAAGAGCAGTGTAGACACAGTGGGACAGGCAAGCCGCCTGAGCACGTACCCAGCGTTTCAAATGGGAATGGCTAGCCCATCCTGTCACCTGTGCAGCTGTGATCAGCATGCTGCTTGATCAGCGCTGGCCCAGATGTGTCTCTGCAAGCTGGAAATTACACCTCCAGCACGACGCCCAATTGGCTTCCAGTGGAACTTGTGCTGCTAAGTTACTTAGGCACTTCTGAAAATCACCCCTTAGTCTCTGCTGGTTATACCTGACGTCAGGGTCCAAGACACAGCCATTGAATTCTTTCTCCTTTCAGCACTGCATTAAGAATGCACCACTTGCTGCATGCATTAGTTCCAACTGGAAGATTGTTAACATGAACTTTATTTGCCTTGCAGTTGTATACAGCTCTTTTACTCGGTGCGAAATATCTTCCATTTGTTCTATGACGTCGTGCCAATTTACCACAAGTAAGTGTGTGAGTGTTACACAGGGGCCTGCTTTTTTGGGCGGGGAGCCAAGCTATTTATTTATAATACTCCTACTCACTCCTGTGCTTGTCCTGGGTGGTCTTTGGTTTGGTGGACGGGGAGTCCCTTCTCCTTTGGGAAAAATAGCACTCCATCTCTTTAAAAACCCCTCATATAATAATAATACATAGCTTTTATATAGTGCTTTTCATTAATAGAATCACTGCCCATAGCCGTTCAACCCAAGTGTGGCTAGTAAGACTGTTTCATGGTGTGCTTCCCTGCCCCCACCTACTGGGGAGAAGCAGTGGTAGGAAAGGGTTAAAATCCAAGGCTACAACTGGATTTGAGGACCCTTAGCTCTGGTGGCCCTGCCACAACCCAGTGCTTTCCTCTCCTTTTGACACTGGTAAGAGTTTCTTGTCACCTCCCTCTTGATTTCACCTTCCTACTATCATCAAATGGTTTTCCTGCTTCTAAGTCTTCACATTAACGATAATTTGAATCTAGACATGGCTAGAGTGTGGGCATGACTACACTGAAAACACTACAGCCGCAGACCTGTGCCACTGCAATGCTTCAGTGTGGACGCTGCCTACCGGATGGGAGGGGTTCCCCTGTCGGCCTGGGTAATCCACCTCCTCGAGAGGCGGTAGCTCAGGTGACGGAAGAATTCAACCTAATGCTGTCTACATAAGGAGTTAGGGCGACTTAACTACGCCGCTCAGGGGTGTGGACTTTTCACACACCCCCGAACATCGTAGCTATGCCGAGACCAGGCCTACAAAGGTGATGATGATGTGCTACCCTCGCAACGTGTAATGTCCATGGTGTGTGAGAGTCAAGAGGCCACATGCTTTTATTCTCGCTAACTGTCCCCCATGATGCATGTTGCTTTTGATTAGTTAGCAGCAGCATTGACCTGAGAGTGGAGGTAGCCTCTTGCCTATTGAGTGTCTGACCTGTGGAGCATTTCTGAAGTCTAGAACAATATCAGGATATTTATTTTATTTTTAGAGGCCCAGATCTGATTTTAAAAAATGTCTCTTTATTTCTTCCCTTCTCTTCCTCCTCCTTCCTTGGGTAGAGAGAACCTTCAGAAACTACCCCAGCTTGCTGCCATTCATCACAACAACTGTATGTACATTGCCCACCACTTGCTGACCCTGGGGCATCAGTTCCGATACCGCCTTACCAACATACTGTACGATGGAGCAGCTACTTTCGTAGATCTGGTACCCGGCTTTAGGAGACTTGGTAATTTTACCTTTGAACTGAAACATACTCACTAGCATCTCATCCCAGTATTTGTAATTGAGTGATTTATAATTTAAATGTGACTTGCTGGTAAAAACAGTGCACTGGGCATTAGGAATCCTGGCACTGTGTGACCCTCAGCAAGTCACTTAACTTCTTTGTCCCTCCTTTTTGTTATCTGTGTAATGGGGCAATGCTTCAATGGGAGAGGGGGCTAGCGCTGAGGCTTAATTAAGCTTTATAGAGCATTAGACGAAAGGTGCTACAGAAGTGCTGAGTATGATTAATATTACACAGAGTAATATTGGTCATAACGTGGTTTATTCTACATCAATATCCAATGTGATTTGTTAGTCCTATTGATTTCACTGGGAGTTTGCGTACCCAGGTTTACATTTTCAGTTCCCTGATGCTGTCAGCAAGGAAGTTGCTGTGCCAGAGTATGTCTTTGCCAACTTTCAGGTAGCATTTGAGGTATAACGGAGGAATTCCCAGAGTGCAGAATCCTAACATTTGGTCTGTGGCCATTCCGGTAATGCCAAGGGGTGGTCTCCTGCTCTGCTCTGGCTTGATTAGAGCAGCCTTCTTCATTGGCTATTGGTGGTATGAATCCTTATTCTGGGATTACATATTATACCCCCTGCATTTGATGAGAAGGCTGCTCTGTCTGGTAGAGCCCTCTGCCGCTTCACAAGGTGGCAAGATAGCCTTTGATTGTCCCTTTCTGTGTAATGGTGCACAGTTCCAGGAATGATTTTTGTGTACAGTGAGACCCCAAGCTCACATGGACACTCTGGAAGCTGCTGTCCTCTGTTCTGAGCATTTGCTAGATTGTTGTAAGAAGCCAAAGAAACAAAATGCAGAAAAAAAACTTTCAATGTGTTGATCTGACAAAAGCAGGGAATCCATAGTTAATGCTGCTGCTCAGATTTTCAAGTTGTTTATTTTATCTTGCACTGTAGGAATCAGAAGTGCATGAGATCTCACATGCGGTGGGTGGGTGGATTACGGGTGCAGTTTCCTCTTCCCTGGCTGTGTGTGCCTGGCAGAATGGTACCATGTGGCTGTTCTATGAAACTGGAAAAGGCAAATGTATTAGTCTTATAAAAATTGATCCTAATTTTATGGTAGGTTTATGATTCCAGTGCTGAATGTCTCAGAATAGGCAAATCAAATTTAATGCTGACATCATCTGAGGCTGTGGAATAAATGGCTTCTTCCTCCTCTCATTTGCTCCTCCAGGGATGGAGTGTTTTCTGGCCCAGATGCGTGTGCAGAAAGGAGAGCTCCTGGAGAGATTGTCAAGTGCAAGGAATTTTTCCAATATGGACAATGAGGAAAACTATTCTGCAGCAAACAAAGCAGCAAGGCAGGTGAGTGATGCCAGCCAAAGGGCTGTACAGACCCTAGTGTAATGTATCTGTGTGGTTTTCCCCTGTTAGCAGCAGTAAGAATTCTTAGCACGGATATAATGCTTGGCATTCAAATACAGTGGAACTGAAATAACTTTTTTTTTCTTTTTTTGATTTGGGTTTTTTCTTCCCCATGCTTTCTTTCCCTTTTATAAAAACTGAAACATGTTCATTTTGATTCCATTCACTTCAACTCAACATGAAAGATATTTTTTTTTTATTTGAATTGCTTTCTCAAAAAATTAGAAGATTTTGGTAAAATTTTTGATTTTATTTTTTTCATTTTGTTTGAAAATTTTCAGGGAAAAAAGATTTTTTTGGGGGGGGAGGACCACCTCTAGATCCAAGCTTAAAAATACTAGTTTTTTTTCTTAATATGATACCTTATTGCCTTCTCCTGCCTTTGAAAGCTAGTTTATAACTGTGTAATTGCCTTATCATCTTTACTGTCTATCTTTGTTTATGATTCTGGATAAGATGGAGTTGTTATCTTCCAGGTTCTGCACCAGCTAAAGAGACTTGGCAAAGTATGGCAAGATGTGCTTCCGGTTAACATCTACTGCAAGGCCATGGGGACCTTACTGAACACAGCACTCCGTGAGATCATTAATAGAATCACTGCCCTAGAGGTAAGGGGGGATTGCATGTGCTCTGCATACCAAGGATCAAATGTTGTTCTAAATAAGGCACTTGTTTACCTTACAGATGAGCTTTCAAGAACCAACTTTCAGGGCCACTCTTGACTTTCACTGATATCTAGGATCCAGTGCAACAGAAATACTTCAAGCTTCCATCATCCAGAACCAACTGAGACCACACACACAAACAAGGTGAAATCCTGGCACCATTGAAGCCAATGGAAAAACTCCTATTCACTTTAGTGGAGTCGCTGGATTTCACCTTTTAGTGTTGAATTGAGTGTGTGGTGCATCTTAGGACTTGGCAAAGTGTAGTAGGATGATGGAGTTTGTAATGTGTTTGCAAAGTTTCAGAGTGGTTTATCTGAGTCTTGCTTAGAGCAGATTTAATCATTTTGAAATTTCCTGCAAACCAGGGAATCTGAAAATTTTTGTTTCAGAAACATCAAAAACACAAGGATTCCAAAATGAAATATACTTCTGGGATCTCCAGCAGCTGCTCAGAGAAATGGACATAAACCATGTCAGTTTCACTGCTGCCCACTACTGAAGAGCAGCTGTTAATCTGATATGAATCATATCAGCTACTGCTGGGTATCCCAGGGTCTGCTGGCTCCGGGGACCCCAGGGCTTCCAAACTCCCAGGCCAGCTGGCTCACCAGGCCTCTCAACTCATGCAGGCTGTGGAGCCCAGCTGGCCTGGTAGTCCTGCTCAGTGCCAGGGAGCCTGGAAACCCTGAGAGCCCCAGCTCCCTGCTGCCGTGCTCGGGGGCCATACACGAATCTATCTTCATCCTAGCTAGGCACCACATACTGAAATGAGGGCATGATCTCAATCCCAAAGTTTGCTCTGCTGAAATAATCTGGTTGTTTTTACCTCTTTCTCTCTTTATTTCCCTATTCTATGTTTGTTAAGCGATTGGCAGGTTATGCTGGGACAAGTCGTAAAATGAGCATATTAAATGGTTTAAAGGAAATACCATTTCATACCAAATGATTGAAATGTGTTTATCCATCTGATCCAATTGTGATCTGTACACAAGTGTACCTGAAAAGAATTAGACCGATAATGCATCTCTTCTTTGTATGAGCTTCTTTACAGGAAGATTGCTACGGCTGTGTCTGCCAATAAACATAAAGCTTACATTTATTAGACCGGCATAGTTTGAGCGATTTCCCTATAAAGTGTTCAAGCTTTTGTAATAATGTTCCTTGCTTCTCAGCAAGATGTTCTGCATTCCATTAAGACATATGTGCTCTTTGAAGCAGACACAGATACTGTGCTGAGCAGATGCCAAGAGCTTGTTGAAATGCACACATTCATAAATAAGTCCTTTTGGCCTAGGAAGAGTGGCAGATAGGAAGCTGAAGAAACCTAGTGACTCCCGTGGTATGTTAAGTATGGTTCAGATCACTGATTTATCTTCACAAAGCTTTCTGGTCCTTTCATGTCACTTTCTCCTCTAAGCACCAGGAAATGCTTAATTGTTCCTTTGAATAGTGCTCCCCGTTTGTGCAATTCCAGGATATCTCTGCTGAGGATGCCGACAGATTGCACTCCCTGTGCAGGATCATGCTGGAAGAAGGACCTCTGGTGTTCACTCCATTACTGGAAGAGAACAAAAATAAGAAATACCAAGAGGAGGTTCCAGTCTATGTGCAGAAATGGATGATGTTCAAAGAGCTGATGATTATCCTGCAGGCCAATCTCCAAGAAATAGTAGATCGGTAGGTGTCTTTCCTTTCTTCTAATACCCACAGGAATTCTTTCACAAATGTATGGGGTTGATAGATAATGTTGTCAAACCTGCAGTGTTCTCAGTTGAAGGAATGCTGTCCGCTTGAAATCGAGTTTGTTTTAATAAACGCATGTAAAGTACTTTTGGATATTGCACCTGCCAATATTCCCCCCTTTTTGTTTTTTGTGATTTTTGTGCATTTTCCCTGTTTCTTTGGGAAAGACCAACCCAAATGGGAAAATGACGGACTGTACAGGGGAGGAGTGAAAGTGACTATCCACAAAATACTGCCCAATGCCCAAAGGCAGAAAAGTGTAAAACCTGACCAATATGTTTCTCTCTCTTCTCTCATAAGTCAGCGTAATCTTAGGCCTGCCTTGTGTATCTCATTGCAGCCACCTTGGCACTCTGCCCATCACTTTTGATGTTATCTGTGCTTACTTGCTGTTTACTGGAGTTGTACCAAAGAGTCAGGCTTTCCTGTGTGGCCAGTTTGAACTTTAAAATGCCATGGCTTGCTCCTTTAGACTGGCATGGGAGACTCGCATGAATTTTACATGAGGGTGGGGCCCAAATACCTCTGAGTGCAACACTAACTGGCAGTAGATGTCTGGAACCAGACAGTCCCCAACCACAATTGCGCTACAAGCACCTCTGAGGGGTGTGGATCGCCTACTGTCTTCGGCAGCCTTCGCTTAGAGGCCCAAAGCGTGTGGAGAGCAAACAGAAAAATCAGCTTCTCTCCTGTATCAAAGAGCTCTGTCACAGCCTGCACTGTTAGCTACTTACAGCTGCTGTCGGAACAACTGGAGATATTTCGGAATGCTCTGGTTCCACCTCAGGCCTTGCAGCCCCAAGAGATGCTGACTTCGTGGGACCCAGTAAATACATGCAGAGCAGGCTGTAAGTTTATTCTGAGCTAGATGCAAAGCAGAGAGAGCCCTGTCTGTAGTGAAAATCCCCAAGAGCAGGTCCTGCTGTTACATCGGTTGCTTTATAACTATGACTGTTTTGATAGTGGACAGGTGGTTAGCGGGTCAGTAATCAGATACATTTGAAGCTGTTGGAGCAGGCAGTGGCTCCTTGCCCTAGAATTAGTTGTAACAATACCCAAACTTCATATCACTGGAGTGAGAGGAAGTTATGCAGGCGAGAACTGTGCTTGTAAACTAAGCAGAGTTGAAATATTCAGGAGTGTAGGACTGGTTGTGGGGAGCAAGATCCGGAGAACTGCATTGGTTTCATTAAATGGGTCAGAAGAGCTGTGGTAGAAATAGATATTGGTATTAACCTGTAGTTGTACAGCTCAGTCAAACGATTGCCTTTTCCTCTCTTCCAGATGGGCGGACGGCAAAGGGCCCCTTGCAGCTGAATTCTCCCCCACTGAGGTAAAGAGTTTAATCCGAGCCTTGTTCCAGAACACTGAGAGGAGAGCAGCGGCCCTTGCGAAAATTAAATAGCCTTGTGTTTACTCCTGTACAATAGACCTTTTCCTGGAAAAGCAACAGTAAATCAGGTTTCAAACTGTTCTTTGGATTTAACCCTTTTTTCTAATAAGTTTAGCTTTATGAAAGCACTTCCTAAAGGCCTGGCCAATGGGAAAAAAACTTCACCCAGCTCAGCATCTATACAATCAATGTAGCAATTTAATGCAGCTTGGCCTCCAAAAGCAAAGGAGAGTAACTCCTTGGCACTAGCTGTTGCTGCTTCGTCCACTACCCAGAGAAGTGCTGTGCTGTAAAACTCCGGCTCCTGACATGTAGTCTACCAGCTCGGACCCATTTCGGGCAATAAGGGGTAACTTATCAGCTAGAAAAATATCATTGCTACCATGTTAAGCACATTTGTGGAGGTCATCACTGTGGTGGCGGTAGATTCTGGAAGTGGTGCAGTTTTTCTAGATCATACAATGTTTAAATGGGACCGGGCACCAAATTTGAAAAAATCTGAAAATCACAAAAAGGGCCGTAACTCAGATGCACAGTTTAATTTTGAGCAAAACCGGCAGTCTTCTAAATACAAATCGTACTGTTTTGGAAGGTTTGGGAAACATTTAGCCCCAGGTGATCAGTTTTATGCATGTTTCTGTACTTTTTTACCTTTGGTTAAAGCAAGTCTGTAGTCACACGACAGTAAGAGCTTGTTTGTCCCATATAATACATCAAAATATGTGTCATGATTTGTAGAATAGACTGATCTGAGAAGTTTTTTCTGTCTGCTGTTTTTTTTAAGTTATACAGACGACAAGATCCATTAAAAACATATATTTATGATGTTGTCTGCTCGGCCAGAGACGTAAGCCTAAAGCACACATGGTATAAATATAATTTCAATAATAATACATGTGAACTCCTTATAGAACAGTAATGACTCTTAGTAGAAGGGCTGTAGAATGTGTCGTATGAATATATCGTGTGAATAAAAAAGTATAGGCATGTGCTGTCAATGTAACCCCTACATCTAACGATGGGCTATTGAATGGCTAATGCAGCACCGCTTCGTGTTCGATACTCTGCTGCTACACTCGTCCCTGTCACGGCTGCATGCGTGGGAGCACAGCAAATCTTCTCTGCGGCGGTCGCATCTCCTCGTTGCACGGGCGCTCTCACAGCCACGCTGCACAAAGGGGAGGGTGGCTTTTGGAGCCGGCGGCAGCACCACCATGGTAGGGACGAGACGTCCCCTGCTGTCTGTCACCCATAGGGAGTGCCTTAATCAGTGGGTCCTGGGCTGCTCAATGTTGCCTGTTGAAGCTGTTCCACTTTAATTAAATAGCACTGGGGCGAGGCGAAACGCGACGCTCCCTCTAATCCAGTAGTTGGGCTTCTCCGGTGGGCTGTGAGAGCTGCTGATTCAAATCACCCTTTCTGCCACCCCCCGAAAGGGGTGTGCGGGAAGAGCGAGCTGCTGCAGCAACCCAGCTATGTGTCCTGGTTATACAGCTAGAGCGATGGAGGCTGTGCCACTTTCATTAAAGAGCAACTGGGAAAGATACTTACTATGAATCCCTCTCTAGTTCAGTGGCTTGGGTACTTACCCAGCATGTGGACGATGCAGGTTCAACTCCTTCCTCAGCTCGCTGAGAAGGGACTTGAACAGCCATCTCCTGTCTCCAAGGTGAACATGCAGCTGCTGGACTAAGAGGGGTTCTCATTGGGGCCTGGGGGTGGCATCCAATTTTTCTGCTGCAGTTGTTCCACTTTCATTACATATTCATTGGGTCGCAAACTTAAAATGGACTTTGGATGGATGTCAAATGTAATCTTATATCAGAGGGGTAGCCGTGTTAGTCTGGATCTGTAAAAGCAGCAAAGAATCCTGTGGCATCCGAAGAAGTGGGTATTCACCCACGAAAGCTCATGCTGCAAAACCTCTGTTAGTCTATAAGGTGCCACAGGATTCTTTGCTGCTTTTACAAATGTAATCTTGCTGCACGTCCCCTGCGGGGCTTCATCTCTCTTGCCGGTTGAAGTTGTTCCACTTGAATTAAATGCTGTTTAGGTCAGACCCTTCTTCAGGTCCCTGTGGTAGCCCAGTGGTTAGGCTATGGGTTTAGCCTGTAAGAGATGGGGGTTCGAGTCTGCCGTGGTGCCTGTGACCTCCACTTTCAGGAATAGGGATGGGCTGGCTCTCCTCTTGCCTGTTGGAGCTGTTCCACTTTAGTTAAATGTGCTCTGGGCCAGCCTCACAGCAACCCTCACTCTCTTGTCCAGTGGTTAGGATACTCGCCTGGGTTGTGGGAGATCCTGGTTCAAATCCCCCAGCTGCTTGTTCGGCAGGGATTTGCACAGGGATTTCCTGCCTCCTCGGCGACCGTCCTTTGCGGTGGGCCATCCTTGTCCGAACCCCCTCTCTTTCTCAAGAGGCCATTGTCTTCTTGGGGCGGAGAGGGGATTCGGACAGGGATCGCTCACCAGTGACTCTCCCAGGAGGTGGCGGCCCCCAGTTCACACCCCTCGAAAGAGCAGGGGAGTGCCCTGGGGTCTGCCACAACCTGGGCGAGTATCCTGAGCACGGTGGACAAGAGAGAGAGGGGGTTTTACTGCTCAGCAGCAAAGCCCCTTTAATTAAAAGAGCAAGAGGCCCAGTGACAGGCCTCTTGCTCAGCTAGGAGGGGTCTCCTCTCACACCCCAGAGGCCCTCCTGTCCCGCAGAGCGGGGAGTTGAACCAGGGTCACCCACAATCCAAGCGAGCACCCTAACCCCCGTACCGTAGAGGGACTTGAGAGCTTACCTTGCCCCGGTTAATATATAGTTAAAGTGGAACGCTTGAGCGGCAAGAGATTGAGACGCCCACCCCGTCTCAGGGAAGGGATTTGAACCAGCACCTCTTTGCTTCTTGGGTAAGTAGCCAGACCACAGGACTACAGTGGGAATCACACAGAGATGCTGGTCCAATTCTCATGTAATATTTACTGAATGTGTCCTACCTTCAACAGAAAGGACTGAGGGAGACCCCACAGCCCACTACCTCCTAGCCGGGCACTTAGGCCATTTGGTTGAGAGGTAGGCAATCACCCTTCAAATCCCTTCTCAGGGAGCATAAAGGGGATTTGAACCCACAACTGTCCCCTTCTAGGAGACAGCATCCAAACCACTGGACCACAGAGGGACTCACTGTGTGGGAGTGGCCCAGTGACTATTTAATTACCTAATGACATTGGCCCACCTTCAATAGGAAACACTGAGGGAGCCAGCACATTGGAGTACCTCCTAGCCCAGCACTTAGAGCATTCACTTGACAAGTCAGAGATCACGGTTCAAATCCCGTCTCAGCCAGCATAAAAGGGAATTGAACCCCGGCCTCCCACAGGCTGGGCATCCACCCCAACCACTAGACCACACTGGGCTGCTCGTTTGGGCTTTGGCCCAATGAATATGTAATGAAAGTACAGCGGCTTCACCAGAAAAGAGCAAGGGAGCCCCAGGGGCAGAATACTGCCTAGCCCAGCACTTAATGTAATGAAAGTGGAACAACTGCAGCAGAAAAATTGGATACCACCACCCGGCCCCACCGAGAACCCCTCTTAGTCCAGCAGCTGCATGTTCACCTTGGAGACAGGAGATGGCTGTTCAAGTCCCTTCTCAGCGAGCTGAGGAAGGAGTTGAACCTGCATCATCCACATGCTGGGTAAGTACCCAAGCCACTGGACTACAGAGGGATTCATACCAAGCACCTTTCCCAGTTCCTCTTTAATGAAAGTGGCACAGCCTCCATCACTCTAGCTGTATAACCAGGACACATACATGGGCTGCTGCAGCAGCTCGCTCTTCCCGCACACCCCTTTCTGGGGGTGGCAGAAAGGGTGGTTTGAGCCAGCAGCTCTCACAGCCCCCAGGAGAAGCCTAACCACTGGATTAGAGAAGGAGCCTCGTGTTTCACCTCACCTCACCCCAGTGCTATTTAAATAAAGTGGAACAATTTCAACAGGCAACATTGAGCAGCCCAGGACCCAATGATTGGGGCACTGCCTGGGCGATAGGTGAGGCCTCTTCAAATCCCTTCTCAGCAGGCAAGGGGGAAATTAAGACCGTAAGAACGGCCAGACTAGGTCCGAGCCAATGAGCCATCTAGCCCAGTCGCCTCTCTTCCCACAGTGGCAGATGCTTCAAAGGCAATGAACAGAAAAGGGCAATTAGCCAGTGATCCATGCTCTGTGGGCCATGCCCACCGTCTGGCAGTCTTGAGGTCTCGGGACGCCCGGAGCACTGGGCTGCGTCCCTGACCGGCTTGGCTAATAGCTTTGGTGGCGCTATTCTCCACAAACTCGCTCATTCCTTTTGACCCCACTTACAGTTTGGCCTTCACCCCATCAACTGGCAACGAGCTCCACAGGCCGACCGTGCGTTGCGGGAAGACCTTTCGTCTTTGGTTTGGTTTAAACCGGCTGCCTATTCATGTCCTCGGGTCACCCCGACTTGTGTGCTACGTGCAGGGGTAACTAACACGTCCTTAGTCACTTCACACCTTTTATAGAGCTCTGTCATCTCCCCGCTTCGGCATGGCTCGTCCAAGCGGAAATGAGAACAGGGCCCCCTGCCACAATCAAAGGTGAGACCCTAACCACTAGGCAGAAGGTTACATGGTAGGCCTCAGTCTCCCTCCCCCTCTCTCCTCAGCTGTTTTGTGGAGCATTCGCAGGTACCGAACAAGCTCAAAAGAAACGGTTTAGTCACCTGAGGGGTTCCTGGCTGGCAAGCAGCGTTCGGTACCGGGGAAGAGTAGATGCTGGTTCAATTTCCTTCTCTCTGCCCGATGAGACGGAATTTGAATAGGGCTCTGCATTGTCGCAAGTGTGAGCCCCAGTCAGGGCCGCAAGGGATAGTCGGAGGTGGGTTGCTCTTTGTAGCATATTGAGGCTGTGCCACTTTCATTAAAGAGGAACTGGGCAAGGTGCTTAGTATGAATCCCTCTGTAGTCCAGTGGCTTGGGTACTTACCCAGCATGTGGATGATGCAGGTTCAACTCCTTCCTCAGCTCGCTGAGAAGGGACTTGAACAGCCATCTCCTGTCTCCAAGGTGAACATGCAGCTGCTGGACTAAGAGGGGTTCTCGTTGCGGCCTGGTGGTGGCGTCCAATTTTTCTGCTGCAGTTGTTCCACTTTCATTACATTAAGTCCTGGGCTAGGCAGTATTCTGCCCCTGGGGCTCCCTTGCTCTTTTCTGTTGAAGCCGCTGCACTTTCATTACATATTCATTGGGCCAAAGCCCAAACGAGCAGCCTAGTGTGGTCTAGTGGTTGGGGTGGGTGCCCAGCCTGTGGGAGGCCGGGGTTCAATTCCCTTTTATGCTGGCTGAGACGGGATTTGAACCGTGATCTCTTACCTGGCAAGTGAATGCTCTAAGTGCTGGGCTAGGAGGTACTCCAATGTGCTGGCTCCCTCAGTGTTTCCTATTGAAGGTGGGCCAATGTTATTAGGTAATTAAATAGTCACTGGGCCACTCTTACACAGTGAGTCCCTCTGTGGTCCAGTGGTTTGGATGCTGTCTCCTAGAAGGGGACAGGTGTGGGTTCAAATCCCCTTTATGCTCCCTGAGAAGGGATTTGAAGGGTGATTGCCTACCTCTCAACCAAATGGCCTAAGTGCCTGCCTAGGAGGTAGTGGGCTGTGGGGTCTCCCTCAGTCCTTTCTGTTGAAGGTAGGACACATTCAGTAAATATTACAAGAGAATTGGGCCAGCATCTCTGTGTGATTCCCACTGTAGTCCTGTGGTTTGGGTACTTACCCAAGAAGCGAAGAGGCGCTGGTTCAAATCCCTTCCCTGAGACGGGATAGGCGTCTCAATTTCTTGCCGCTCAAGCGTTCCACTTTAACTATATATTAACTGGGGCAAGGTAAGCTCTCAAGTCCCTCTACGGTACGGGGGTTAGGGTGCTTGCTTGGATTGTGGGTGACCCTGGTTCAACTCCCCGCTCTGCGGGACAGGAGGGCCTCTGGGGTGTGAGAGGAGATCCCTCCTAGCTGAGCAAGAGGCCTGTCACTGGGCCTCTTGCTCTTTTAATTAAAGGGGCTTTGCTGCTGAGCAGTAAAACCCCCTCTCTCTCTTGTCCACCGTGCTCAGGATACTCGCCCAGGTTGTGGCAGACCCCAGGGCACTCCCCTGCTCTTTCGAGGGGTGTGAACTGGGGGCCGCCACCTCCTGGGAGAGTCACTGGTGAGCGATCCCTGTCCGAATCCCCTCTCCGCCCCAAGAAGACAATGGCCTCTTGAGAAAGAGAGGGGGTTCGGACAAGGATGGCCCACCGCAAAGGACGGTCGCCGAGGAGGCAGGAAATCCCTGTGCAAATCCCTGCCGAACAAGCAGCTGGGGGATTTGAACCAGGATCTCCCACAACCCAGGCGAGTATCCTAACCACTGGACAAGAGAGTGAGGGTTGCTGTGAGGCTGGCCCAGAGCACATTTAACTAAAGTGGAACAGCTTCAACAGGCAAGAGGAGAGCCAGCCCATCCCTATTCCTGAAAGTGGAGGTCACAGGCACCACGGCAGACTCGAACCCCCAACTCTTACAGGCTAAACCCATAGCCTAACCACTGGGCTACCACAGGGACCTGAAGAAGGTGCTGACCTAAACAGCATTTAATTCAAGTGGAACAACTGTTGCACTTAAAGTACTGCACAGGATCTTTTCAGGAGAGATAAGGCAAAGCGCCACATTTATTGGTAATACATGTATCAATCAACACTGGATCATATCAATCAACACTGGATTATCTGCTGCTTGAAGTCACCAAATCAGGATTTGGGGACTTCAACAGCTGAGTCAAGGGTGAGAATTATTTCGGGGTGGGTGGGTCAACTTTTGTGGCCTGCATCATGCAGGAGGTCAGACTAGATGATCATAATGGTCCCTTCTGATCTCAAGTTCTATGATTCTATGATATGCATATGATATATATTACACTCATGCACTCACATACACACGCACAAGCACACTCCGTCTTGTTGTTGTGACCAGTTAGTTGCTCCCCTTAACTTCACTGGCCAGGTGAGTTAGATGGGGGAGGGGTGGAGCTGGGCTTCTGCCGATCCAGATCAATGCTCCCATGTTGACAAGACAAGACCTAGGGTCCTCTGCAAGACACCTCACATTTATAGCAGCTTCCCTCTCCTGCAAATCTATACCAGATTCAAAAGCTGTATCTGTGTCCTTTGTGCTGCTTCCTTCTGGATGTTGTCCCAATGCTGTTCAAAGAGGGTGTTTTCAAAAGAAGGTGCTTGCTTCTAACTCCCAAGGCTGTCAAGATGTCTGCTCTTCTTTAGTGAGCCCACTTGACACGTTTTATTGTTCTTGGGTCTGGCTTCCATCCCCTCTCCAACAGTTGCAGCTGTCTGGAGGTGCTTGCCTTCCATGCCTTGCTCATTCACACCTCGTTCATTCAACAGGGCAATTGATTAAAGGGAGGGGGGGAAGAGATCTTATTCTACTCCTAGCAGAAAGACATTTTTTTTTACATTATACCAAGGCTCAATACAAAGTTTTCTATATAAGGATGTGATACAAAGTTGTATGAAAATAGAGGCATAATACAAAGTCATATGAAAGTTATGTGAAGATGCTTAATGCAGAGATTTATCTACACAACTTCCACAGGCAAGAGAGATGAAGCCCCCCATAGCTCAGGGGACACACAGCACAATTACATTTGACATCCATCCAAAGTCCTTTTTAACACAGACACATTGAACCCCCATTACACACAGCCCAAGCATAGGGCCAAACCATTGCACTACAGCAGGAAAACTGGGCTAGGCTTTGCCCAAACACTAGTTGTTTAATATGGATCAGCTGCAACAGGCAAAAGCAGGAAGCTGCCCCTCACGCTACACCGGAGAACACACCTGGGCTGCTGGAGATGCCTCCTTACAGGCCTTGGCAACAGGCAGGTTTGACGGCTCCCTCCGTCTTTTCAGTTCATGCTGATCCACTGTAACTACATATTAACTGGGACAAAGCTCCACGGTGGGGAGAACTTTGTCCTGGACTCTTCTTTGCTTGGCACGTCACCCTGGGGATGGCTCTGCTCCTTAAGCCTGTCCCTTGCTTTGCTCCTAGTGGCTCTGTTTAAAGAACAGACAAAAAGCTGTATCAGTTCCATGCTCTGGGATGGGAGAGTCTCTCAAATCACAAGGGTGAATACTGTTGCTAATTTGGAAGCAAGAATAAAATCCTGTTACATAGGGTTGTTTGGGGTTTTTTTGCGTAAAGAATGTAAATGGAGGTCGATGGTCATCTCTGAAGCTCTGTGTAACCTGAGATCAACAGAAATATTTTCATTCAAATCAGAGAAATGAGCTGTTTTTTGTTTTTAAAAGAAAATTGCCATGAAAACCTCCCCCTGCCCTGTCTTGCCCTCAAACACTTCAGGGTGTTGCTGCACAGTCCTGATATTGACTAGAAACAGACCATGGAAAAAAGAAACTGACTTGTGCTCCCTCTCCTCCCATACAGTAAAGAAACTTCCAACAATAAGCTGGTGAGTGAGAGAATAACTTTCACAAGGCCCTGCTGTCAGTTACAATTGATGTAAGGAAACTTAGTGGGGGTTTTAGGCATTTTTTTTAAGCTCAGAGTCTCCCCTTTAATCTAATGTCCCCTGCATTCTCTTCTTAGGGTTTGTGTTCATTTACATTGTTTTGTATTTGTATGTGTTGTTCTACATGAAGATTTGGCACATAAACAAAATAAAACAGTGTAGGATGTGAAGTGATTTGCAAAGTGCTATACCTAATAACTAATTATTCTCTACTTTAATGAGAGCTCTATGCCTCCCACAATGAAAACACCACATGTGGCCTCTCCTTCCCGTGCCTTTGCTCTTTCTGGGGGAGGGAGGCAGGCTGAGATCTGAAGACCCCAAGCTGGTAGGAGGAGCACGGATGTGCTCAGGCTGTGGTGTATGGATGCACTGGCCGGTGTTTGTGCCTGCAAGAGCCCAGATGTCTCACCTACCTTTCCCACAGGGAGCAGGGCCCTCT
This sequence comes from Platysternon megacephalum, assembly GCA_003942145.1. Lineage (NCBI taxonomy): Eukaryota > Metazoa > Chordata > Testudines > Platysternidae > Platysternon > Platysternon megacephalum. Next base: position 2,742,600 of record QXTE01000204.1, on the reverse strand, counting down.
AGGCCGTTTGGAGTGTTTTCACATCCCTCTGTATTTAGGTGCATGCTGTGCTGCGGACTGCCCTGCCTCTGTGCCTCTCAGCTCGCCCCTATCCAAAGCACAGGGAGCCGGCTTGTGTTTCTGATTTCCTGCCTCTGGAAGGCTCTTGCTGCAGAGGACAGAGCTGTTGACTTTCTCCCAGGAGGTGCACTAGATCTAGAATGGCAGGGGTATTTTAAAACCCACCTCCGTTCCCATCCGCCTATAAAGATTGTCACGGGGATCAGGAAGGAATGTACCCATTGGGCAGCGATGACCAAAGGGGCAGGTTGGGTAGTAGCCAGGCTGACAGAGCTGATGAGCCAACACCCTACTCTGTTCTAGCGTCTCCTTGGAGGTCCACCCAGGCCTTTGTCCATTTGCTCCCATTACCTCGATGATCTGATAAATCCAGTCCAGGAATTCAGCCACCTTGGTGTAAACCCCAGGGTAGTTGGGTTCGGCACACCCCGTGCCCCAGCTCACGATGCCCACTAAGCGCCAGGTGAGTTCATCTTGGCAAACCAGCGGCCCCCCGCTGTCTCCCTGCAAGACAGAGCGAGTGTCACAGTGGGGCAGTGCTTCCGTGAAGCTAGCAGGTGGGATTATGCACCGTAGGGCTGCTCCTGCCCTGTGGGCCCCGTCAGCCTTGCGAGAGGCTGAAATGCAGGAAGGGCAGAGCTGAGCTGCCTGCTGCTAGTACGTCCCCTTGGCATGCAGATTGCTAAACCCCAGCTCTGTTACATCGCTTTAGTTCTCATGATTTTCCTCTCGCCTCTCCCTCAGTCAGAGGATCTCAAGCACTTTACTGACCATTTTCAATCCATGCACCCCGGTGACACAGCGCCAGATCTTCAAAGGCGTTTGAATAAATGGGAGTTAAGCAGCAAAATACCTCTGTGAATCTGGGCCAAAATGCTGTAAAAAGAACAGGAGTACTTGTGGCACCTTAGAGACTAAAATTTATTTGAGCATAAGCTTTGGTGGGCTACAGCCCACTTCATCGGATACATAGAATGGAACATATAGTGAGGAGATATATACACACACAGAGAACATGAAAAGGTGGGAGTTGCCCCATTTTTTTCTCCTGTTGATAATAGCTCATCTTAATTAATTAGCCTCTTAGAGTTGATAGGGCAACTCCCACCTTTTCATGTTCTCTTTTTACTCTGAAACCTGTCAAAATGCTGTACAGGACTTTCCACAGGGCTCTTCCTCCCTCCTGTTTAGGCAGCCGTGTTGCAGCAGGAAGAGAACTGAACCATGCTGTGTGGGGCCCCTTCATCCCGGGGGAGATGCTGCTAGAAGGTGCTCAAGGAGCAGAAGCTGGGATTTGCAGACAGCTTGCAGAAGGGTCCTGGGCCCCATGGAGGGTTCTTCCTCTGCACTGCTTCACTGATGCCCAGGGGTGCAGTACCACAGCCCAGGAATGAAACCCAACAGCCTGAGGCTAACTTTGTTGTATGGGGCTTTTCCTGGCCTGATACATCCCTAACTACCGGACCAAAGATGCTGCTCTCGAAGGCCCAGGTGAACAAATGGAGTTAGAGACCTAACTCCAATCCAAATCCACCGGAGTTAGGCGCCTCGCTCCATCTCTGACTCTGGGCCTAGCTCCCACTAAGGAGCTGCTGTTTAGCTTCACACCAACAACCTGCTTCATTCAATGCCTGTCTCCAGCTGGGACTAGTGGCAGGGCAGAAGACGGGACTAAATGCCTGTAATCAACAGTAATGCAGTAGCCCATCTTTAGCAACCTTTGCTTCTGACTACAGGATGATGGGCTGTGGCTATCTGCCCTAAAGCCAAAGGACTGTAAGTGGAGGATGGAGGGCGTGGGGTGTGAAGTGATCCTGCATCCTCCGTCACTAAGAGCAGCTGCTAAGGAGGTGGGATTTATAACTTTGGAGTGAAAGAGAAAAATCATGCTTGCTGCAGCTTGGTACGCTGGTGCAGTGGGGCGGCTGCCCTCTCTGTGTAAAGGAGCATTAACCTAAACCATGGGGGTGGCTGAAATTCTTTATTCAAGTGACCCGCTGTTCCCCAGGATGAAGGGGGCCTGTGCATTAGCTCCAAGCACACCCCTGCCATGCCCCCATCCCCTCTCTGACACCCCCTCCCCTCTGACACCCCCTCCCTGGTTCGACCAAGGGTCTGATCAAACCCCGTCATGCCCCCGCCCTGACACCCACAGCCTCTCACTAGTTCTGCACAGGGCACCAGCACACCCCCAACGTGCCCCTGCTCTGCCCCTAAGACCCTCCCACCTCACCCTTCACACGCCTCGTGCTGCACGGGGCCTGAGCATGCTCCTGCCATGCCCTCTCCGGTAAGGGGCTAGAGGGGGGACCCCTCTTCATTTAGATGGGGAGCCACATTTCCCACCCTCTTCCCCATTTTCATGTACGTGGGATCCAGCCCACAGTAAGCAGCATCACACTGCTCCTCAGTGGGGGGAAGGACTCGATCCCCCACGGCCTGTTAACAACAGGGGTTGTTTTCTCCCTGCTCTCACCTGGCAGGCATCTACTTTCCCGTCCAGGTAGCCGGTACACAGCATCCTGGGGGTGAGCTCACCAGAGTACATGCAGGAGCTGTTGCATTTCTTGGTGCTGATTAAGGGAACAATAGCTTCCTTCAGCATCTCAGCAACGTGAACTGGATGTGAGGAAAACAAACCAGAGAGACAGTTTAACCTGCAGCCCTGGTGGCTAGATGCTGGGGTTTGCACTCAAGGCACAGCGGGACATGGAGCATTACAGAGACACTCTTCATCCCCAGGGCTCTGGGTGTTGGGAGGAGGAGAGGGGTCATTGGAATAGCAGTGGGGATTGGGGGTATCAGCAGAGCTGTGGGTGGGGACTGAGGACTGCAGTAGGTTTGCAGATCAGAATTCAATACTCTCCTCTAGACTCAAACATCCCCTCGGTGAGATGCAGCCTTCGCTTGTCTTTGTTTTAAAAGGGAGCTACGAGAGAGCTCTCCGTGCCTCCTGGAGCTGCTCACCGTGTTCAGGTCTGGTGTAGCCCCAGCCGGAGATCCAGCAGTGGGTGCCGTGGGGGAAATCCTGCTGGTAGAGCGGTAAACACACTGCACGGACGGCATCTGGGGAGAGAGAGACGTGTTAGAGCACCCCCAGCTGGGGACACCCCTCCCCGCTCACAACACAAACAAATCGAGAGCGGCTTCCAGGAGCAGCCGGCCTGGAGCGAGCAGGGGTGATCTAGTCCTGAGAAGTGCAAGCGAAACACCCTTGCAGCTCTGCTCCCTCTGGCTCCAGGGGCCGGATTCTCCAAAGAGCTCGGCTCCCACTGTGACCTTTACAGCCAGATCCCAGCTCTTTACAAAATCTGCCCACTTATTTCACTGCATCCAGGGGAGACAAGGTCTTGCGAGCGTTCTGTCCCATGTGCCATCAGCAGAGGCCCTGGGGCTGCCTGGGGAATGTTTTCTCTCTGCTGCCCCCTCCCTCCACAGCTGGACCAACCCCCGTACTGGCACTGCCCCTGGGATGGACTGGCCACCGGCGTGGGAATCAGACCGTTGGTGGGTGGCTCCCTTGCGTATGGAAGCCATGGGGCTGCTCTGGGGGGATCCCCCGCCCCCTCCAAGGGGGAGATGGCTGAAGAGAAGGGTCTCACCGGAGAAGTTCAAGGGCGCTGTGAGCTTCATCAGTGCGATGTCATAGTCGTGACTCCTGTCATCATAGCTGGGGTGGTAGATGATTTTCTCCACCGCCGCCCCGGCCTGCTGTGGGACTGACACATGGGCGATAATCCCGGCAAAGACCAGCCAGCTGGAGACCTGAGGCCGCCTGTAACTGAGCAGAGACATGGCCCACCTGTTCCTCTGGGGCTGCAGTATTGCCGGGGCGGCCAATTCCCCACTCCCTCCCCTGCTGGGGGAACAGCCGGGCTCTGCTAGGACCCCCGCCAAGGCCACCAGCTCTGCCGTTCCCAGACTCACTTGTGCACACAGTGAGCGGCCGTGACGATCCAGTCGTGCGCCACCACGGAGCCTCCGCAGACGTGTCTGGAGTTGAGGTACAGGCTGACCTGCCACGGCCAGCGTCCCAACGGGGCGTCGCTTCCGCCCACGATCCGGGCTGCCCTGGAGCGCAGGCCGCACTCTGCAAAGGGGGAGAAACGTGAACCCGGTGCCCCCAAACACCTCACCTGAGAGTGGGGGAGGGATGGGCAGCAAAGGGTGTCCGAGAAACCCGGCTCTCTCCAGGAGCAGAGCGGAGCTTTGCCTTGGGGCCGAAGGGAGAGAGGGAAGGTCTTTGAGCACCAAGCCTGGGGGAGACGAGCAGGAGAACAAAGAGGCAGGAAATAGGAGGAAAGAAAGGGAAAGCAGGCAGCAGAGAGGGAAGCAGCTGACAGGAGTCATTCCCCAGGCATGCTCCTGCCTCCGGGCTCTGCCCCACCGTGTTAGACGAGCCCCTGCTCTGCCCTGGCTCACCCCGCACAGGACGTCAGGGATTCAGGGTGGCCCCAGCTTTCTCCCTTTCTTTTGCCACCTGTACTGTTCCCCATGTGAAATAAAAGAGAAACCCACTCTAACCCCTTCTGTGTGTGCCGAGCTAGTTCCAGGACCTCTGCCTCCTCCCCCAGCCAGCACCATTAAGCCAGAGTGGAGAGGGAGCAAGAGAGAACAGCGAGAAACGCAGGAGTCGCACCTCTCCACCTGGGCCTTCTCTGGGCTTGCCGCTTGCCCAGCAATAGCCCTGGGCCTCAGGGGGAGAGTTCCGGGCCACAGCTGCCTTGTCTGACAAGATGGGGCTGCTGAGACCATTAGGGTTTTAGATACTGCGGGGCGGAGGGGGGCATTGATTGCACGTGCTGTTAATTACACAGTAGCTATGCCATATGGACAGGAGGGATTTGGGAGCTGACGGTCATGTCACTGCTGCCGCTGCAAGCAGACCCCAGCTATGAAATCACACGGACAAAGGGGCTGCTCCGGGGGCTTCAAAACCACCTTTTTTTTCTTGCTACTCGGCGGGCTGGGAAGCTAAATCTTCCTCCCACCCAGACCAGCTGGTTTGTGCTGGCTTGTTACTGCAGGGTTGCTCAAGAGGGCTGGAGCTGCCTGACTGAGTAACGCTGCTGCTTGCAGACCACCCAACACTGGGGCTGCTGGATGGGGGAAGAATGACACAGGCTTTGCAAACGAACACCAGGGCCATGCTGAGCGCAGGGCGCTCTGTGTCTAGCCGACCTGGGGCTTTTGCTAATTAACAGAGGGTCTATAATAGCACAAGGAATGCAAGAGACCCCAGTGCAATATGAGGACAGGGGAAAGCACTTACCGGAGCACTTCAGAGCCACAATTCGCCCTGAAGCACAGCTGCTCCTGCACAAGAATAAAATCAGGGTTGGAAATAAAGCTCTCCCAGAACTCTGCAGCCAGGAAACACAGAGATGGCCCATCATGGGGTTCTATGGCAGCTCCCCTAGGAATGGCGACCGGCCAGATGCACCCAGGATGCCCAGAAAGTGGATTCTGACAGGAATAATCATCGCGCCCACAGAAGGGTTTTCACCTTCCCAGCACTTTGCAAACACGAGCTGGGTCGGGGGCACAAAGCTCACACGTGCAACGACCCTGGTTGTGTTGCTGCGGCAGCAAAGCAGAGTTGTTCTAAGAGGGCGAAGGGGCCTGCCTGAAGGTCGGGAAGTCAGCTACCCTGTTGGCACAAGGGGATCTCTGCTCTGCAATCAGTGCCCCACCCCAGTGCCTAGCTCAGGTACCATTAGCCGTGAAACACGGACTGTGCAAGCCCGTCTGGGGCCCAGGGTCGTTATTCTGGTGGCTAGTCGGTGCTGAAGTCTGCGCTGCCAAAGCTTTGCTGCTAGAGGTACTCGCACTAGCTAGAGCAAAGCTAGCTCGGATATGCCCACACGTGCTGAGTGCAGTGCAGACATCCCCGCTGTGTAAGCATCAAGCTGGCTTAAGTCCTATTTTAGCGGCATGACCGAAGCACCGAACACTGGGACCCTCCCGGCAGTTGTGGCTCCTGCCAGTGCAGTCGTTGTGCTATTTGTGTTCCCATTTGGCATCATTTAGTTGCCAGTTCGGATTTTCTCCCTCCCTCCATATTTGCTGATCAGAGTCAATGCCAGCTGTGCAGAGCCTGGCAGTCACCTCCAGAAACATGGAGACTTTTTCTCAGACAATATAGCAGCGAAGGGACCTTCTGTTCAGTCCCCCCAATGCCAGTCCTGCTCTCCCCACCTCCGTCACCCACCTGACCTGCCACATGTCTTCAATGCTGCTCTTCTGGTTGGGCACAATCTGAACAAACTCTTGCGTATCATTCACCTTGACATCTGTCAGGTTCACTCCTTTGTGATGGGCGAGTCTGCAGAAGCAACAGCAAATGTCATCACCTAAACACAGAGAGAGATCTGAGAGCTCACCTGTGCTTCTGACATGACAGCGTTCTTATGGTCACTTCCTTCCTCTCTTCTGCATAGAACCATTGTACTCTAGTTTATACATGCTAATTCTGGCCACTGCTCACAAGAGATGAAAGGGTTAAATATAATAGCCATCACCCACTGGGAGGACTAAGCCTTTACCCTGCCATGTTTCATGGAATCACGGTGCTTAAACAGGAGGGCTACCAACTACAGACACACAAAAACAGGCTTCCACGCACACAACTTGAGTTCCAGTTTTGTCTCTCTCATTTACCAAGGCAATGCCCTGTCTGGAAATGTACAGCACACAGCGACATCTAGTGGCTAAATAATAATACTGCAAATGAACATACCCCAGCCCTTACTTTACA
>QXTE01000204.1:2599533-2733997 GCA_003942145.1 Platysternon megacephalum | reverse complement strand
TTTAACCACTGGGCTCAGCTGTCAAGTTGCTACTGTTAATACAACAGCCCCAGAGATTGCAAACATCCTCCGAGGAGGGAAGAGGCTTTTTACTGCAAAACCGAAGGAGAAAAACAGAACGTGGGGGAACTTTCTGGTCTGTGACAACGAGAAAGGGGCAGGCCTAGGCACAGAGACAGCCTCATTCTTTGCTTTGCCTTTGACCTTGAGGAAAGGAAATCTCCTTGCTCTTAGGTCAGGCTGGATTCCAGGGGGTTTCCACAGATCACTGTGAGTGAAAGGTCCAGCTGAAGGCACTAGGCGACACATCCTCTCCACAGGGATCCTGGCAGCGAGGAGAGAAGGGGTGTGGGGAGTAAAGATCTCAAACCTCTCCTGGGAGCCGTGGTGATGACGGGCTCATCTTCCCCGGCGTCTGTGCAGATCGGGATCGACTCCATGTCCTGCAGGGGGCTGGGATCCTGGTCCGACAGGGGCGCTGTCAGGAATTTCACTTCAGGAGGAAGCGCAGAGGACTGAGATGTGATTGAACAGACTAGACAAGGCCCCAGAACACATGCCGTGGGGAACAACCCTGCACTGGCCCCGAGGGGGTTAGATATACCCTTAGGGCTTGATCCAAAGCCTGCTGAAGTCAACAGAGATTCCAGTTATTATGAGGCTGATCTATTATTTGCACTACAGTAGCACTTGGATCAGACCCCCATTGTGCATGGTGCTGTACAAACGCACAGCGAGAGATGGTCCCTGCCCCGAAGAGCTTACATTGAGACAGACACGACAGACGCAGGGTGAGAGGGGAAACAGGCTCTGAGAGGGGAAGGAACTTGCCCAGGGTCATGCAGCAGGTCATGGCAGACCAGGACCAGAACCCATTCCAGTGCCCGCTGCACTGTGCTGCCTCCGGTACTCTCACTTCCTGGGCTTTGCAGCTGGGCTTTCCCACGCCTGGTGTCTGTGGCCCTGGGACCTTGGGGACAATTCGCTCCATCACTTGCATGACCCCAAAGCCCTGCTCTCCGTTTCGGCCACTGGTCTAAGGGCGGTTTTGAGAGAGGTGAGGAATCCCCCAGGAGATACAGACCTAGAAGCCACATCCCGACGGCCGCCCCTGCCAGCAGCCCGATGGCCCCAAGAAGCAGGAGGCATCTCTTGATGGGGCAGAGGTTTTCCAGGGACATGTTGGAAGAATCTTTAAAAAAACAGAGAGGGTGGGAGAGAGGTTGGATACTGAACAAGTTCTGGGTCTCATTGTCTTCTCCTCTGTGGCACAGTCTGGACCCCATCTAGCCCCTTGTAAACTCCCTAGCTCACCACAAACTCTCTTCTCTTCCTATGAGGATAAGCCCAGCGGTCCACCATGCGCCAAGGTTAGTGCCCAGGATGGGGCACCAGGTCTCAGTCCCTAACAAGACTCCCCAGGGTGCAAACATGAGAACTAAGGAGGGATCCTTCCCCTGTACATCTTCCATCTGGCCAGAAAACACAGTCAAAGGCACAGGAGCAGCAGGCTCCTTTCAATTAAAGAAGCCAGGCTAGCGGGACCAGGCAACCTACCTACTTTACTAATAGCTGGCTGTGTCTCTGGAGAGGCAACGTCTGCAGCATCTATAGATCACAAGGGAGGCTCTGAGTCATTTACATGAGCACAAGAGGCGGTGACGTGGTGCTGCACTGTGCAAACGCTTGTGAAGAGCACGTGATCTTCAGGCCGGCGCACTGGAGAGCCTGTCCCACTTGGCTGCATTCAGCAATGCAGAGTAGACTGGCTGGTTGGACACCTCCGACAAGGGGCAATTCCCAGTGACCTTCTCCAGGGGCAGGCGATGGTAACAACCCACACGGCTACTCCAGCACCCTCCATGCAGGGCTCTCTAGGCCCTGGACACTCGGGGTTGCTGGAGTGGGGGAGGAGTGGACAGATATTTCAGGTTCAGGAGGGTATTTTCCTCTCCAAAGGGTGGTGAGGGATAGGGCCTGTCGACACTGAGAGTGCAGCCCCAGAAACGGCAAAGAAAGCGCCAGTTCTGGGATGAGCATGAGGGACGGTTGCCCGAGATTCCCCTCAGCGTGGGATTCCCACATGAGGACCCCCAGTCTCTGACAGCTCATCTCCTAGGCGAGGTCAATGCAGCCACCTTGATGTGAGCAGGTATTGTGGGGTTGCCAGTCCTGGCTTGATCTGTATCCTGTGAGTGCCAGGCGAAGCAGAGAAACCCCTTACGCCTCATGCTGCCCCAGCTGCCCCACCCCCATGAATAGCTCACCATGTCCTGCTGAGGTCTGTGTCCTTCCCACTTCTCCTCTTGGCTCCGTTGTCTTGGCCCCCTGGCTTTGGCCAGCATCCCGAGGGCTATGAAGGTCAGTGGGGAAGTGGGCAACTGATCCAAGACTCTAGAGGGAAAGAAACAAAGTTCTGTACAAATCTGGGGCCACAGGGAAGTAATCAGGGGAATGGTCCAAATGCACTGGTGGAGGTGGTTCATGGCCCAGTCACTCATGCTGGGCCCAGATCTGAAAATCCACTTGGATAGATAGATAAATAGCCAATGCACTCTCCTCCCCCATCCAACCAACCGCAAAGTCCCTATCCTGCAGGCACCAGTGTCCAACTGTCCTGCCGTCTCCCCGTGGTCAATGAAAACCTCACAATACCCCTTAGAGAGGGGATCCTAGTGGGCATGCTCAGAGAGGGGGTTCTGAACTGAGAAGAGCCGGGATCCGGTCCCAGCTCAGCCCAGGCGGAGAGGCACAAAGCCAGAGCAGTTTGGGAACAGGCATTCCCTTCGTTCTCAGTGGAAGCCGGAGATATTGGGGGTGGGATCCCAGGTCCTAGGGGGCAGGGTGGGAGAACGGAGCACTCCCCTGGCAGCCCTGTGTGGGCTGGGTACAGCCGGTCAATACACAGGGGGACTCTCTGGGGGGAAATTCAAAAGCAACAAAACATTTTCATTTCGTTTTAAAAATGTTCACCCAATTTTTTCAGGTTTTTTTTTTTTTTTTTTTAATGAAACTACATTAACCCCCTGGGGAGGAAAATGGAAAAACAAAACAACCACCCTACCCCGAGCACTGAAAACATCCTAGGTTTTCTTCAAAAACAGACTTTGACCAAAACAAAGCGTTTCCACGAAAATGCTCATTTTGCTCAAAAAATGTTTTCATGAAATGTTCTCCACCAGCTGCACTGCTGGACAGCCCAAGGCTGTCCTCTCGAAGCTGTGCAATAGGGCACCTCAAAGCTCTGTAAGAAGAGCTAAGAAAGAAAACAAGGACACAAGGTACTTGATCCAGCAATCTGAGTGGGGCACTTTCTGCGTGTGTGCACACACGCACACACCCACATGCACACCCACGTGCATACACACGCACACTCACCCACACAAATCTGATGCCTGCTGAAGAACCCAACGTTCAATTTCTTAGCTTTCCGTTTGCTCCTTCAGTCACAGGCTCTTCACTAGTTTCCAACCCACAATTCCTCCCTCCCATTCGCTGGAACGGTCGGATGAAAAGGTTCGAGCGTATTAGATCCTCTAGCGCAGAGGTTCTCAACCAGGCATCCAAGGCCTCCTGGGGGGCCACAAGCCGGTTTCAGGGGGTCTGCCAAAATAAACCAGAGCTGGTGTAAGAGGCGCTGGGGCCCCGGGAAGAAAGCCCAACCCCCACTGCACGGGACTGAAGTCTGAACCCTGCCGCATGGGGCTGAAGCCGAAGCTGGAGCAACTTAGCTTTGCAGGGCTCCCTGTGGCGTGGGGACCCGGGCAATTGCCCTGCTTGCTACCCCCTAACGCCGGCCTTGGCTTTTAATGTACTGGACATGGAGAAAAACAGTTCTTGTGGCACAAGTGGGCCGTGGAGTTTTTATGGCATGTTGGGCGTGGGGGCTCAGAAAGAAAAAGGTTGAGAACCCCTGGGCTAGTGCATCCAAGGAACCCACAGAGCTCACCACTTCCATACCAAAGTGCTCTGAGAGCACTTAGCTCCAGGCTGTGCACCACCAGACAGCGCGTGGTCGTACGGGGGGGTAAAAGCTCCTTACCATGACAGCAGCACTCAGGGGGGAGAGCATGCGGCTAATTCACCATCACTGCTCCCTGGGGCCAGCGGCTGCTCTCTGACAGAGGCGCAGCAGCCAGGCCTCCCATTAAATAGCCTGGGTTTCACACCACACACGCATGCATGGGCTAAACAAAGCCAGCAGCTATGGTGTCACAGTGAATAGAGCTGTTGTTTTCCCAGAGAAGTCAGGAGGCTGCCAGACTGGTTTGCCCACCTCCCTACAATCTGCTAATTGGTGCCTGTAATAGATAAGGGGGCAGTCGCTTAGCAACGCCCCGCCCTCCTCCCCGTGCCCAAAAAGCATGCCACTCTCCCGGGCGCCCCACCGGGAAACTCCGTCACTCCGCTGGATTGAGGGTGGAGAGTGACAGAGCGGTATTAGCCTTTGTTGAAATGTTTCAGATCTCAGCCCTCTGGTTCATTTTGATTCTGTTTGGACAAGACTTATCTGCAGTGCAGCCACAATATTCCAGGTGATAAATACTGCAAGAGAGCAAGATCAGCTGCAGCCTCTCCGAGCCCCGTAAGGTTCAGTTCATCCATCATTTAGGAAGATGGGATCCTCTTACCTGAGTCCTATGGGAACAACTCCCAACAGTTTCTGCTCCGGTCAGTTCGTTGGCAAAAACTCCAGGAGTGCTGCCGAGGTTAACGCGGTGCATCTGGAGCCGTGTCTCGGGCAGGTTTCACAGCAGACACGGAGCGTGATATTGCGTGTCCCTGGCGCATAGCTGTCCTGTCCCTGGTGCAGAGCTGTCATACGCTACAAGGCCATTTCCATTGTCTCTTTCTTCCCTCAAAGTCAGCCAGCCCCTCCTAGGCCTCAGAGCCCAAAGGGGCCTGATCTAATGGTTTGACAAGGGGCCCTGGGTTTCCTTGAACCTGTCTGGCTCAGGGGGTGGAAACGAATGAGGCTATTTGCTGTGGAAATGGTTGTGATTGCCGGCAGGATCCTTTGCGCCGACCCAAGGGTTTTCTCTCCCTTTGCACCATCTTCCTTCCGACCATCACAGTCTCTGAGTCCACAGACAGGGTCGGGGTACTGTGGTAAGATCCTTGGGACCCCCATCCCCCCAATCCACTCACACAGAGCCGTGACTGAGATAGCTCACTGGCTGCTTGCGTCGTTCCTGCCGAGAGGGCACGGAGAGGCTCCTTGCAAGTCACTCCTGTCCCCGAAGCTGCCTGGTTGCAAGCCAGACTGGACTGAATTTACAGCACGTAGAATGGTGCATTTTACCCACCTTGCTAATCGCACCTCGGGCTACAGCCCAAAAGGAAGAGCCCGTTGGGATAATTAAGCCAGAGCAGACAAAAAGGCATGTACTGTTGGGCCATTAGTGCAGATCTCATGTGCACGAGGCTGGTGACTACCCTCTTCACCCGAGCAGTGTATTAATGGCCCATACTTACAAGCCCGGAGTAGTATAGCGCAGAGAAAAGTGGCAAAGGTCTGTTTCATTGATGCAGGTCAGGACTGAGCTGAACTGGCATAGGTGGGTGTTGCAGGATTGAACTGTATTATTGGACTGCGGTGCTGAGAAACCTCAGCTGATTGAGGGGTGTCGACAGAGCTGTGGGTGGGGACCCCAGGGCTGGAAGAGCTGTGGGGGCTGAGGATCAGAAAACCAGCAAGACGCTGCAGTTTGACAGCAGATTGCTCCTGAGCCTCCCCACATCTCAGCAAGCCCTTGCGAGCCGGGGGGCTTTGACATTTAAAGGTAACTTTCACAGGCATTATGTGCATTATTTGCTGGCCAGGTGACAATTACTCAGCACTCGTCACTCAGCCCTAAAGCCTGCCTTCCCGTTACACCTGTGCACTTGTCTGTAACACAGCCGGCTTAAAACAAACAGAGGGCCGGGTAATTCTCCAGGAACGTGTGCCCGACCCTCAGCTCCCTGCGTGTCCCCCTGGCCTTTTGGATGCAGAGTGCAAAGAATAAAGGTCAGAATGGCAGGTGCCACCGTTTCGTTTCTGTTTTGATTTCCCAGGTTAATTTCATGCTGGTGAAAGGTGCCTGGTTAATATCCCCAGAGGATGAAAGTCTTTTATCCACAGCATGTTCCCCTTCCCCCTCTAATCCACAGCATGGCTCACTCTGCCAGGAGGACTCAGCACCAGGAATCACTTCAGTCTTTCTCCTCTCTGCAGACTCAACCCCTGGGAGGAAGCGGGGCAATGAGTGCCAGCTCTGGAAGTGGAAGATTCAAGGATATAAGTGACTTCCCACTGTGGCAATGGACTGATTCAATGGACCTAGGCTGGGGCCTTTGGGTGCAAGAAGCAGGGAAGGGTTAAGACTTTCTGTGGAGAATGCAGGAAATCTCAGTATTATTTTTTCTGAAATGTACGTATGCCTCGGCTGCCCCACTCCCTTCGGGATTGTTACCCAGTGGGGGTGAAGCGCTTTTTTTCTTTCCTGGGGTAGAGCATAACTGAGGCAGTGACTGGGTGAAAGTCACGTGTCTGGGTTGGTCTGACTGGTCTAGCAAGAACGGGAGTTACCTTGGAGAGACCATGAAAGACCATCAACCGGACCATTAACTCTTAACTACTGCCAGCCAAGAGGGGCCTGAAAACAGATGGCTGGACTGGAGTCAAAGCCCTGAGGTGTGAACAGACTGAGACACGATCCCGCTGTACCGGGGCGGGGCCGGGGGGAAGGTCAATCCTGGGCATTTGGGGTAAGGCGGGCAGGTTGTGCTGCCAACATGCACATGCATGGAGGGTTTGTGTTACCTCTCTAACCTCATGGCCCTAAACTCTGTATTCCAGCTGGATCTCATCCTGTGTCTCTGTAAACGTTTGCCAGTTGCGTTGCTCCTAAGAGAGTCAGTATCCAACAGGCGCCAAGCTCTTTTGGACCTGTTGCAGGAACTCTGATGAGAAACAGAGGTGCTGGAGCCAGGGACCCAGTTTCCGAGCAGCAGAGCTGCAGGGATCCCCTTTGCAAAAAGTGGAAGCCAGGTCCTACCACAAAGAAGGCACCAGCATGGAGCCTTCTCCATCCGTCTCCATGGCACCTTTCCTCACAGCAGGGGCACTAGACTTGGAGAAGGCTCCATTTCTAGAGTTCAGTGAACTATAAAAGAGGGGTGTAAAGCACCCCAAGTCATAGACAAAGGAACTGAGCACTTTGGGGGAGATCCTGACCCATCTTGCCGGAAAACGATGATGTAAGAATCTTAACAAAACGACAGTCTTGGTTGAAGGGAAGTCTTAGTCAGTAGAGCGTGTTTTTCACTTTTATTCCTTTGTGACCATTCCTGACTTTATCCCTGGTACCTGCACTCAGTTCAAAGCTCTCTCCTTCCGGTTAAATACCCCTGTGTTACTTGTATTCTAAATGAGCCCAGTGCTGTGTTGCACTTGAAGTGATTATTCAGTCCAGTTAAAGCAACAAGCCGCTAGGCATTTGTCTCTTTCAAGGAGCAGCGGCCCTTATGACACCTCTGAATGTTCCAGGAGAGGGCTGGACATTGGTGGGGAAATTCAGGACTGGGGTCACTTGGCTGGTCATAACCAAGGCGGGCAGAGACCAGAGTGTGGCTGGGGTAACAAGCAGGCGGGCTGGAGTCAGTGCTGCTGAACCAGGGCAGCTTAACACACAGAGAGTGCGTGCTTGTGTGCTGGTGGGGAGCACCCGGACAGGCAGCTCCAGCAGCAGGGCCTTGCAAGGCACCCAGAATTACAGGCAGGCAGTGAGACAGCCGCTCGCTGGGCGGAACCCCGGAACATGGCACGGCCCTTCTCTGAGCCTGAAGAGAATTTGTATCTAGATTTCCCCCCTTTGAAATCTCCCTGTCATTCCCAGTCTCTCCGAGACGGGAAGAGAATGAAAGTGTTGAAGGCGGCTACCTTGGTATCGGTGCCCAGCCATCACCTGCTTGGGCATTACACCCGCCCCGACCTCCCTTTTCAGCAGTGCCCCTTAGTGCTGGGACAGCAGACGTGTCCCCTGCAGTGATGCGGGGCTGGGTCTCAATTGGTCCTTCTGTCAAAGTGCAAGTGAAGCAAACACCAACCGATCCTGGTGCAGCAAGAGCGCTCTTTTCCTGTCCATAGGAATAGACCCATGCTCCCTCGCCAACCAGAAAGATGCGGTTGATGTCTTGTTGCTTACAACCACAGTTAATTCGGAACGATACTCACCCAAGGAAAGCGCTGGGGATATTTGACGGTCACCCTGGCCTGCGTGTTCTGGCTGAGATTTGGCGCAACAAATCAACAAGCGTGTGCACTAAACAGCAAGTGCTTTGAGTCGCAAGCATTCCACAGCAGCAGATGTTGATCCTGGCACCCCCGTGGGAGGAGCTGCACATTGCTACACCGATTGCAGGACCAGTGCTGACATGGTTGTGATTCTCAGGACGGACGCAGCCAGCTCAGAGAGGCTTCCAGTCGCAACCCATTTTTATATTAGATTGAGAGCTGTGCAACGGGGAAGAGCAAAAGGAATATCAAAGAGAGAGCAAGTGTGTGTCTCCCCTCTCGCAGTCTGCCCTCAGCTGAACACAAAGCAGCTGCCTGTGTCTGCACACAGCAGAGTCCTTGGAGGTTTGCAGGGACAGCACACAGAAAACAATGGCAGATCAGTTAAAATGGCTAAATGTACCACAGCAAATGACCAGCCAATCCCTCACACACTGCTGCAGGTCTCCTATAACAGAAAGGCACGGGTTTCATTTTTGCACACGATCCTGGCTTGATCTCCTCTCTTTGAGTTGTGGATCTGTGCCAGTGAGATCTCTCTCTTTCCAGACAGGTTCCCTCCTCACATGATGGGATTTTCCCCCTTACATCTTCTCTCCTTTGCTCCATGAAAGTGCTGAATGGAGCAGTGGGTAGATCAAGAGCCCTTGAGACAGCAGGCTGAGGATGCAGCCCTCTGGGGCTCCTGGGAGTGACCCGCTGTTGGGGGAATGTTGCATTCACACTCCTGCCTTGTGCAAGGCCAGTGAGAACGGGCGGCCCTCAGGGTGCCCTTAGTGTAACAGATGGCAGTTGAACGAGGACTACATCAGCTACAGCCAACACCATGGGGCTGGGCGACTTGTCTGTCCACACCAGGTAGTCAGAGGCTTTGGGGTTTGCCGATTGAAAGCCAGGTTTGCGTCTGGTTTCCAAAGCTGGAGCTTTGCCCTGCTCACAAGAGATGAGTTTGTTCTGCTGGACTGATTGCCTCGCTTCACAGCGTGTTGGCAACACACCACCTCCCCCCAGACCTGTGCAGTGCTACCGCCAAACGTCTCCACCCTCCCACCCCCTCGCTCTTCAGCTAGAGCTACGCAGAGAAGCGCAGGCCTGAGCGCCCACTGGGATGGCAGGAGGCGAGAGGATCGCCCAAGAGGGGAATGGGGACCAGGAGCAGGTGCTTTTATTTCACTCTGTGCGGTGAGCGTGGGAGGATGGCTGAGGAGCTGGGCTCAGCCCAGTGCGCTGCATTCCCAGTTAGTGGTGGGGCTTCACATCGCTGGGCCGTGCTCCAGCGTGTGCTAAAGGACCAAGTCCCCAGGCTCGCACCTGTAGCAGACTCCTGTCCATTGTGGATAGGGCAGAGGGGGACCCATGACACACCCACAATAGTGAGTTACACAAACATTGTGGGGGTGTCAGTGGCACATCCCTGCTGCGTCCGTATTGTCCAGCCTAGGAGCAAATTACTGGGGAGTTTCCTCTCCATTTCCACATGCATCTAAACCTATGAGCCCTTGATTTCAATGGCTCTCTCGGGATTCACCCCATGCAGCCTCACCGATCTTCCTGCACATCCCTGCCATCTCTGCCTCACCTCTCTCATCTCCTGTCTCCCCTCCCCCTATCTGCTCATTCCACTTCTCCCCTCCATCCCTCACAGCCAGAGTTTCTCCTTCACTTTGCTGCCAGATGTTTTCCCTTGTAGCATCACTGAGTCCCTTCCCTTCAAATTGTCCTTTCCCTTCTGCTTTATGGCCAACCCCATCTCCAGGCAGACACGTGGCTGCCTCAGGCTCTGTGCTGGGTTAACAACAATACAGGTGTCTCATTTTCTCTTACTCCCATTCCCAGACAGCAGATGGTGCTGAAGGACTAGGGAGCCGTGAGTGGGGCTCTCAGATGTACAGGACTGCAGCTGGTGGGTGCTGAGTCAGCCGCTTCTTTGCTTGATTCGCCATCTCCTTTTCCAGTTTACTCGGAAAACGATTGGGGAATCACCGTCCTGTTTTCTGGGGCTGTCCCAAATGGAACAGTCCCCAGTGGTCTGCGGGTAGAAAATTGAGGCAAGAATTAATTCATCCATATAGACCCAAATTCCTACGGCTATGGGGCTAGGGAAATGCCTGGATTTGCTGACGATCAAAGTTTTGTGACTGCGGCCAATAAACACGTTGCTCCATTTTGGTGCAAAAAAACCCACCTCTACAGAAATGCTGCTGACCAGAATAGAAGAATGAAGAGAGATGGAACAATTTACTGGTTGTATGAGATTAACAGCTGAGCGGTTTGAAGAAAGATGAACTGAACGGGGTGAACTGTAAAAAACTAACAAACACAAATCATTGCTATAATTTTAGAAAGATGGGACGAATACTGAATGTAAGTCATGACTAGGCTGGCAAGGATTAGATTTTTGTCAGTTAATGTTGATTTCACTATACACACACAACCCGTTGAAAAACTATTTCCTTCGATAAGCATCAGAATTTACAGTTAGGCAAAGTAAGAAAAATGCTGATTGAGAACTTATTAGGGTTTGATTTAAGGATAGTTACTTTGTACATTTTGACACGGGATGTTGACAATTTATGTTTTAACAGCGACAAAGCTTTAACTTTTTGAATGTCAGCATTTACTCTCATGAAATAACTATTGTCTGAGCCCCTATTGTCCGACCTCCCCCCCCCCCAAATTTCCCACAATTGTCAAAATTTTAATTGAGAAAAACAGAGAACAAAGGCTTCAAAATAAACATTGATCTTATCCATCACAATTATAAATGTAAAAGAAATGAATTCTGCCAAGCCTACTCAGAGCCTAACCTGCCTCGATCCTGTTCTGTTCCTTTATCTTTTGTAGCTGCTGAGCTCCCTCTTTGTACTTATGTAGGAGAATTAAGTGTACTGTCTACAATGCTGTTTACCTTCAATAAAATGCTAGTGACTAAGACAGAGCTGGTCAACTGTTTTGTACATTAATAATTCTGATGAAAAAAAGAAGGGGGAGGAGGGGATTGTCATGGCATTTTTTACCTATTTTTGACCAGCTCCACTCCATTTTTTTTTTATGTAGCTATTACAAAATACAAATGCAGGACAGAAACAAACAGCAGGAGACTGCAAACATCAATCCCGATGCTGAAATATTCCTTCGTGTATTACATCAATACTGACTGACAGCTGCGGTTATGAAGGATACAAAATGTTTTCTTAGTCATTTTCATTTAGGAAACCGCTTCCTGGATTCTGTACAATACAATCACATTTCTAACTTATTCTCTTGGGAACAAAACAATCTCTCGCTTTTGAAAGTCACAAGCAGGGCAGGTGGAATACGTAAAGCTGCACAGCTTCATCAAAGCCAATCAATTTATGTCCATTTACACCCTCTGGGGATCTGGCCCATGGTTTGTCAAATAAGGAACTTAGTTAATTTTGCACCATATTTGCAAATAAAACATGAACAAATACTTCTGCCCATTAATCAGCCGGGTCTGCTGAGTCTAATCACAAAGGGGTTATTTATTGGCAGACGTGACCATGTTCTTTGGCATGTGTGCTCCTGCCTGTGATACGCTGGTCTCCCAGCTCATTTCACACAAGCTTCTGGGCATTTCCAAACTGGGCCAGATATGAACCAGCGTCTGCTCCAAAATCTGCTCTTCCCCTGAGCCAGCAAGTCCTCGTGGTCTTGAACCCTCCATTTAGCAGGGGAGAAGGCGATTCACGGTATTTGTATTTACAGTCGGCCCCCACAATGAGCCTTGCAGAACAGATGGTTGGGCACATTCCCGGCCCTGCAAATCTTACGGCCTGATGTGGGCATGTCACCGCCTCAGTGTGTGAGCTAGTGGTGGACAATGCAGAGGCTGGAGATTGACAATGCATTGCTGCAAAGGAGAAGGGGTTCCAGGGCAAGCAAGCGGGCTGCTGAGCCAGAGGACACAATTCACCCAAACGGTAGCTGGGTCTGGGATTGGAATGGCTGGGACCTGTGGTCTGCAAATGGGGGAACCTCCCAGGCAAATGTCTCTTCCTTTAAGGGTGGGAGTGGGCAGCGGATAATTTGGAAGAACTCCTACCCTAATGTGTCACTCCTTCAAGCCAGGCAGTAGAGATGCCAAATTCTAATCTCTGCACAGAACTTCAGTGACTGGACATCAACCTTGTTTTCAGCTCCACATTGTGTTGTGCTCCCGTAGTTTCTGCAGAGTATGTTTCCTGGGTGTTTGATCAACCCTTCCAAGATTTCCCATCGGTCAGGATCAATTCCACATTCCTTCATATCTTGCTTGCATGTGTTTTTATAGCGAAGCTTGGGATGTCCTGTTATTCTTGTTCCCTCTGATAGCTCCCCATATAGCCTGTCCTTGAGTATGTATCTGTCTTCAAACCTACCCAGATGGCCCAACCAGAAATCTTGGCAAGTGATCGTAACAAGTGGCACCATCGTCTCCATCAGGGCATCAAAGTCCATGACAGGAGCTGGCTCCTACAGCTTGAAGAGAAAAGAGCCTGTAGGAAGCAAACTGGTCCCAACCAAGATACAGACATTTGCAATAACTGCCAGAGATCACACAAATTTCAGATTGAACTATTCAGTCACATGAGACATTGCAAACCATCTACATCATAGGCTGCAATTCCCACTGTCTCTCGCAGATGAAAGGATGCCAATCGATCAACCCTGATTGTTATTATTATTGAACATTTGTATTGTGGTGGAGTGTGAATTAAAACGACCTGCATCCACAGGATGCAACTCTTTAAGCATATTAAACAGCCTGTTAATAGGTAGTTTCTAATGCACTTTGAAAGTGGATTAAATTAACTGAGGATTGCATTACTGCAGACCAATGTTAGTGTGGGAGCATCTATACTTTGCACTAGCTTGGAAGTCCTCCAACTGATCTCCCACACTGCTCTGCACTATGCCAAGACCATTTACCTGGGTGCCCTCCACTGCACTGTGTCACCTTGACCGGATGTCTCCTCCCTGGTTAAATGTTGGTGCGGAGCCAGGGGCAGTCCATGTGCTGCTGCATGCTCCTGGAGTTCTTTTTGATGCAGCAGCTAAGTTCTTCTTTTGGGGTTTCACCCAGTGAGGTGAGCAGCACGCATGCTGCCCCACAAGAACAAACCCTTAGAAAGTCAGCCTCACGGCTGGGGGATTCATCAGGCTGTTTTTCAAGTCTCTCCCTCTTGTGATGAAGGATTTTGCTGCACGTCTTTACAAGACATTTTAAATCCCCCTTGTAGTGTCCTGGGTGCTTTCATTCAGCCTGTCACAGCTGGACAGCCCCAGGAGGGAACTGTACAGGATTTCAGTTTAATTAATCTTACAAACCCTCCGCAATGCTTGTCCGATTCAAAGCCTCAGACCTCATCCAAGCCAAGATGCCAGTTGCTAGTCGTCCTCAAAATGAGTTTGCCTTTTGAAAAGCAAAATCTTAGCTGCTGTTTCAGGCTCTGAGGCAGATCCAATGTTTGGATTCCTGCACATGACGGTAGTGAGCCCAGACAAGTCTAGTAATGCAAACCCCACGTAAGCCCAGAGATCACTGCTCAGGGAGACACACATGCTAAGAGCTCAGATGCCCCAGTGGGCCAGGAGGAGCCCAGAAAAAGGAAGATCTAAACAAAAAGCAAAGGAGTCAGCATCAAACAATGCAGGATTCATTTTCTCTGGGATAAAATGGCATTCAGTCTCCTGACACAGAATTCCCAAGGAAATTAGCTTAGTACGAAGGAGAAAACAGAAGTGACAGTCAGCTGGGAGAGCACGTGGTCGATGTTTGTGCGGGGGGAAATTCTGCAGTCACAATTCACAGGATTCTCTGCTCAAAGCTTCGTTTCTTTCAGCTTTGATTTGAGTAGCATTTGCCATGAATGAGCCCAAGGAAATCTCAGAGCAAAGCCACCATGTTATGAATGGATTCCCTCGAAACCCTCTAAACCGGCCCAGGGGCACTCAAACCCAGACGTGCAGAACTCAGCACAGCTCATCCAAGGATTTTTTTGGTGAAGAAATCCAAAAACTAGTGAGCCCCACCGGTATTAGGGTTGTGCTCTGAGAGCCCAGCACACAGCGCTACTGCCAGCAATGACAATGCCGTGCAGACACTATCTGTTTGGCTGTTGAATTTGAAGAACCGATGATGTTCAGTCAGGGTTCTGCTGCCTGGTACCTGGCGTGCGAGAGGAGAGGTGAAAAATAAGATTGATTCTTTAAGCATAGGATCCAGGAGAGTGAAATGCCAAGCTGATGGAACATCTTGCACCTTTTGCCACCAGACCAGTTCCCCAGGGTGAGCGCGGGAGGCGTGCTGTGTGCACCCTACATCACTTACCAGTCCTCTGCAGCGTGAATGTGTGGAGATCTCCATATCCTTGCTGGAGATTCACAGCTTTCACCCATTCCCTTGAGGCTCTCCATGGCCGTCACTGTCTTGATGTTTGAAGCCTGGGCAGGAATTCAAAGCCTGTTAATGTGGAACCAACAGCCGGGATGGTTGCTGCTTAGGGTCTGTCTACACTGCACAGCTGACCCAGGTAATTGGCACCCGGGTCTGAGCACCTGGGTTAGCCATACCCACGTGTGTGTGTCCTCACTGTTTCTGCACTCGCCCATGCGTCTGCGGGCATAGCCCCTGGTTCTTTGTGCTGAGATGCTCTAGGATTCTTTCCCTCTCAATTGTGTCAATTGCAGGAGAACGTGTTTGTTCTTTCGGGGGAAATTATGGGAAGGCAATGGAGGACTATCAACATTTGAGAGATTTTACCTGCGCTTTCACTGGAAAGTGGGTACGTTCTAGCTCGAGTTAAAGTGGGGGTCGGGATCTAACCCATCTCCCCAGCCAGGTCAGCTAGCCTGGGCTTAAAGCACCTCCAAACCCAGGTCAGAGATTCTTCTGTGTGGATGGTAGGAAGCTAAGGTTAAAACCTGGGTTAACTCTGCAGTGGAGACATACCCTGGCACAGAACTCCTTTGTTCCAGGGACTGAGCATACTGCCTTCTGTAGGCTCTACCAGTCCACAGGGATAGAGACCAGAGCTGGGAATTGGCTCTGGATTTCCCATGAGCAGTGCCCAACTCACGTGTCTCCTCAGGCAGTACGGAGCGAGGGCTAGCAGACAAGCATCCTCTTTCTTCCCTGGCATCTTTCTTTTCAGAGATTCCCACTCCGCTGCTGAATTTCTCTTGGGATGATACTGCACACAGTGAGTGGCTATTGCTCCTATCAGCTGACTTAGGGACTCTGCAAAAACCCAGAGGAGCACTTACAAAAGCACATCAGACAGTTCCCTTATCTGACTTCTTCACCTGGTGCTGAGAGCTGCTGCTGGGACTAGATACATGTGTGTATTTTACCTGCTTTGGTTTTTCTGATTTAATGGGGAAAAAAATCCCGTGGAAGCTAAAGAAGAAACCTTTTTTTCTTATTTGAGCTAAAAATGAAGCTGTGCTGGGCTGGGGGTTGAGAATTCAAGTGCCCTGTTATTCACACACTGACTAAGCTGGTGCCCTCAGCCTCGAGCCACTGCTCTCTCCACGAAGGGCGAAGGCGCTACCTGTGCAACAGAAACCCTCTTGGAGTTAGATGAATGCTGCTGGGAATGAATTTGGGGCCAGATCCAAAGCCCGTTGAAACACAGGAATCTTTGCATTGCCTCCAATGGGTTTTGGATCGGGCCCGTTGAGCGGGCTAAGGATGCACCCCCAGAGTCTGAAATCCTCTCTCCAGGGAAAAATATTGGAGGAGGAGAAGAGTGACAAAACTTCCAGCAAAACTACACCAGACTCCAGGATAGTTTGTCCAATCCCAGCCCTTTCCCACTCCCTGTTCACTCCCGGCATCTCTTGGGGTGTGTCTACACTGCAGCTGGAGGCGAGCTCCCGGCCTGGGTAGGCAGAGGCATGCTAGTGGGGCTAAAAATAGCTGTGTGGATATTGTGGCTCCAGCAGGGACTTGCGCTAGCCACCGGAGCTCAGATCTAGGGAGTCAGGTGAGCTTGAAAGCCCGAGCTGCCGCCCGAGCCGCACTGTCCACACTGCTCTTTGCAGCATGCTAGCTCGAGCCCCACTAGCATGGGACTCGCTCCCAGCTGCAGTGTAGACATGCCCGTGGAGGCTCACATTTGAGAAGGGAATTTATTGCAAAAGTCCCGACTCTCCCCCTGCTGGGCTTGTGACCGTTCCATGAGGCCCTTTGGTGGCGGGCGGGTCTCGCTGCACGGCATCCATCGCTGGGAACGTGTACCAGCATCTGCCCAGAGATGTTACACGAGAGGCCCAGGTCGGGGTTGGGGGGGTCGAGTAACATTTTAAACGTCTCCACACTTTCACAACAGTAACATTGCACTTTTCCCCAAGGCCGTAACTTCTCTGCTTCCACCCCTACCTCTCCTCTCACCTTATTCCCATGGACTTTCAGCTTCAGAAATGCTGCTGTGTTGTTGTTGTTGTTGTTGTTGTTGAAATGCACCGAGTGTGAGGTGGGAGGTGTATTATTGATCACTCTGCTTTGCTGGCTTTGGTTTACATTCACTTCCCTGGGACTGATCCCTTGGACAAACAGGAGCAACCAACTTTTATGCAACTTGACTGGAAGAAGCAAAGTTTCCTTCAGTTGTCAGGGCTGAAATGTAAAGGAAAAGCACATTCTGGTTAATTTGGTCTAATTAGAGATTAGTTCCTTCCACAGAGGCAAACAGCAGAGTTTAAATCTGACACTTTCAGCACCAAAGCACAGATCTCTAATGCTTGAACGAAAGGAGTAACTCCGTTACCTGGCAGCAATAGTAGGCTGCTATCCTCCATGTGGCCCAGTCAGACACTGTGTAAGTATGTTACACTGAGAAATGCAAAGGGGCAGTGCAAGGAACATGAGAGTTTCCTGGCTATTTATACCACAGCCTGTGTTTCCTCCCTAGTTCCAAATAAGTTCTGACATATTTCTAATGTCAGTTGGGAATAATTTCGTAGTGTTGAGCTGGCATGATCCTCCCAGTACAGTGCCTTCTGAGAGTGGGGGAAGTCTTTATTTGAAGAGACTTTTTCCTCCATTTGATGCAACTGCAGAAGTCCCTTGAATGCATCTCCTGAATGAACAGACATGAAAGCAAAGACAAAAGGTGCATCAAAGACCCCTTAGGAAGTATTCCGATGGTATCCCATGGGTCAGAAAGCGGAAAGCCCCTCTCCACATACAGCTCACTTGAAAAGCACATACATCTCTTCTCAGACAAGCAATACTAGGGCCAGGGAGGTTCTATTCTCTGACTCACCCCTGGGGTGCTTTGACCCCCTGCTTTGTCAGTTTCCACCCCTGCTTTGTCAGTTTCCACCCCTGCCCTGCTTAACTCATCACTAACCGTTCCAGACATCAGGTGCACAGCAGAAGACATCTTCGCCAATCAGAAGCCATTTTCACCATGGGAGGTGCGATCCTTTGAAGGCGTGAAACTCTGCCCTGTCTCCACGCTGTCGATGGGAGCAGAACTCGGCCTGATGTGAACCTGTAATCACAGAGGGAGCTGTGCCTTTAGTCAAGGAGTTTGCACTGTACTTACTGAATCTGCTGGCAGCTGCATGTTACAAACAGCCATTACTGGGAAGTGCTTTATGACTGAAGTTTACACAGAGGAATTCAGCTCCATTTGTTCTGAAATATTACAGATGGGAAATATTCATTAGGTCCCAAGTAGCATGGAGAATTGCTACCTAGAATGTTTCCCAGTCTAGATTTAAGTGACTCAAGTGGTGCTGTTAAAACCAGAGCCGCCCAGAGGATTCAGGGGGCCTGGGGCAAAGCGGGGGAGCGGACATAAAAAAAGGCGCCACCCACTGTGGCGCTTGTACTCACCGGGCGGCGCTCCGAGTCTGTGGGGGTGGCCGGGGGTCCTTCACTTGCCGCCGGGTGAGTAAAAATTAAAAAGGCGCCTCTAGCCAGGGAAGGGATTCTCGGCCAGGGCTCGCGGGGCCCCTGTGGGGCCCGGGACAAATTGCCCCACTTGCCCCTCCCCCCCGGGCGGCCCTGGTTAAAACTGCAGTGTGCTACAGCGACTCTGTTTCCAGAGGTTATAGTGCAAACAAGTAAAAGTTCATTTAACAAAGTATAGCGATTTGAGTGCTAGCAAGTAGGAGTATTGGAAGCAAATGGTTACATATAAAACAAAATCATAACCTGCATTCTAGACCCCGGACTTAATTAATTAGATACTCTCCTGTTGAATAATGTATTGTTCACCAGTGCTTTCCAGCAAGCAGGCTGCAATCCCTTTTTCACGAGAGAAAACACGCTGTCCGCTTGTCTCGAAGGTGTAGGGTGCTGTGTGTTTCCTGGCATTACCTGATATACCAGACTAATCCTTTGAATTTAGTCAGAAACAGGACACCGCCCCGCGGATTGTTTTTTCCTGTAGGTTTTCTCTCTTGTTGAGTTCACAATCTGATGCCTGGTGTCTGGCTTGGCACACAAATAGGCACCCATCGCAAGACATACAATGCACAAGACACACATGACCAGATGGGGAGAGAAGCACCTGCTACCGCCTGTCTGAAAAGAACATTTTGTCACCTCCTGGTGACCTGGCTTAACGCCCCTATATAAGAACATAATTTTCAGGGTAGAGCTATAACTCCTGAACTATTACCCGTACACCCATTTTGCAATGATTATGATGACCAGTGGGCTACTAGCTCTCAGTAGACACCTCATATGCCACCCTTTAATGAATTATTATGCATCTATCCAACCCAAGGGGATCCCTGTAAAACTCCATGCACCTTCCATGCCCTCTGCCTTAGGTTCCTTGCTCACATGCTCCCTGTTTCAATCTGCAGTACAGAGGTTCAAGCAACGCAGGACTCAGCCCCGGACTCATTCTAGAGTCTTTCCTGAGGCAATTTGCTTCATGAAGGTCATAGAGTGAGTGGAGACAATTTCAGGGAAACACGTGTCTCTCTACCGAGATTGAGGAGAAAAGCAATCATCATAACCTACTGCAATCCGTTATTTCAAGAGCAGCTGGCACCTCATAGAACAAAACGAAAGAGAATTCAGAGGCAATTCTGCCCGTGCCAGAGAGATCGTCTGCACTTCTCCTCCCTGTTCTGGAGAATGAGCAGAAAGTTAGAGCAGCCTGAGTGCCCCTGTCTTTGCAAACCATAGTAGCCAGAAGCTGGTGCTACCACACAGCAAGCATTAAGAAGGTTCCATAAGAAAGGAGCAGCACAGTTAACACCGCAGGCAAACCTTCACCCCAAACTCAAAGGGCCAGATTTTCAAAAGTGTCTACCACCAGCAGCTCCTCCTGGGAACAATGAGAGCTACATTTCGGGGCCTAAATGGGAGCTGAGCTCTTTGAAAAGCTGGAACAAAACGTGCACTGATTAATGCTCAGAAAATGTCATTACCTTTTTTTTTTATTTTCTCATATTCTGCTCCTCTGTGCTTCCTGGATCAGGGGCTAGGAGAGGATGTGGAATTACTGGAATTCAGCACGAAACCCCAGCAGAACCACGGCCCCAGAATCTGCCCACGGCCTTTTCTTGTGCTCTTGCAGGACATTCAGAGCCAAGGTAGGGATAAGCAGCGTGCAACCTTGGTCAGTCACTGGATCCCTGGGATGTGATTGACACCAAGAGTTACCTCAATTGTGTTTGACATTTCCAGACCGGGACTGGCTAAGATCCTTTCCTCATGTGACAGATTATACTCTTTGGAGTCATTAAGATAAAGCTCTTTTGCCAATTAACTGGATTTTAATTGCTACAGCTCATTGCTTCTTGTCACTGGCAGTTAGAGCTTGAACTGAGAATGTGGCATTTTAGAACTTAATGATGAGAAGCGTGTTTTAGCCTTTGGGATGAGCCCTGACCAGAAAGATGGTTTGTTTTCTTACTCTTTTGCTCTCTTCGCTTCTTTTATTTTTCTGAAGTTGCACCAGGGAATCTCGGGCTCCTTTGCCTCCATGCTAAATCAGAGTCACTGGCCCTTGTGATCAGAGCATGGGGTAGTGGGGTACAAAGATGCTGAGCCTTCAAACTGCTCTACATCCTGCACTGGCTTTGATCCTCAGGTAACATACATCACTGGGGGAGGAGGGGGAGATGACTGTGTTCTTTTCCTGTCAGCGTGCATGGCTGAGAATCCATGTGGCGATCTGAAGCATTCCAGTTGATATTCGGTGGGTGTTTTGTTCCTGACATTCACCAGAGATGACCTGTCTTCTTTTTATTTACTGTAGGACCATATTCTTAACTGGTATAAAAGAGTGATGCCTTCAGCAATCAGGATCTGTCCTCGGTACCTTGTCTGAAGTTACTATTCTAAGGAACAGCTCTATTTTTTGTACTATTAGGTAAACCAAAGACAGGAGAAATTAATCAAGCCAACCCCTCCCCATCCTTCACCCCACTTTAAAATGGGAGATACCTTACATTTGGAAGGGAACCATTCCAGTGGGTGCCACACCCCTCGAAAAATAAACCCTCAGGTGTTTGGGAAATTCAGGACGTTGGGAAAGTCTCAAGCCATACAAAATGACCCCGTTTGGTCCAGTCCATTTGACGTCAGAGATGGATGTTCCTTCCAGTTCCATGAAAGCTGAACTCTTAATGGAAGACAAGAATGTGTCTGTTGTGGGGAGCAGATGATTGGGGAGCAGAATCACTCTCCTCCGTGTGATTTTTAGTTCCTTCTGCTGAATCTGCAGTGGGGAGTTTCAGGAAGGCAGAAGTCGGTTGGAATCTGGCCAGGGCACTTAGGTTAAAAACACCTAAACTCCTTCAAAGAGGACGTGACGAGATCTTTAAGGAGCACAAGCGGCCAGCAGCGCTACATTCACTAGGGCTGGACACACCCCTTTAAATTAGCTTCTTCAGTCTAACAAAGCCCAGCTGACTTATTGACGTTCAAGACTTGTACTCCTATTAACCGAAAGCAGACTCATGGGAACTTATTTTAAATTCTAGCTACTGTAGGCCCTTGAGAATAGGGCCGGAGGGGAAGCAACAACCCACGGGTTGAGAAATAGAGTCCTGGGAAGTGTGCCGCATTAAAGGATCCTGGGATATGACCTTGTTGGGATGGTATAAATGAAAGAAAATGCCCTCTGGGTTGGCATGTGAGCTATATAGATCACACCTGACCAAGGAATCTCTGTGTATATACAGATCACACCTGACCAAGGAATCTCTATCTAAATGTGAGTTTTATTGGTCTCCTTTCCTGAGGATAAAGCAACTTCCAGGCAAAGGGGCTGGAACTAGGGGTGCGGGGGGGGCTGCAGCACCCCCTGATTTGAAGTGGTTTCCATTATATGCAGGGTTTACAGCTTGGTTCAATGGCTCTCAGCTCCCCCACTATACACATCGTTCCAGCAGCCCTGCTTCCTGGTGTTAGCAAAATGAGTGAAGAGAAATGGAAGTGTAGGAACGTGTGTGGAGGGGAAGAATGTGGATCTGTTTGGTGTGACAGTTCAGATGCCTTTATAGACACACACGTGAGGGAAGATCAGATAATGCCTTAGACAACTCTCCCTGGTCCAGGTTTCACGGCTGACATGACTGTAATCAATATCGCCCGGAAGAGAAATCTGCTCTGTTTCAGACAGATGGGAGGGTAGTTGCCTTTACTGCTGATGCCTCTATTAAATGCTCTTTGAGGCGTGGCCAGGGTCAAATTCAAGCCTTAAACCACACAGAAAACTAAACAACATATCGAGTCTGTGAGTGCATGAGTGACATGTGCCAAGGTATGTCGGATTGTCTGATTTTGTGTGCACGTAAACGAGAGAGAGAAATGACATCCCAGGGCACTGTGACCCAGAGAAGCACAAAAACAGGTGCACTTGAGCCAGACCTGTTGCTTCTTCTACTGCTCAAAATGTGTTTCAATCACTCCAAGGGGTACTAAGAGGATAAAAGATTGGGGAGCGTTGTGACATCTACTGATGAAAAGTGCTCTAAGAGCTAGGTATTATTACTGATAACATTGGCCAAACCACAACTCTGAATAATAAAATACTGTCTGTTGGCTGCAGTGTTAGATTGGGGGGAAACCCAATAACCCAATGCTCTACATATCTAGGACCCAGAGGACTTTCTCAGTCATGACGNCGAAAAGTGCTCTAAGAGCTAGGTATTATTACTGATAACACTGGCCAAACCACAACCGTGAATAATAAAATACTGTCTGTTGGCTGCAGTGTTAGATTGGGGGGAAACCCAATAACCCAATGCTCTACATATCTAGGACCCAGAGGACTTTCTCAGTCATGACGAGGTTGCTCTTGAGTACTACATGTATCAGCACGCTCTGTCAGTTGGGTACCGAGGTCAACCAAGTGGGCTGGGTATTTTAATATCTAATACCTATAAGGCCAAATCTGCTGGTGTAAACTGGCAAAAGTCCATTGAAGTATCCTTCCCAAATCCTGTTATTACCTCTCCATCCATCCATTGATGAGGTTATCTGCCCTATCGTCACGTTATTCCTAACAGCCTCTGCTCAGGCTGAACATGAGTCTAGGTCACTACTGGAACAGAACAGGAACCTTTCCCCTGAGTCCAGCTCATGTCACCATCTGATTCTTTAGATCAGCCTTGTGTTCACAGCTAGCAGAAAAACCCAGCCATTCCACAGCTTTCCAGGGGCTTGAGCGAAGAGACAGACTTTTCTGTTCTAGCTGCAGACGAGAGCCATGCTGCTGCCAGTCAGACATCCCAGCAGCTGATCATTTATTGAAAAGCCCCAGGATAGGAAGCTGCAACATACCCTTAAACTCCTGGAGCCAGATGGGGTCACCGCACTGTTTACTGACCAGATCTTACAGCTGCTATGGGTTTGTCTGAGCAGGGGGTGGGTCTCTGGAGCATATTACCTGTTGAGGGTTGGTGACCTTTGGAGAACTCAAGGAGCAAATCTTCCCTGAACTTTACTGCTTCGCCCAAGGGAATTCCCTTGCAAGTGCATTTTTTACACATAGCTGATGTGGCGGCTGGTTTGCTTCTGAAAACGGACATGAAATGGGGACTTAGCGCTGTGCCCTATAAAATGACACCGAAGGAGTAATTCCGTACGCTGGGGGATGAAGCTGTGTGTGTGTGAGATGAGGGACAACGAGCGCGGCAGGTGTGGTGGGGAAGGCTGGGAGAAGACGGTGGCAGAGGAGCAATGCAAGCAGACAGACACTTTATCCTGCATAAATTGGTATAAAGTCTCAGTTGCAGCATGGTCCAGCAGCTGGGGCCGAGGGCCAGCAGCCAGGAGAGATGGATTCTACCCTCAGCTCTGCTGCTGACTCACTGTGGGACTTTGGGTGAGTCCATCTGTGCCTCAGCTTCCCAGTCTATAAAATGGGCATTCTACTGCCTGTGGAGCCTATGGATGGAAAGGTCCATATAGCTGCTAAGTGTTACTATTTCACAACTGCAGAGACAAGACATCAAGGTGGCCCTCCTGTGCAGTGCTCTGACTGGGAAGGGATTTCCTCTGCTTTGTCCCTCCCTCCCTTAAGCTGAGTTTTAGTGCTGGTGGAAGGTGCTGGACTGATGGGGCTGGAGAGCAGCCGCCAGAGAGTAAGTCTCCTTCCACCCCGTCCTCAGTCTTTCCTCACACCTGACCTGGTGGGAAGGGGGGGTCCATTAGAGCTTGGGGGCTGGGAAATCGAGTTCATTGGCCATCCCTCCATTTAATTCTCAAAAATACGGGCTAGTATTTCCTCTGGATGTTACTGTAAATAAAACAACTGCCTCCCCTGGTCTGAGTGCATTGAATCCCCCAGTGGCACAGCCCGGATTCTAGAACCAACAGCCTGCAACAACAACAACAATAACACACACACACACACACACACACACACACAGCAGCTGTCCATGTCCAAGCAAGAGCCTTTCTCCCATGGGGACGTAGGATTCTGGGTCACGTACGAGGCGCTGAGGGTTGGGCTGGGATGCTCACATGGAGCGAGGTGCCCTGCACGCTCCTCCGAAGGGGCTAGGAGTCCGGACTCCAGAGTTCTAATTCTGGGTGAGCACAGCCCCTGGGAAAGTCCCTTCTGCTCTCTGCCTCAGTTTCCCCTTCTGTGAAGCAGGCCTGATAATGATTTTTGGGGTCTGGGAAGGGTTTGCGGCGTGCTTTGAGAATGCAATGACTGATGTTATTTTTCACCCCTTAAGTCCCATTTTGCAGTGATTTCTGCCTGCTAACCCCCGCCCCTCCCTCCCAGGACCAGCACCACCTCTCCTGTGCTGCCAGGGAGCAAAAAGTGGTTGTACTAGGAATCTGCACTCAGGTCCCCTGGGGCCTGACCCTTAAGAGTCTCCACTGACTGACATGAAAATGAGATGCTGATTCTCCACACCTGGTGCTGCAGGGCTTTGCATCACCACTCCTGAGGGAGCAAGGCCATTGTCTGAGCTGCTGGGAATCCCAGCCTGGAGGACTTTCTTTTTCCTGTCTGAGCTGTTTTTGCCCCAGGGTAGCTTGCAGAGAGACGTGTTTGTTTTGCTGCTCTTGAAACCATCAGCCTGTATTAGAGGGGCTGTCAGAGTATTCGAAAGGAGCAACACATGTGAGCCTTTTCCCATGCTCAGCCGCGTGGGACTTCTCTCCTGCCTGGGAAGCAGAGGAATGCACACTTGGTGGATGCATGCAGAGGACCGCAGTTTTTGCATGTTAACAGCTCTTGCATTAAAGCAACGGCCCAGCCAAGCACCCCCAGCCCTCCTGTCTGTTGCTGTCTTTGGAGGCATTTAATGGGTGCACTTTCTGCGTGGACAGCGATTAGCCCAAAGACACATGCCAAGCATATGGCACATCACTGAGCGTGGCTGCTGGCTTCAGCTTCCGTACCAATTAACGTCATCGAAGCAGCCGCTAGTGACATGATCTCTTATTCCGCTAAAGGCAGCAATGAGTCCTGATGGGAAACTCCTGGGGGGCTGCTGAGGCCTTAGGAAACCTTTGGATTTGTGTCTCTCTCCTACCTCTGCCTTTTATCACTAGCGGGACCATCCTCGTCACAAATGGAGCTTTGCTCCTTCCACATCTCATCTGCTCCTGCTGATTTCCCACCCCTGAAGTGATAATCCTCCGAATATGATGCCATCATCACTTCTCAGCAGCAGGTTGTGATGTCACAGATGGGAGCCGAGAGCTGGCAATAGACACCCGTGGAGGCAAATTTAGCAGGGTCACGGCCATTTCATTCAGCAGGCCACAGCGGATCTAGCTTCAGTGCATTACAAGCTCGTGCCATTTCTTATCGTACCATACAGTCCCCAGTGGAGCACACATATCGATGGAAACCAGCATACCGCACTGAGAGGGCAAGGCCAGAAAGAGCTGAGTAATAAACAAACAGACAAACAAACTCACAAGCGAACAGGGAAAGAGTAAAGCCCAAGAAGCTCTCATAGCAGCCTGCTTGCCCACCCAGGGCAGGGAGCTCTCGCTCTCTTTCTCTGCAACCTAAACAGCAGCAGCAAAAACCAATCAACAAACCCCCTCCCTGTCCTCCTGGCTCTAAACCCCTCTGCTCCATGAGCACCTATGCTCTCTCTAGCAGGAACCCCTGGCTAAGCATTGGAAAGCCAGCGGGTGGTAGGATTTAAATGAGCTCTATCAGACCCTGCAGCTCCAGCAGATGCTTTTCAGAACCTCTGGCCCTGCTCCTCTCCTCCCTGGCACTGTTTTATTTCCTAGAGGCTTAGTTGGTGAAGTTGGATTTTTTTTTTTTACTATTTGCTAAATTGTTTCCATTATTAAACAGACGCCGTTCCTAATTTCCTTCAGAAATCACTCACCTCTACAGCAGGTCTAATTGGAGACATAAACATGCTTAATGAAGATGGCATCCGCTGAATATAAATGCTGATTTGTGGCAGGCTGGCCAAGTCGACAAAGACCAACTTCTACCTGCCTGGAATACACATCTCCCTCCAGAACAGATTCCACCCACCTCTCACCTCTAAGTGAAACGTCTCTGAGCTCTGCCGTTTGCTGTTTCGCTCTCCTTACTGAAGAGACTGTACGCGGCTCCTGCTCTGCAGCGGGGGAAGAATTTGGCAGCCGTATCATTTGATTACAGGGTTCCACAGGTGTTCTTAGCACTTTGGGGCTCATTCCAATGCTCACTGGGGGCCTTTCCATTTAATTCAGTGGGCTTTCAATTAGGCTCTTGGAGACCATTCCTTGTTCTATTTAGAGAACACATACAAAGGCAAGGGCTTAACGGTTGATAGTCCTAGATGTTGAGCATATGCTGAAGTCACTGGGATTCGCAGGTCCTTGGATAACAGGCCCTATTACCGTCTCACTCAAACGAATGCCACACCCCGGGTTCAGGCGAGGAAGTGCTGCCAGCGAGTGGATCGCTGCGGGAGGTTCTGTGAAAGAAGGGGGGCTTTAAGGAAGGATTTGATTGAGAAGAAGAAGGACTCACTGAGTGAAATCGACCTGTCTTCAGAGGCCAGTGCACAGCCCCTGCACCTTGCGAACTTTTATGGTAGAGGCAGAGCAGGGAGCTCCCCTTCACAGCAGGTTATTTAGAAGAACTTCATGTGTGTGCTACTGCACATGAAAAATGTTTGTGCAATTGCACGTCTAAGGGGACTTGATCCATCTCTGTCAGAGAATTTCTTTCTGACCCAAATGGACTTTTAACTGCATCTCCACTTGTTTTCCCTTTGATTTCCTTACCCCTCTCCTTTCAGCCTTGGGTGATAACTTGAAGATGTGACTCATGGTGCAGAACTATTGAAACTGACTTCATTTTTATTCATTTCCCTTGCAACTTGCTTAAAAGCTGTGGAGGACAGGGGAAGAAAAAGTCTTTCCTATAAAATTACATCATCTATCTCAGTCTCTGCAGCTCCCAGGAAGTCATTACAGATGGAAATTAAAGCCCATTATTGCATTTAATTACCCACCAAATGAACTGCATATATAATGAATATTGTAATCCCCAAACATATATAAAGTTTCCAAGTTCATACCTCTCCTGCTGTGTGGCAAAATAATTCCAAAGTGCTTGATCCCAAGTCCAATGAATTCAAAGGAAAGACTCTCTCAGTCCAGCAAAGCATTTAAGAACATGCTGAATGTTAACCATGTGGGTAGTCCCACTGTCCCAGTGGGTCTATGCACATGCATAAGGGCTTTGCCGAATTGGGACCTGAATGTGGATGTGTTAAATCACAAGGACAAGGAAAGAGTGAGAAAACCTGGTGGAACTAGGGAAGATGTGAGCACTGTGTCCATTGCAGATAGGGACACAGGATGCCCACAGGCCGGACTGCATTTCACAGCGTGTCTCCACGACTTACATGTAGACATGAAGTTAGAAAACACAAACAAACACTCTTGCACTCAATTTTTTCCTTTAAGGCTTCCAAAGGTTTTCCAAGCATTCATCCAATGCATCTTTTCACCCACTCCTGAAATGCAGCCTCCTCTAGGGTGGAACACAGCAGCTGGACATTTTATTTTGCTACCCACTTTGGAATAGTGCCCTGGGAACTGGTACCTTCCCAAAACTGACCTGGCTTTAGTATAGGTGTTGGAACGATGCTCACACTCTAAAATGGTAACACACTGTTAGGTAGAAAGATCTCACAGCTATATTCCTGTATAACGTCTCTCTAAATAAGAGCAAACTGTTGTAATGATTGTTTTGTTTCTGATATTTACATGGCAAGGATTTGTAACTGGATAAAACTTCCTATATTTATATATACAAAATAAACATGGCATGGCTTGAAATTATACTTCATCCATGGGGATAGGAGATTTTCCCAGGCTACGTGGAAGTGAACTCAAATCCTTGGCTCTTCCATGGGGATGGACACCTTCTTTAGCATGTATAGTCTAGCAATGAACTGTACAAATGCATTAGAAAACTACCCTATGGTTTATACTATTCAGAGTGTGCTTGATCCAAAGCCGGCTGAAGTCAATAGAAAGACTCACACAGTTTTTAATGGGCTTTGGATCAGGCCCAGTTAACTTTGTCTGGTGTGGACGCTATGTCTGTAACTGCCCCAGGGGAAAACATTAGCCTAGACATGATGGGCAGAAGTGCAGCTCACCTCAGTTTCTGCATCAGTTCAAATTCTGCTGCCCTATTGCAAACCCTGAATACAGCCGGGGTTTTCACTGGGGCAGCTTGGCTCGTGGGAGTAAGGGAGGCCACGTGAAGACAAACTCTAAAGATGAATGGGACTAGGCTGGGTGTTTTTGGGTGATCAGAAATTCCACCTGTCACTTCAATCCTGAAACATACCCACTCTTAGTTCAGAGAAAAGTGTTTTGTTCCTGTAGCATTTATGGGATTTTTTTTTAAGGAAATGTATTTAACCAGTCTCTGTTAAACAGGATACATTTCACTCTAGGTCAAACATCACTGGAGCAACTGCCATCCTGAGACGTGAATATGATTTTATGCTCTTTTTTTCTCTACCTTCCTCTGGGCACTGGCAAGTCCCAGCACTGTCGCTGCTGCAGGATTTCTGAGTGCCCTCAGGGCCACAAGCAGACATGAAACTTTAGTTGAGTCTATTTATTTTTGGTAGAAAATCAATCTTCAGATGCAGCCTCCCTGACCCTGCCTTGGATGCTTGGATTTCTTACTTCTGGTTATCTAGAAACTGTATTTCTTCCGCCTTGCAGCTCAGCCTGGGCTGTGTAGAGATAAAGCAGCCACATCTACCCATCTCCTTTTCAGTGGCAAAGGGGAATATGGAAGAAAGTGGAAATCATCTCTTTCATGTTATTCCATGGAGTAGATTACCCCTTGGGAATTCTATTTACAGCCCAAGTGCTACATCGGGGTAGGAAGATTCATTTCCTTCATTAGAACAGCTCAAAGCTCCGGAGTTTCTTTGCTTTCTTTCTTTTCGACTGGTACATTTTTTCCCCCAAAATCAATGTCATGGTATCACGATAGGGCTTCCATGGAGCTACGCCAGTTTGCACCAGCTCAGGATTTCCCTCCTCCTCTGCTCTCTCATCCCTTCCCTCGGCTATTACAAGGGCTGGTACAATACATTTTAAAAGTTGGTTCCAGTTCACAGATTTTACAGCCAGACCCATTTTCCGATGTTTTTCTACATTTCTCACCATATCTATCGCTTTAAAAAAAAAAATCTCTCAAAATCAACTTCCACTTGCCATTTTTCATTGGATGGGAAAAATCGGGCTTCTGGCAAACAAAGGATTCCAATACAGCTCTGATAAAAAAGCGACATGGGCATTTTCTAAATAGTTGGCAACTTTGGGCCAAACTTTGGTATGGGCAAGGGCTTGGTGTGCCCTTGGAATGGTTCACCTAGAGATGAGCAAATGTCGTGACAGGCCTGTCAGATGTGGCTTCACAAACATACAGCCAAGCGGGCAGCACTCAGAGAGGACCACCACCACCACTACCACCAGAAGGAATGAGCATGTTGTTTAGGAATCCACCCCAGGGATTCCTGTTATTCCTTCAGGGCTTTAGCAGCTGTGTCAGGAGTGGAAAAATCAACATGCTTCCAAGCAGCATCAACAGCAAGAGGATCCTGATCTTGGAATCCCGGAGATGGATCTCAGCTCCGATAATCAGCTCTCAGATTACAGCTCTGGAGCCACAATCTGATGGGTGGAGGAGAGAGGAGGATTGGTGCACAGCTGGTAGATCAAACAACAAGAATCATTACATTTGCAGCGCCTTTTGGTATGTGCACTTTGCTACAGGCAAATCCTTGGTAGGTCCTAGGGTCTCCAGGGCACAAAATCTATTTGGAATCAACGTTCTGCCAGCAAGACACCCACCTGGGAAGACAGCTGGGGCTTTGGGTTCTTGTTAGATCCTACTCAACACCTGATAAAATTCACTCCGTGCACTCAGAGGGAACTTGTACCTCCTCTACACAGTTAACTTTGCAACATTCCCCATAAGACTCTCATTGTCCAGGTTTGCAGCTTCTCACTCAGAAAGGCACAGGGTGTTTCCAGGAATCATCAGATACGCTTGCCAGTTGTATCTTGGCAGAACAACTGAGCTCAGAGGCTGCTGAGCTGACTTGGTTCTCGGGAGTGTTTCTTCCCTGTGCAGTTCAGACTGCACTCAGAATTCTGTAGCATCAGCATCTCTGCCATACACTCCGGATGGGCTCTTTCCTTCCAGCAAAGGGACATGAAAACACAGGCCAACACCAAAAACTCGGACAACACCCTTTGCTGCCTGGGGAAGCCATTTGCTTCCTGAAGGAGTTTTGTACACTGTTTTTTTATTTTAATCCACATATTTACATATCCTAATTACCTAATTACACAGTTTAATTAGAATGTAATTATAGCCCCTACTTATGTAAATAAATGTACATGCTGTAATTACATACCTATGAAAGGCAATTATCAAGCAAAGTTGTACTTAAAAGAAAACTCAACTTTAGGGAACTTTCACTCTACTCCCACACCATGGCCCATGCATTAGAAACTGGAAATCCCAGGGAGATACAAGACACACTGAAATAATGTTGATGGGTGGGTCTTTCTTCCTGGAGTAGCCAGTGAGCTAAGCAGACATTATTCAGAAGGCAAGTGTGGGCATGGATAGGGGCGGTGAAAATGGAACCTAGGGAGTTAACAGGAAGAATGGGCTGTAATCCATTGTGCTTCATGCACTACTAAGATCATCCACCACCCCCGTCCAAAGCCAGAATCTGTACAGCTGGGCAGAGCAGAAAGAAGCCAGCAGGACTGCCGTGTGCCAGGCTGAGCTGGCATTAGTGGCTGGGTGAGCCCACTGGGGTTATCTTCTAAAATGAACCAAGTTAGGATGAGGATCAAATGCACCCGGAATCATTTCAACCCTTGTTTTTCCAACTCAGAACGCGCTAAGAAGGAGTAACTCCGAGAAGCTTACTGCTAAAGGGGGGAGGGGGAGGAGGGAGTACAGTGAGTGCCCTGGACTAGCTTTGTGAAGGAGGAGCACTTTCACCGACCAAAGTCCATCACTGGTTTGGGCTCGGTATGTCCGGCTGGAGTTGGACTGCTGGAAGGAGTGAGCTCCACATTCAGTGATGCGCCTTGGAGCTTGGTCCCCAGCACTTCAGGTCATCTTAGCTGTTGTGATGGGCAAAAAGACAGAGGGCCCTTAAGGCAGCCAGGTCCCAGACCATGTAAGGCCTTATAGATTCAAACCATCACCTGGAATTTAACCTAGGAAACCCATTGAAGTTCACAGAGCGCAGGTGCAGTGAGCTCCTACAGACCCCTCCCATCCTGTTTTGCACTCTCTGGAGCTCCCCAATGGTCTCCAGGAGGAGCAGTCAGAGGCCCACAACCCCAACTCTGGCTAAGTCCATTCCTACAGGACATGCGCCAAACGCTCCACCCAGACCCACTTACAGAAAGACTGTCTTCCGACTATGCACCCAGCTTCCAGCAGGGAGGAGCTGTTTGCACATCCTTCAGTGTTTGTTTGCAGTCATTAAGCAAGTCCTTGAAATGCTGGGTATAATCCCTCCATTTCACAAGGTCATGTTTAAAGGGATTAGGGAAGTCTAATTTACAGATTAATGACTCGTTCCCAATAAATGGCTTCTGATATGTGCCCACGGCGCAGAAACAGCTTGCAGAGGCTCTCTGGCTCCAGAGCAGGAAACGATCCATTGCTTGAAAAATTAGAGAGGTCAAATAGTCTCTCAATGGCTCTTCAAGCTTTTTATAGGCAGAGTGGCTCTCGAAAGACAGCTCTATTTGATTGGGTTCAGTTAGTTGGAAAATTAAAAAAACCCATCAGAGCCACAATTATAATAGACTCCTTCTTCCCACCACAATACAATTCTTAGCAGCATTAGTTCTGGTGCCAGCCTGGCCCTCCGTGCTAGGGTATCACCTGACTTCCACTAAGTCAGGGCTGGATATGTTATTCACAGTCCTGAAGAATTTAGCCACTCTGGGATCTGGTCTTGATGATACGTATCAAACTGAACAAGGACAAGAAGGATGCTTACCTGGCATCTCATAATATAGCCGGGGGATACCTGCTGAAAGCTGGTTCATCTGCAAACAGCAGGGAGCTTAGGACTGATAAAAGAGATGGTTCACTCCCCATCCCACATATTCTGGACCAGACCCACAGTTGGTGTAAATTGGCGTAACATCATTGACTTCACCGATTTATACCAGCCCATATGTATCCTTCTAACCTAGTGGGAAGAAGTTCAGTGAGTGGAGGGACTATGCGATGGTCAGTAATACAGGGCCCTTCCTTGGGGAGATAAATACAGAAACATTGTTATGTCCAGCGCCCCTGTGCCTTCTAGCGCCATGCTGGACTCAGGGGATTGGGGGAATTCAATAAGTCAGCAGCACCATAGTTGTGACGGACACTTTGTCACCAACTCTGATACCAGTCTTAGCAGCTCCAAGTTCAGGGAAGTAACCAGCATGACCCATCAGCAATGGCCAAGTGTGAGCCCAGGCAGAGGGTTCTTGGAGAGGACCGAGTTGACCAAATTCAAGAGCTCCAAGCAATCCTGCAGGTGTCAGCTCCAGCCAAACCAAAGGCAGGGGTTCCCCCCTCCCCATGGGAACTGCATTCACTTTAGGAACAACCCCTTGGCATGTTTCCTTGAAAACAAGCCCTTCCCACTTGCAGTCAGTTTGTGAGTTTGGGGCTAGGTTATATCTTCAGGCCCAGCTGTCAGCGAGGGATGACATACAGGTGCAGAAACCCCTCCAAGGCACAGTTCCTCCAGAACTCCCTGGCTCAGCTGTGCAAGGAGTAGTTTGCTACAACGCTCCTCCCCAGTGCCCCACACGCATCAGTGCCACGGTTCCCACTCCTACCCATCCGTCCCTGACATACAGCCCCTGATGTTCCCCAGGGAGGTGACGGAAGCAGCCTGAATGCATCCAGGCATTGGGTATTCTTTCTCCTTTCTCCAGTGCACAGCACTGTGTTAGGGCTAGTGAAAATCTCACCCTGGAATATTTATGTTGTTAGTAAAACTTACAAAGTGGCTTTTTCCCCTCCTCTCATGTTTATTTTCCCTTCCGGCCGCTCACATCGGCTAATTACCAAGCGCCTTGCGCTGAAGCAGAGACCTCACCTTATTCTGGGGGAGAACGCCTAGCGCTCCAGTACTGGAAAGTTACCTTTCTCTCTTGATGGTTTCTTAATGTACCCAGTGAATTTCATAAACACAACATCCCTCGGAGAGAGGAGTCTTTCTTCTGCTCCAGCATTAATGGATTTGCAGAACAGTGGATGACAACTGGGAGAGAAAAGAAAAGGGATTTCAGGGCATCAGCAAGGAATTGCTACAGTATAGAACTATTAAATTAGATGCTTTCATCCCAATTTGCACCCACGAAACAAGGGGACCTGCTGTTTTCCTAAGGAAATGCTTTTCAAAAGGCAGGTCCCTCACTGGGGCAGACTTGAAGCAAACAAGGGCATTTACACATAACAAAAAGTGCTTGTTGAGTGCTTTTTCTCAGGTTCCCGAGTTATTTGCTGCACATGTTTTCCTTTGCTTGTTAGTGAAACATCTTTTGCATTGGTGTCCCCTGGAGCCTGGGACTTGCTTCTGACTGATTTACCCACCATTCCCTGCTTTTAAATACATATTGGAAGCATTAATTTTTCAGAGGGGAAACCATATCAGATTCTATTCTGCACTTCCTTTAATGAGGCCTCTCCTGGGCCACTTTGGGACTGGCACTGAGATGGCTGATAGGGCTGGTTGAAAGTTTTCTGTCGAAATGTTGGGTGCTTTTTTCAGATCAGGCCCAGGGAGCGGTACACATCACGCATATAAAGTGCTCAAGGTGGGGCGTACACTCATCATTGCAGGGTTCCAACAGGAGCAGACCATGAGCTGGGATGGAGTAAAGAACCCAGTTCCTCTGCCCCGTGTCAAGCAAAGCTCTGATGACTTCAGCCAGAGATTGGTCTGAGCCTTGGCTACAGAACAGGGCCCAAAAAATTTGGAGAAGTATCATCACTTGATGAAAAAAAAAATGATTTAAAGAGAAAATCAACTGAAAGGTAAAAGGATTTGTGCCTTTAACCTGACATATTTCTCCAGCCTGGAAATCTCCCATGAAGATGCATTACAGATATAGAGATTGAAGCGTTTGTGAAATTGCTCTAAATTGCAATCCCAGGTGACAGAAAAACTCATAAAAGATTTGTGGGGCGTTTGGATCACTGAGATAACCATTTATACATTCAGAGTAGACACCAAACCACAGATGCCATTCCAGCCTCCTTGAACATGGGGAGTCAGAGGAAAAACAGTTTGATCTTCATAGAGGGCAGGTGATAGTCAGAGATTCATTAGAACATAAGAACAGCCACTCTGGGTCAGACCAATGGTCCTTCTAGTCCAGCATCCCGTCTTCTAACAGCGGCCAGTGCCAAATGCTTCAGAGGGAATGAACAGAACAGGGCAATTATCGAGTGATCCATCCCCTGTCGTCCACTCCCAGCTTCTGGCAGTCAGAGGCTTAGGACACCCAGAGCATGGGGTTTCATCCCTGACCATCTTGGCTAATAGCCGTTGATACACCTGTCCTCCATGAACTTATCTAGTTCTTTTTTTAACCCAGTTATACTTTTCACCTTCACAAC
The DNA here is from genome assembly GCA_003942145.1 of Platysternon megacephalum. Taxonomy (NCBI): domain Eukaryota; kingdom Metazoa; phylum Chordata; order Testudines; family Platysternidae; genus Platysternon; species Platysternon megacephalum. The sequence continues at coordinate 2,699,101 of QXTE01000204.1, read as the reverse complement.
ATCCCCAGGCAATGAGTTCCACAGGTGTATAAGGTGCCTAATGTTTGTTTTAAATCTGCTGCCTATCTCACTTTAATTTTTCTCCAGCCCTCATATAATTTTTGGCTCTTCTTTTATTTTTTGATTCTGGTCCAAAAAAAGAACGAGATCCTGATATACTAAGAACTCCCACTAACCTGGCCATCTCAGTGCCACGTATGAAGCGTGCACAGGATTGGGCCCAGAAACAGGAAAATGCTGCCATGTCTGGCAGAGACCTTGCTGAGTCAGAACAAGATCATTAGGGCTGTTCTCTCTCATCAATGCAACATAAACTAACCATTTAAAATCAGCATTTACCTAATAACCAACGAGTAAAACATTACTCGAGTCCCTTGCGTCTACCAATCTGATAGAAGTTCAGGCTCAGACATTAAACTGAGTTATATCTAGTTTGCATCTGAATGTAGCAAATGGGAATACCAGGTCCCCCTTCACAGCTGTTACTGTTTGTATTACAGTGATGTCTGGAAGTGCTGATCAGGGCCCCATTGGGCAAGGCATTACAAACAGGCATAGGAAAAGAGATAGTCAAAGTGCTTACAGTCATAGAAAGAAGAGGACAGATGCTCTTGTAGTCAAGGCACTGGTCTGGGACAGCAGAGCTGGATTCAGTTCCCTGCTCTGCCACAGACATCCTGAGTCACCTTGGCCAAGTCACTCAGTCTTTTTATGCCTCAGTTCCTTACCTCTACAATGTGGGTGATGATAAACCTCCCTTTGTCTGTTTTATATGTGTTGATTGGAAGCTCTTTGACGCAGGGACCGGGTCAAACTATGTGTGTGCATGGTGCCTAGCACAGTGGAGTCCTGACCTTGGTTGGAGGAGCCTCCAGGAGCCACCATAAATCAAATGATAACAATAAAATAATAATAATACAAGTAGTTCATAATTCTGAAGGCAGGGTTGACAAGAGAAGGGGTAAGGGGGGGTGACAATTGTACCAGAGTCCTGAGCTCAGGTTTCCCCCCACAAACATCTGTAATGGGGGTGAAATGAGGTGCAATGGGAGGAGGTGGGGCACCAGTGAACATGATGTACCCAGGCCCCAAAGTTCTCTCAACAGGCCTACCCGGAGGAATAGACACAGCCTAGGGTTGGTAAATTCTTAGGAGTCAGGGACTTATTTTTTGCAGTGTTTAAGAATGAAAATTGAAGCAGCGTCAACCAGCCTCATTTAGTGACAGTTTTAAGGCCCTGAGCCCATGTTTCCTGCTCAGTGATCCATCCGAGTGAAGTCCAGTGTCACTGCATAATCGGCCTTTGCTATTATTGCAGGCACTAGACGCAGCTGTAACAAAGACTTAACTTGGGCAGACAGGGTCATCCCCTTCCTTCTCCTCTTGCTATTGTTAAAGATGTAGAAATAAAGTGTTCTTCCCGCAACACAAGCAGGTAACAGGGGCATAGAAACAGACTCCAGGGATAAGAATTCACTTGATTCTATTGAAGGAAGAACAACTGAACTCTGCCAGTTGGAAACTTTCAGGCCATTCAGATAATAAATGGGTTGTGAAGGAGACAAGAGAGACTTGGCTGAAGTATGTGATGTGAATCATTCGCCCCCAAATTCACCCACACCAGGTATAGTGGGTGGAGGCAGGTGAGTATTTATTTAGAAAGGGAAAGGACTGATGCAGAGATGGGTCTGAGCCAACAGCTTCAATCTGGATCCAGGTATTGACTTCCCCAAAGTCCGGGTTATCCAGATCCAGGTTGGTACAGCCTGTTATAGGGATATACCATAAAACACAGATCCCGGTCCTGCCTGACAGCTCTGCTCAGTCCGAAGCCGCCTCATTCATATTAAAGAGCATTTTCTGTGTTTCTCTCCAGAAACAGAAAAGCAGCAATTTTTGCAGGCTCCACACTGCTGATGCAACATCTCAGCCAAAATGAAAGTTTTGACCTGGTGGGGAGTCACATGGCTGGCTGGGACACTGCCTTCTTCTCTAGCACCTGCAGAGTCCCAGAACCATGCAAGGTTCAGCTTTTTTGTATCTGTAGCTGTGACACAGGGCAAGAGCCATTCCACGTGATTCCCTGCTACTGCAGGCCCTACATAGACAAACTTGTTTAGATGGAGGAGGCTCTTCATGCCCCTGGCTTTTTCCTCTTTGCAACTGGATGTTCCTTTCATTGTCTCTTGATACAAATGAAGGGTACCAGTCATCAGCCCCAGAGCCTTGAATGCTTGGACAGATACAGGACAGGCAGAGACAGTGCAAGTTTCCTGTGTATGCTGCACAGCCCATCTGTCCCAGAGTGCAGGGGGGCATCCCTGGAAGTGAAGACAGAGTTCAGTCTCCATGGCCCGTTCAACCCCTGACCTCTCCCTGCTAGGAGCTGCCAAAAAAAAGGGGGTTGCTTGTGAAGGTGTAATTTCAGAGGAGACAATGTGGTGCAGTGAAGAGGGCTCAGGACTCCTGGGTGCTCTGCCACTGTGTGACCTTGAGCAAGTTGCTTCCCTACTGGGTGCCTCAGTTTCCCTGTCTATAAAAAGGGGTGATCATCCTGTGTGAAATGGTTTGAGAGCAGAGGAAAAAAGGATATTCTCAGGCAGCCATATTCACTGACCCACCCACCCCAAGTCACTGAGCAGCTGCCAGATGGTATCAGCCTTAAAATCTGATCCACATTCAAACCACTATGTAGCAAAAAGCTCTACTATTAATTATCACCAGTACCCTCTGTGTCCACACTGAAATGAACCCTGTTGCGTTGGAGCACATCACAGTAGAGACAGAACTGTTAGCAACATTGCTGTAGACTAACAATGAGCAACATTCACCTCCACCCCCCATGATTTCTTTGGTAACCCCAGCACTCCTGAGGGTTGTAAGAGCCTTCGGCAAAAAATCCCCCATCCCCCTTCAGTCTCCATCTTGACTCTCTATCACCATGAGCCACCATAAACATCTATTCCCATGATGCACACTGCCAAGCGAGGGTATGCCCAATAACACACATCGCTCACTTGTCCCCGGGAAGGGTTACTGCTGTGCCACTGTCCATTGCTGCTCCAGCATAAATAGCACAGTTTGAAGTCAAAAGAGTGGACTGTTATTTCCTTCCCAATTCCAGCGTTGCTAACTTGGCATATTTCAAAACAGAGTCATTCGTTTCACGAGGAGGAGTGGGATAACAGAGCCTTGCAAATGGACCAAAGTTGGGCTACACATTTGTAATTAGATTTTAAGTATAATAAAGTCTTTAATGGCTTGTCATCAAATGCCTCCTTTGTGATGAGATTCTGGTGTTATTTCCATTTCTGCTTTGTGCAAAAGTGGAGCAGGCAGAAAAAAGCAGAAAAAAAATTAGCAACACTTCACATAGGCACATGGAAAATTTGATCCTTGGGGGTCTGCACTGCACCGTAAACCCACGTCTGTGGGACCCAGGCGTGTGGATTCGGGGTTTCCAAGCCCACACCTGAGCGTCCACAAAGCTGGGTTTACAATTGCTGGACCCAGGTCTCACAGCCGTGCTATCGTGTCCATACTGCACTACGCTGACCTGACTCAGGTCTGAGGCTTGAGCTGTGTCCACACTGCAAAATGGCAGGGCTTGGACCTGACTCACAGCAGGGCTTGGGCTCTGTCCCACCCCTCCACCCCCAGCAGGGTCCTAGGATCCAGGTCCTGAGTGCTTTGCTAACCCGAGTCAGACTGATTTGTGGGTAGATGGAAAGGGGGGTTGGGTTCAAATCTAAGTCTGGCTTAGAGTGCAGCGTCGACATCCCCTAAGTGACTTGCCGAAGGTCACATAAGAAGTTAGTGGCAGAGCCAAGAATTGAGGCTAGGTCTCTGGAGCCCTAATCTAGCACTTTAACCACAAGAACAACATGTGTTTTAAGCTTAGTCCAACACCTCCAGTGGTGCCTTGTCTGGTGACTGCAAACTCAATGTCTTGGATTTCAAACTTTTTGTGTAACTCTGTCATTCTTGAAAGGCAACACATATGCTCCAGCCACCGTGATGGGCTGCGCCCATAATGGCATCCTCGTTAATTTGATGGTGGTTGTTTTCGAGAGGGGATGACAACCCGGGGGATGTCTGTAGCATTCTTATACTATGTGAGATTCTGTTTCCCTGCTCAATTTTGCATTGATGCCTACTTGAATTCAAAGGGGTAAATCGGACCAGAGCCTGGCCCAGGCAGGAAAGGAATCAAGGACTAAGAGATAAGACAATCTCGGGAACACACCTTCAAAGCAGCTAAGAGAACAATGGGACTAGTAAGAGGAGATGTTACTTCCACAAAGGTAACAGGAGCTGTTTTGCAAGGCTGAGACCCTACAGATCAAGAGACCCTGGATGGTTAAAAGGTGGCCTGGCAGAAAGGCAGGAGAGAAGTGGTCAGCAAGCCCTAAGACTGAAAGACACCCAGACTGAAAGAGAGGTAGTAGCTAGTCTGACCTCCTCTAAAACACAAGCCATAGAACTTGCCCACAATAATCCCTAGAGCCGAGCTTTTAGAAAAACATCCCGTCTTGATTTAAACATACTGAGTGATGGAGAATCCACCACAGCCCTTGGTAAACTGTTCCAGTGGTTAATTACATTTATACCCTACTTCCAGCCTGAATTTGTCTAACTTCAATTTCCAGCCATTAGATCGTGTTCCCCCTTTCTCTGATAGATTGAAGAGCCCGTGATTAAATATTTGTTCCCCACGTAGATACTTATAGACTGTGATCAAGTTTATAACTTTCTTTTTGTTCAGCCAAATAGATCGAGCTCCTTGAGTCTCTCGCTAGAATTCATGTTTTCTAATTGTGGCTCTTCTCTGAACCCTCTCCAATTTATCAACATCCTTCTTGAATTGCAGGCACCAGAACCAGACACAGGATTCCAGCAGCAGTCGCACCAGTGCCAAAAACAGAGGTAAAATAACCTCTCTGCTCTTACTTGAGATTCCTTTCTTTATGCATCCAGTGATGACATTAGCTCTTTTGGCCACACCTTGCACTGGGAGCTCATGTTCACCTGATTATCCACCACCACTTTTTCAGAGTCTCTGCTTCCCAGGCTAGAGTCCTGCAACATGTAAGTATGGCCTGCGTGCTTTGTTCCTAGAAGTAGACACATACAGTTAGCTGTATTAAAATGCATATTGTTAGCTTGCACCAGTTTTCCAAGCTCCCCAGATCACTCTGACCTGTCCTTTACAGTACTTACCTCTCTCCCAACTTTTGTATCATCTGAAAACTTTATCAGGGATGATTTTATGTTCTCCTCAAGGCCATTAAAAAAACATTAAATAGTGTAGGACCCAGGACCGATCCCTGCAGGATCTCACTCGAAACACACCTGCTCAAGGATGATTCCCCATTTACAGTTACATTTAGAGACCTATCAGTTAGCCAGCTTTTAGTCCATTTAATATGTGCCATGGAAACTGTACCTTGTTCTAGTTTTCTAATCAAAACGTCGCGCGGTACCAAGTCAAGTGCCTTACAAAAGTCTGAAGATGAGCTCTGTGTAAGCTCAAAAGCTTGCTTCTCTCACCAACAGAAGTTGGCCCAAAGATATTACCTCACCCACCTTGTCTTTGTAATACCCTGGGACCAGCACAGCTACAACAACACTGCACAGTACAGACATCTAAGTATATTACATCAACACTATTACCTTATCAATCAAACTTATCATCTCATGAATAAAAGATATCAAGTGAGTTGCCTGCAGGCAGGCAGGCTGTCTCTTACCAGGGTTTACACATATAGGCCAGGAGCAGCTAATAGGCTAGGAAAGATCCCAGTGGGATAGACCTCTTCTTGTGCTTTTTTTAAGCCCTGTTTCTGAACGCTGTTCCTGCCGTTAATGTTAAACCACATGGTTTGAGAGGGCTGTGTGGGCCCTGGGCGCTAACCACTAGTCACCACTCCCAGGGAGATGTCAACAGCAGGGCCCAAACCCAGCTGGACCTGTGGAAGTAGCCATGATTGGTATGAGGAGGCTGTAACCCAGGCCCTGGGCTGAGAGTGGGCAGATTATTGAACTCTGCCCCAGGAGAGGTAAAGGCCTGAGGCCTAGCAACTGCGGGGGAGCTCTCCATGAGACCCTGAGAAGCGGCGGTGGTGCAGTCAGCCCAATCACCGTGACAGGGGAACGACAATCCCATTAGAAAGAAGAAAGTCTCTCCTTGATACATCCTCCTGCCCCTGCCTTGTGGGCAGGATTTCCAGAGAGAAAGAGACAGGCATGGCCTTTATGTGCAAGTGCTTTGGGAGCCAATGACAGGCAGTTCTGTGTTAGGTGTAATTACAGTAATCACAGCTACTACAGGATGTAATTTCCATGGGGACATTCTCTGTGGAAGCACAGGTAGATATAGACACTTCCTGAAAGTGAACCACAGCCTGCAGCTTCATTAACTCCCCTGGCTCCCAGCGAGACACTCTTCCCTGCCTAGCTGCTCTTCCGTCTCTGGCAGGAAAAACTGCCCAGAAAACCGAGCAGGGCTCCATCTCCTGTGCTACTCGATCTGTTCAAAGGAACTGGAATAGGCAAGAACAGGGAGGGGGATTCCGGCTCTCCTGCACAGGGAGTTAAAGGAGCAATGGGTAGCTCCCTTGACTGTGATGTTCCTAAAAATATGCCAGGCCATTTGGTATGTCTGTGCAGACAAGGACAATAGATGAACCGATCTAGCCCATGATTTTGCCAATCAATGATTGTTCCCAGAGCACAGCTTCTACTGCTCTGTCCATTCAACTTTTAAAAATCCCAAGGGCTGGGTCCCCTTGCGAAACTAGCTAAACTATCTCACTGGTTGAAATAAGCCACTTAGCAGAGGGCTCAGATAGGTCCTGCTTTGGAGTCTTATGTGGAACTTAAGTAGTGAACAGGCTCAGTGCGCTGGAGTGAACTTCACTCTTATTGCAACCCGCTTGGTCCAACTTGCGGGGCTGTAGCAACTCAGTAATGGAAACAAACTTCCTCTGTAGCTGAGGCCAGGAAACAGAGACATTGATTCTGCTACAATGTGAGTCCTCAACCAGATGAGGAGGAACATATAGCATAAGTCATAGTTAATCCCTATTTACTTAAATGCATGCATTTCAAATGAACAATATTTAATTAAACACGTTTGCTGAGTTTAATCAAAATCTGATTTCTGCTATTTGAAATCATTTGAGATCCAATTAGTCATGATTACATCAGGCTGGCTGGAAGGAGAAAAGCCTGTGTTACCTTGAACACCATGCAAATGACTGAAGTTAGCAGGAGGAGCAGAGTGTCATGGGTCTGCTTTGTACCTTGTGCATACATTATTCTGTGGCTTTCCTCGCATAATTCTCTGATGTAGAAAGGGAATGCAAAATGTAAAGAATATATTAGCCTTTCTCCTTGGCATTTTTTTCACAACTATGGGTTATAGCAGCATAATTATGGTTGTATATATCGTGTCAGCACTTTTAATACTAATAGATTGAATTTCTTTTAATAATTACTGGAACGAGGACTCAGTTAAGAAAAACTCGCATAACTCCCTGAGGTAGGGACGGTCGTTTTTACTATTTGTTCGTACAGTGTCTAGCACAAAGGGGTCTGATCCTTAACTGAGGTCCCTATGTGCTAATATAATATGCTTAGATTGGGCTTTCTTTTTGTTCTGCGTTTATACAGAACCTAATACAATGGGGTCTTGGTCCGGGACTGGGGCTCCTAGATGCTACCATAATACAACTAATAAATAGTAATAATAATAAGCCCAGTGGTTGAGATTTGCCAAGCAGAACAGGGGACTCAGTTATGCATCTTCCCGTTAAAATTAATGGAACATATACAGGCACATATCCCTAGTCCAAACAAGGCCAGAGCCTGTAGCTACAAGTTATATTGAATTATCCACCAGATTCAGAGTATTTCAGGGAAGAGATGAATGACTGAGGGTAATAAATAAAAATGTTTGTATGGATATATGTGTGTGTGTGTTTATCTCCTCTCAGTTTCCCTGAGTGTGGATGGCATAGACGGTACATATGCTCAACCAGCAGTCCATGGGTTAAGGGATAAAGAGAAGGGAACAGTTTTATGGCAGTTGGTTCATTCAATGGAAAGATACTAAAATAGCCCATATATGTGCAATCATCCGTCATAGTCAGCTGAGAGTTCACATGGCAATTGAATTTTCAATGATGTCCAGGGTGAAGGCTTCTCCAGAGCTTAGAGCAGCGAACTGGGAACCAGGACATGTGCCTGGGTTTCCCCATTGGTTGAGAGGGAATAATGATACTTCCCCACCCCACAGGAGTGTGGTCAGACTGGTGGTGCTAGGAAGGACTGAAGTTATTCTGCCCTGTTCTGCTACTATTTAGCTACCTGCAGAAGGAACTGACTGCGGGAGCTGTGAGGCTGAGTCCCCTCATTGACTTCCAACATCACAACCAATATCTCTACATAAAACTGGTATTTGTGAGACTGGCGGAACGGAACCGCTACCTGCATTACTGAGGACGCCATCAATCACTCTCCACCCTCTGAGGTGGGTGTGTGCCATGAGACTGCAGGGAAATCCAGCACGTAGCTTGAATCTAATGAGAGTTGGTGGAAATTCTCTGAGTCCAATATTAGTCTTTCCCAGGGAGACACTGAACTTCTGAGCTAGCAGTTTCTTTCCTTCGTTTCTAAATCTCTGCCAGGCGATCTGCAGACTGGGGAGATGAACCCCACGGGGCTCTCTAGGATCCTGGTGCACCTGTTTTGCAGTTTCAGGGCAGTTTTCTCTTCAGGCTGGGCTACGTAGGTGTTGTTAGGGTGCACTCCATCCCCAGCACATGGCTGGTTTGCATTTCTGCAGTGACCCAAGGTCATGAGCAAATGCGTAAGAGGGTTGGAGGTGATGCAGATCCCTTTCTGGGGAGGTCAGAGAGTCCTTTTCAGGGTACTGTGAGAACAGTCACAAGTGGAATGTCTTTTGCCGATTCTGCGCTAAGCCTCAGCCAAGTAAAGGCCTTGCAATCTGTTCACTCATATTTCCCCCCGTGGGAGCTTGTGATGGGGTGTTCAACCCACACCAACTGTCCTGGCGGGGTTAAGGTAGTTATATGGGCCAATTAACTGCATAGGCTACACCCGGAGGGCTCAATAAGGCTTAATGAAGGATGAAGTTCCTCTGGGCAGGAAGAGGCAGAGCTTCTGTCAAGCTAAGATGCTGAGAACAGAAGGGGGCTGTGAGGGGAAACAGTCTGCAGTCACCCCCTGACAGGGTGGAGTTGTGTTGGGGCTGGTAAGACGCCAAAGGGGGAAGTAGCCACGGGGAGCAGAGGAAGCTCGGACGGGTGGTAAACTCAAAGGTGCCAGAGGATAGGAGGAGGAACTAGGCCAGAGCCCAGGGAAGTAGCAACCAGGACTGGGAACAAGTAGACCACAGTTGCAGAGCATAGGGCCCCTGGGCTGGAAACCAGAGGACCGAGTCACAAAGAATGCATCTACCTTAAGTCCCGGAGGGTGAGATGATACAAGAGGGTGAGCGACCGCAGGAAGGGGCGTCCGAGCAGCGGTGAGCTTATCCCCACATGAGTCACCAGGAGGCACGCCAGCGGTGAGCAGCGAACCCTTTTACAGAGCTGCATGTAAAGCGACGAGGAGGCTCCCCAGAAAGAACCCGTAGCAGGTCCCTGCCTCCACTTACCCCATGCACACTCCATGGCTCTGCCAGCCTAAGACCCACTGCGAACAAGTGGAACGTTTCCATTAGATGGCAGAGCAGGATCAATGAAAGTTCAGAACTGGACATGCAGCAGCATTACAGGCTCTTTCTGCAGTGAAAGCGTCAGTCATTGAGCAAATACGCCCCTTCTGAGACTGAACGTTACACGCTGAAATGCCAACTCCTCAAAGGCTCATGTTTTTCATCAGCAGATGTGACTCTTTGTAGCCCATGGATAATCCTTTGCATTCTGCGCTTTTCTGAGTCTATCAACAGTCCAGGCGAAAGTCTTTCCATCCAATTTCCCACTTTATTAAAGGTCTCTGCAGAACATGGTCTTCAAAAGTGCATCTTTCCATTGGTGGTGCCTTATGCCTGAAGCACGCGTGTGTGTGTGTGTGTGTGTGTGGGGGGGGGCCATAATCTTCTTCCCAGCTCAGACGATCGTGTGCCTTGCTGCAGAAAATCACACTACCCTTCAGAGCTGTATCTCATGCTATTATAAAGTTCCAGGTTAGCAGTCTCTACGCATCCTTGGCAGATAACATTCAGTGTCATCGTAAGTTCAGTTTCCCTGAGCACCTGCCACTCTTCATTTAGGAGCAGTTCAGCCTCAGAGAAAAAAACAGCTGGAATGGAAAGCAGATTTGAATGGCAGGCTGACAGCTGACACACTGATTAACTCCAGTGTTCAATTTTTCCAGCAATTTGATCTTTAAAACAAACCTTTGCCAGATCAGCTGACAACACCTGGTAAGACTTACACTGTACTTATGTGTAATGTAATGAGATACTAATGAAACTGATGGCAAAGAGTTGAAAAGCCAGAATTGTCATTCACCAGTACAGGAACATTCCTGCTAATATAAATAACTCATAAAACAATTGAAGTGCAATTTTTGGCTTTGATGCAATGTTTATTAGCTCTATTATTCTTCAATAGTCTTATTTCAGCTAAAATGTGTACAAAGCTATACCTGGGGGGTATTAAATGTTCTGGCTATTTAAATAATGAAATTGACACTAATTACAAAAGGGACACCAACTGTGTAACTGGAAGTGCAATTTACAAAATCCATTTCACATGGAGAGCGTTGCCAATGCATCTGGTTTCCTTGGTGGAACCATTCGGTTTGTGAAGAGTGACTTGTTAAAGGAGAGCAAAACAAAACAGCAATGAAGACCAGGGGGTCTGAATTAATGTGAGCTTTGAAAACATCCCAAGACTCAGGACAAAGGTGGTTTTCCTCTTGTTACAAAAAGCAAAAGAGCTGGACTTTTGCAGAGAGAAGGATTTTTTATTTGCTTGGGGTTTTTTTTTTTTTGCAAAACTTTGCATAAGATTTCAAATCTTGTGCCACTAAAGTCCATTTCAGTGACTTGCATCCGAAGAAGTGGGTATTCACCCACGAAAGCTCATGCTGCAAAACGTCTGTTAGTCTATAAGGTGCCACAGGATTCTTTGCTGCTACTAAAGTCCATGTGACTTTTGCCTTTGACATCAGTGAGCTCAACATTTGGCCCATGTTCACTGAGAGAAAGCAATCTCTCTTTATGGGCACACTTTGCAGTTTTGGGTGGGGCTTTGATTCCATGGTGAAGGATGAAAAATAAGAAACTAGATAGGTAGATAAAAGGAGGACTGAGACGTTGTGACCCTCAGAGCCCCACACTGTCAGTTGGCAGAGGGCCCACTGTACAGTACCTCATACCAGGCCTAGGGTGACCAGACAGCAAGTGTGAAAAATTGGGAGGGGGGTGGGGGGTAATAGGAGCCTATATAAGAAAAAGACCCAAAAATCGGGACTGTCCCTATAAAATCGGGACATCTGGTCACCCTAACCAGGCCTGAGACACTCACTACACCTAACACATTGCTGTCATCGTATTTATCTGTAAAGTGTGTTGTGTGAAGTAGCAAATGAAAGCTGGTGACACACCAGTCATTTATATCATTGCATGATGTACGTACAGATGGTGCGTAAAGAGTTCCGTATGTGTACTGGAAATAGGTTCCTAAAATACGTTTTGGAGGCAGAGTTGGTAAACAAATTTATCCTAGACAAAGGAATGTTGATTTGCCTGTGTCCTGAATGTAAATTAAGCAGGGCAAGCCAGAGACAATGGGCAGTTCATTTGCATCTGAGGTAAATACTAGTTACCAGGAGGATGAGGAAACAACATGCCAACAGCCCACAAGAGGACACCCCAAAGTCTGAGCCCCAGAGGGTCAGCCTGACTCTTGAGACAAAGACAATGAACTTTGGGTAATACAAGGAGATGCAAAAGGGCATCTTGTTACCCATCACTTAGGGGACTAAGAGGCCAGCGGTGTCTGTATCTCTGAACAGCGGCTCCCCTACCACATGGAAGGTTGCTTTAGGTAACAAATTTAACTCAACAGGCTATGTAGAATTTAGGCTATATTTCCCTAGTTTGTTTATGAGAAGGTCATGTGAGACAGTATGAAAAGCCTTACTAAAGTCAAGATATACCACATTTCCCACTTCCCCTCTATCCATCAGGCTCATTACCCTGTCAAAGAAAGCTACTAGGTTGGTTTGACATAATGTGTTCTTGACAAATCCAAGGTGACTGTTACTTATCACTGTATTATCTTCTATGTGTCCTGAGGAAGTAAGTTTTAGACTCAGTTTATGGCCCTTTCATGGTGCTGGGAACAGATCTGGGTTTGGGTTTTGAACCCATCAAAGTCAGGAAGTAATTTGGACCCATGATTGTATTTCAGTTTTACACAAATTTGTCGAACACAGAATTTAAGAGAGGGAAGCAAATGAATAAAGAATCCTGACATTCGCTGTGTTTGTTGTGCACAGGAGTTTGCTTTTATTCTTTTCAAGTGTTTGTGCAGCAACCAGGGGCTTAGGGGAAGCAGATGGCGTAGATCTACAATCATTATTACTCTCCAATTGCACCCAGAGAGACAGATTTCCATAGGGCTGGGATCTATCTGCAGAAATATGCAGCTGTGCGCTTTGCGAAGTCAAGTTGCCTTCAGACACGGAAGCAGTTCTTTAATATACCAATAACTCTCCAGATGGAGAAGGCCGTCCTTTCATGGGGATGAACAAAACTCACATCTACCCTGGCTGCTCTCAATACAAGCCCTCATGCAAAGCTGTTGCTTCACTGTGCGTAGAGACAGACAAACAAGAAACAGGAGGGAAGCGGCTTTACTTAAAGGAAATCAGAACAAAGTCTTTCTACAGGCTGGAGGGGAACGCACCAGAAGAAGGGTCAAAGTGGTTGCTGGGGCTTTAGAAAAATCCCCCTCTTCTCTCTCATTGCTTCGATGGCACCCATCCCTGTGACACATGAGCTTCTTGTTATTGACTTTATCCTCACAACCCGGTGTGAGCTAGGGGACACAAACCCTAGTTTACAGATGAAGAACTGAGAGATTAAAGGATTTCCCCATGGTTCCACCAGGAGTCTAGCAGAGTCAGGAACTGACCCCCCCGCCCCCCAATCTTCACATTCCCAGTGCAGTGCCACAGCCTCAAGGTCAACCTGCCTCCCATTCAATGGGCACCCTGACTCTTCCTCACCTCCCCAGACTTCCCTTCACACCTTTCTGGCCTCCTCGCTATGCCTCCCTGTTTCAAAGCACTTTATAAGCTACCTGTTCTGCAAGCAGAAGCATGTGCCCAGGCCAGCTTCACGTCAGAGCATCCTAGCAGGCAGAGATGGAAAAGACTGATTGTCCTCCAGGTAGATCAGGCTGTTCCCAATGGTATATTCTCCAGTCTATTCCAATGCAATTAAAGCTGCTGTTGGAGTGGAGTGGAATCGGAGCCTTTTCCCTTTCACCTGACACCTACTGGTCCCTCCCAGATTCTACCCCATTCTCATCAGACTAGTTCATTCACCGTTCATGATTGCACCCAGCTTGGCATGATTAATGTCTATCACTGACATTTTTCAGCAGACTCTGTACCTAGTTTTGCATGTCAGTTTGGAGATGTGAGGCTGTGTGTGAATGTGTGTGTGTGTACGCTTGGGATACATGCAGTGTGAGTGCAGTGTGGTAAAGGAGTATGTGTGTGGATGGGGTGTATGAACGATGAACATGTGTGCATATGTGGATTAGGTGTGTGAGTGCAAGATTGTGGGAGTGTGTATCAGTTGGGAGGGCGACATGTGACATGGGATGAGTGCGTGTGCACTGTGGGATGGGTGTGTGACGTATGAGGGGGCACAGGTGTGTCTAAGATATTGAAACACGTGGCTGACCCTTTTCATCTTAGTTACTTGCACATACTAACCCACTAACTACAAAGCTAACTGAATGTGTGAGAGGAGATTTTGAAGCTGCACTAAATGTTTTTTTAAAACAGTTACACTGAAAAGCTAAAGCTTCGACTTTCTGAACACAGCAAAACTTTGTGTCACTTGCTGCCAGAAATCAGCTGCAGGAGGATTTTTTTCTGATAATAGGGCTTTTTGTCTTCTCCTTGTAATTTCAAAAGGTGCTAATCTAATGACTCATTAGATACAAACAAAAAAGATGGGAAAAAAAGAAATTGAATTGGGTTTGTTTAGAGCTTCTTGGCAAAGTATTCTTTAGCCCAAGAGTTTTGTTTTTAACTAAAGCAAAACAGGGTTTTTTAGATGGAGTTGTAATAATGATAATGATAAAATGTGTGTGTGTGTTACACCCACAAAAATATACACTCAAAAGTTAGGAAATGCCAGAATTAAGGCATTTCCAATGGAAAAAATAGCATTGAAAATAAAAAAAATACTATGTGATCATGTAAGTAAAGACTATACCATAATGCATATGCACAAGATGCCCAGACTAAAATACAAAGGCAACCTGAAATCTGACATTTTCTAATTAAGTGCTCAACTCTGCAACCTTAATAATGTTCTTTTAATGTTGCTTCTGTGTGTAATAAGATCAATCGATAATACACACCTTATGTACGTTAGATTGTTGATAGTACAGCCAGCTTGTACTTGTGCAGTAAATATGTGCTCATCTCCGCCCTACTTAGAGGGTGAAATTCATTCCTGGGCAGAGAGCTAGCGCCAGGCCTATGCACCACTTAACTCCCTATAACTTAAACCCTCAAATGAGGGGCATATTGTTGATTTCAGTGGAGTTACTGTGTCCCGCTTTACACAGCTCTGAGAAAGCCTGGATTAAGACCATGTGACTGTAAGAACCCCCAGTGCGACTTTATAGATAGGTGGAAATATCTTCTTGAAATATATTGGTAAGCAGTGCCTAAGACACGCTTGTTCCAGACAATGGAAGGTGGTTCAGCCTGCTTGAACTTGGCTCCGATGTAAATTAAGCCAGATGTGACCAAAGACAAAGAAAAGCACATTTACGTGCCAGGTAAGCAACTGGGAAAGATGACAGCAGGGGACAGAGACCGCACCCCAGGAAGCTTCCCACCTCTTGAAGCAGGGTCAATGAACTTTGGGAAGATATAAGGAGAGATTAAAAGCCATTCTGGCTCCTTCACCTGAAGAGACAAAGGAACTGAACACTTTGAGATCAGTGAAGGGTCCTGGCCAGAGAGACTGATCAGCCATGCTGGAAAAGAGACTTGGTGAGAAACACGTCTTTGAACAAGAGACCCCAGAGTTTATTGAATCAGGTTTTAGTCTTAGAAGCATAACATTAGTTTTGTTGGCGTATCACCCTTTCTATCTTTATTCCACTTATCACTTAAACGTATCCCTTGTCATTTAATCACTTTGTTTTACTTTTACTATAAACCAGTTTGGTGCTTTGATTAAAATAGAGTGTTTGTTAACCCCAGTTAAGTTAATAAGTGCTGGGTGGGTACTGTCTCTTTAAGGGAGCAGCAAACTTAATACCCTCTGTCAGTTTCCAGCGAGAAGGCTGGACACCACAGGGCAGATGGTTTGGGGAAAATTCAAGACTGGAAGGTGCTGGGGTCTCCCTGCAAACAGTAACTGGGCAGTGGAATCCAGGGTGCCACCTGCATGCTTGTATACTGGCTGTTGGTGTCAGGGCTGTGAGCACAGCAGAATAGTATTTAAGACACCCAGAGCTGAAAGGCAACCCCTTCTTGGGCTGGTTGAACCCCAAAGCGTCACAGCCTGGTATGATCTTCATTTGCAAGCATCTGAGGCTGCAGCATGAAAGACAAGAGGGGAACCAACGGAGGCTGTTTTGGGGGGCTGAGTCAGCATGTGCTCAGACTTACTCCCCTCCTTAGCATCCCAGTGGCGAATAACCCAGACAGCCATTCCGCCGTCTCCTCTTAATTCCAATTTCCCTTTGTTCCACAGGGCGAATCGGCAGACTGAACACAGTCAAAATGGCAGCGCTGCCTCCCGTGCGTTAAGTAGGGGGACATTGACGAGGCGATAAAAACATCCTTTGATGATGATGTTTTATTAGGCTCTGATGAGAGGCGACGCTCGGCTGCAGAGGCTCATTACACCACAGATTATGTTTGTGGGCAGACAAGGGGCCTGATCCAAAGCCCAGAGAACTCAGTGGAAAGACCCGAGACAGCTGCATTGCATCAGAACTACTGATGGACTAGATGCAAAGAGCTGGAGACAAGAGGCAGTTTAGCTGCTTCTTCAAACTCTCTCCCCACCCTTCACTCTGCAGCTCTGGCCAGAATAGGGGTTTTCCCACCAGGAACCTCACGGGGCATTGGCTAGGCAAGCGGTAGCTAAGGTTTGCTCTATGCTACAGATTTGTGTCGGTATCACTGCGTCCCTCAGAGCAGTGGAAAATCCACCCCCCTGAGTGACGCAGTTATAACGACCGAACTCCCAGTGTAGAGGGCTTCTCCCATCGACACAGCTACCGGCTCTGGGGGAAGTGGAGTATCTACACCAATGGGAGAAGCCCTGTCCTCAGCCTAGGGACTTCTGTATTCCTGTTAAACTCTGTTAGCTTTATTGGCCCCTCACCCTCTAACCCACCCACTTTCTCTTGTCCACCTGTTGCATCCTGCATGACACCTAGACTGCATGTCCTCTGGGGCAGGCGCTGGCTGCTTTGGTACTGGACCTGGGCAACATTTTTCAGCCAAACTTTTTTTAAAGAAAAAAATACAGATTTGGCAACACCGAAACATTTCAGGGTCAGTTGGGCTGAATTGTTCGTGTCAGAAAAAGAACCAAAAAGAACATTTTGAAAAAGGGAAAATGTTTCGTTTTACGTTTTTGAAATGAAACATTTTGATTTTTCAGTTCAAAATGATTGTTTGTTTTGAAATTTCCTTCATATTTCTTTTTTAAAATTAAAAACAAATGCTTGAAAGCAAAATGAAACACTTCATTTTAGCTCAAATGAAACATTTGGTTTGATCTGAAATGATTTTTTTCCAACTTTTTGAAGGGCGGAAAATTTAAAAAAAAAGTCATTTCAGTTTGACCCCAAATGAAGTTTTTCATTGATTGTTCAGAAGTGCCAGTGACCCAACAAAATCCATTATTGTCACAGCTCAGGTTTGTACAGAACCTACCGCAATGGGGCTTGGAGCCTTTACTGGGGTTCTTCTTAGGTGCTACCGTACTTAAAATAATTTCAACACTTCCTACTCCGGTGTCCTCTATAAGCTGTAAGCACAACAGTATGGGGAAAAAATGACAATATGATCTGAACATTTACACCTCTGCCCTCACCGGGTGAAACTTCCCCAGGGCAGAAAGTCAGCGCAAGACCTGTGCATTTCCAAAGTCTCAAGACACCCTTTCTTTCTGGAAATCTGACGACGGGGTGGATGTCATCGCCTTCACCCAGAACTGGTCGCGTCCACAAAGAGAGAGCACCCTGCTCAAGGGACTTCTGTCAGATTTCTCTAGCTTCTGGTACAAACGCTTGGAGAGGAAAGAAAAGCCCTTGGCAATTGGCAACTGCAAAATAGAAACAGCTTCTGAAGAGGAGCTGATGGAGACCAACCCATATATCACATAGCTAACTTATAAAACAGGAAGGAAACATTCTCTGGGGCTTACTTAAACTACAGCAAGAAATTCTGGCACTTTAGGATTCCCATAAGGGCCAGCCAGACATNCCACCTTTCTTCCATCCACCCACCTAGCCACCCAAGCTGAGTGGAGCCCAGCGCAGTAGGGAGCTTAAGGGTGATAAAACATAATTTGTTGGGCCATCCATGCTAGATTAACTGGCGTCTTTTCTGAGACTTCAAAGTCCCACGACATGGCCCCTTCCTTGTTCTTTATTCTGTCTCTTTCAGATGTCCTCTGCAAAGCTCCACTAACATTCGCCCCCATCTCCAGCACCATCCTACGATGCTGTCAGCTGCCGCATACAAATATTTATCAGAATATATTAGGAGGCCTGAAAATCAGCTTCTGCAGCAGGAAGGGTGGGAGCTCGGCTGACATGTGGCTTTTACTGGCCCAAATCCTACCCCCCTCCCTTAAAGATGTTTTGATAAATGAAGGCTGTCAGGACATTGCAGCAGCTCCTTCCATGGCTAATACTGTTTAAATGGATTTTACAAAGGTAAACTGACGTGAAGAATGGCCCAGTGCCCAAGGCCAGCAGCAGAAGGCATGGGAAGCAGCAGTATAGGCAATGTCACTTGGTGGTGTATTTATGATGCATCATAATGCTGGAAACTATTAATCTCTTCCCAGAAAGGTTTAGGAGGCCTCCCGGGAAATCCAGTTTGTGACACCACTTGCCATGCAATGAGCTCAGGGACATCGGCGATGCTCCCCTCTGAGACAGGAGCATTTGGGATATTATTTCTTGGTATTTCTCTGACGTCACTGCCCGTCTCCCAAGCCCACCACTTGCTGCTCCCAATCCCCAGCATTCCAGCTTCGCTTCTACTCCCAGCCACAGAGCTCTCCCAGGTCCTCAGAGCTTTCTCCTGCTCTGCCCAAGCCCCAATGTCCCAGGTGCATTCTTCCCACCAGGCCACTCCCTGGCAGGTCCAGCCCAGGGGCACCCAGGTAAGCGGATGCCACATTCTCAGGCCCCAGGACTAGCTTTGTGATCAGAGTCCTGAGCGCGCTCTGCGTCCCAGTAGACCGAGAGGGGAGACACAAAGTGCTGCTAGCCTTTAATTTCTACCCGTGAAAGGAACAAGTTCCAAAAGAGCCGATGAAGCTGGGGCATTTTAAATGTACCAGGTATCAAATGTGTGTGTTTTTCAGCAAGAAAACAAAGCTTTTCAATATTGCAACACAGTTAAAAACTATACGAATCAAGCGTCCTTAGGGGACTGAAAACGCCAGCAAGCAAACATGATTGTCAGCGGCTAAGGGGAAAGTCTGCCAGAACCTCCTCCAAAGCGGTGCTGTAAAAGAGTCTCTTGGGGGCACCTCACCCTGCTCAGGCTCTTAGTCCTGGTGGGTTCCCGCCCTGGTGGGCCTGCTTACTTTACTTCTGGGTGGGGGAAAGGCAAAAGATCAGGTCAACACAAACCGAGCCCCTCCCGGAGTCAGTAACAAAGCAACAACAAGTCAGAGGCACCACCTTGCCTGGGTCGCAGCTTTGTTGGGGTCCTTATGGCCGGGTACCTGAGTCAGCCCCTCCCTATCGGGCTTATCCCTGGGGTTTGCTGGACTCCTTGCACAGCCTGGGGGGTTTCTGGCATGAGGGTTCCTCCCGCTGCATCAGGAGCTATTCAAGCCACTGCCTTCTCAGGCCTCCCCCCTGGCGTACTGCAGCTTCCACCTTCCAAAGCTCTTCGCCTTACCATGCGTGATTGACAGGGCCAGAGGGGCCAGGCTACGTTAGCACACGTAGCCTCCCAAACCCCCTCTCCCATCACCAGTGTCTCTGTCCTAGACAACACAAGAATGGATGGCTGAAGGTCGGGAAATGGATGGACGGCGCCAAGAACTGTCTAATGAACGAGCCTGCCCTCCACAATGGACCTTATCACGTGGGAAGAGAGCGTTGCCCCCAGGGTTAATTCTGAGCACTGCTAATCCAGAGCTTTGTGCCGAAGCAACTCCGGTAACAAATGGTCTCCCTTAGTGCAGTAGGTGCTTAATAATAAAACAAGGTCAGTCATTAAGAGGTCGTTTCACCCTTTCTGCGGGTGATAGCTAATTTAGAGAACACAATGAAACTCGTCCCTCTTGGAATTGGGGGACAGAGAGAGTGAGATTCTAATTATATTCTAATTATTACCATATTACTGTATTCTGATTATAATAGAAAGTAGAGATGGGTCCAAGGCTCTGGAGTTTGAAGGGAGGCAGGACTCAAAGTTTCTCAAAGTTCAGGAGGTTTTGGGCCTGCGGATCTGATCCAGGCTCATCTCTGCATGAAAATTACATGCAGTCACTTTAACTCACTGTTGTCTTCCACAGCCCCATGGGGAATCAGCCAGCCGACTCACTGTGCAGGCGTTATGGTGCACTGTAGGACGTGGTTTCCAGAACACAGGACGAGAGACCTGAGGAGTTATGCAGAGCAACAAGTTTCTTTCTCTGTTCTGCTGCATACTTTGGGTCTCATACTTTAGGTCTGATATGTATGCAGGCATGAGAGGCCTGGAAAAGCTCTCGTATGGAGACTGGAAAGATTGTGCTTGTTCATCTTGGAGAGGAGATGAATAACGAAGCATCAGACAGAAGGATACAAAATAATGATTGGAATAGAGAAGGTAGATCAGGAACTTCTATTCACTTTTTCTCATAATACAAGAACCAAGGTAACAGTCAAATTGAAAAGTGGAAAATGCAAAACAGATGAAAAGAAACATTCTTTCTCGCAATGCAATTAACCTGTGGAACTCCCTGCCTCAAGATGTCACTGTGGCCAAGAGCTGAGCAGGATTAAAAAAGTAATAGACCTTTCTACGGATAATGAGGACATCCAGAGTTGTTACAGATGGGAACATAGGGGGTGGCAGAGTTGCCATCCAATGGAAAGACGTTCATTGACCTTATGGGCACTGGAGCGAATGGGTTCTTTGTATAATCATCACTGTGTCTGCCCAGAGACAGATGTGCCAGCTCTGCAACTAGTATGGCCCTGAGCTTGTGTTCCACCTGCCTTATCCATAGGTAAGGGGGCTTGGATCAAGTCTGTTCCACCAGACTTCCTAGGTGATCTTGGGCTAGTCTCTTAGCCTCTCCGTGCCTCAGTTTCCCATAGCATTGCCCTGCCCCAGAGGGGTTTTGTGCGATTAAAGATAGATAAAGATATTAATAGATAGATAAAGATATTAATACTAGATTAAAGATTGGGAGGCGCTCAGATCCTCTAGTAATGCGGGCCATATAAGTAGCTAAGGTACATCAATAGATAGGGTTTATCTTGACCTGCTAACTTGTGTTAAAACTACAACTGCCCTGTCTTCGCAAGGATTTTACTTCATGGAAACGTCATGCAATAGGAAGTACAAACGCACCTTTTTTCCTAGTGAAAACAAGGCCAAAGAAAATAAAAAAGGGTTTAAGATTTCCCCCTGCCCAGTCATTTATATTTACACAACTGCAAACACCGCTAGAGCGACGACACATTCACATTGTGAGCCGGATAGAGAATCCCATTGAGATCTAAGCCTTTGGATCAGCCCTTACCAAGCAGCAGCTTCCCCATAAGGAGAAAAACTTTAAAGCTTTATATCGCCTCCTGATGTTGTTTGCTTTCTCTTTAATGACGCTCCTTCCCAAGCTGTTTCCCTCCAGGCTCTCGCCTGACCCCTGTTCTGAGAGACACGTGGTTCATCTCTCATGAATTCTGGGGTGAGACAGCTGCATTCTTTCCACCCCTTCCACTCAGACAAGTTTCTCTCTCTCAGTTCATCCAAGGGCTGATACTTTGAAGCAAGGACAAGGAACGGAGGGGGACATCAAATCGATGAACTGCCCCCCCAGCATGATACCAGTCGCACTTAGGAAGCTGGTCAGAACTCCAGCCAGCATCATTGAAGCATTATCATGTCTAAAGGATGTTTGCAGGTTTTCAAGCAAAACAAGTCATTTTCCTCAGACGAATGTGGCCCGGGCAACTTAATCAATACTGGATTGCTGAGCTATTATTACGGGGGTGCTTAAGTTTCATTTGTAAGATAGCTCCATTGATTGCGACAGATAATTTGCCTGTCAATAATGTCATTCCTGACAAATAGCTTCTTACATGAAATTTTCTGCCGTGCCTTTGTCACTCTTGCATTGTTGAGGGCTGCAGAGTCTGGCAAGAAATTGCTGCTGAAAACTCAACCGTTGTTTAAAATTGCTGGGGGTGGTATGGATTTGAAGGGATGTTATCTTGCAAACCTTTATCGGGGGTATTGAAACATCATTTAATTCCACCCCCTTATAGGTGGCAGCTCAGTAAATATGGGCCTGGTTCACTAGGGAGAAAGTGCAGCTACTGAACTGCTGCAGTGAGCTTGTGTTTTCACAAGGAAACCTTTTGGCTCCAGTGGGCTCAGGTGGCCAGGTATGGGAGGGATTGGAAACTTTAGGTTACCAAGTCAATAGTGGGCCAAGCTGGTGGCGGGGTCAGCCATGCATTACGTATCTTGAAGGGGCTGGTGGGTCTCAGCAGTTCAGTTCCCAGCGGAAGGGCATCTACATCAAACACAAAACAACCCACCAACACAGCTGACACTAGCAAGCTGAGCCATTCACAGCCTCAGCAGAGAGGCCAAGGACAGAATGAGCCAGACAAACTGAGTTCCCTCATCCTTCCCCCTCGGGGACAGGAATGAACAAGGTCTTGGATCTGTTCTCTCATCTCCTAGAATTGCAGGTGAGCAGACCCAGGGATTGGGATATCATGTATCTTTGATCCTTGGGATGTTGGCTAGCCCGCCCCAATACAGGCAAATACAGCTCAGTCCCAAAAGCCAGTTGGGATATAATCCAGTCTTCCTTTCATTATGAAAACACACACAACGAGAGACAGCGAGGGGGTCGGATCCTGTTCTCTGCAGGCTGCTGCATCTGACAAGGAGCTGATATCAGTCATCAAAGACCTCAAAGAACAGATAATGAAAGGAGGAGGGTAACCGAAGAAAACAAGGTTTCAGAGTAGCAGCCGTGTTAGTCTGTATCCGCAAAAAGAACAGGAGTACTTGTGGCACCTTAGAGACTAACACATTTATTTGAGCATAAGCTTTCGTGGGCTACAGCCCACTTCTTCAGATGCATAGAATGGAACATGTAGTAAGGAGATATATATACATACAGAACATGAAAAGGTGGCTACTTTATAGCTACTTCCGCCTTTTCATGTTCTGTATGTATATATATATCTCCTTACTACATGTTCCATTCTATGCATCTGAAGAAGTGGGCTGTAGTCCACGAAAGCTTATGCTCAAATCCATTTGTTAGTCTCTAAGGTGCCACAAGTACTCCTGTTCTTTTTGAAGAAAAAAAGTAAATCTGGCTTATGTACCCCTACGAGTACACTCTGTGTGCCATAGCTCTTTGCTCCTTGCATATGGCATTCTGTACTCAGGCAGACTGCAGTGGCACCAAAATACACTTTGTTGCCACTCCCAAAGCAAAGAAAAAAGAAGAAAGGAAGAAAAGGAAATGTACGGCAAGAGAGAGATAGAAAGATAAGTTTACTAAAACTCAATATCTAGCTACAGCCGTTTATAAATAACAAATAATAAGAAGAAATAATAATGGCACAATATTGAAAGGCAGCCCAGCCATTAAACTTTAAATTAATATTTAATATGATTTGGATGAAGGAAAAAAGCCCACCAATCCCAACCCAACAACTTTATAATTGGAGTCTGAAGCTGCAGCTAGTAATAACAGATTATGTTGCGTCAAAAGGAGATTTATGAGTGTCCAAGACAAAATAATCTCTCTTTGGCTGTTATCTGCACAAAGCAGTGCGGTGCAGAGGAAGGACCAAATTAATCAACTGCAATGCGCTGCCCCCCTTTCTAATAAAACCAGTCAGTTCGTGCAGGGCAGCCTACTCTGATCATTCGGGCCTCTGATTTTCCAGCAAAGAAACTTGAGCATCTGTCTGCATGGAACCCATTGAGCCTTTTTGGGGAAACGTTTGCAAAGATCAGCCCCCAAGCAAATATTCTAGTAGGCTTATCTTCGGCTGCCTATTGCCTAAAAGGTGCATGGGGGGCAGGGGACGGTTGCAGGAAGATAACTGACACATGACAGCTATCTTGCTGTGAAATCCTAGTGGGGATAAGGCACCTGTGGTTTTACCATGAGGTAGTTATGTGAGACCAGCACTAAACCTCCGCCAGTTGTTGATCCCACCTTGTTTACCTTCGGGTAAAACTACAGAGCTTTCTCCCCAGTAGGATTTTAAAGCGGGATGGCTCACATGCGTTAGTTAACCCATAGTAAACACCTGACTTTCTTTAGCAGTGAAGACACACACACACACAGGTATGCACACAGGTGGACAAATTGGAGAGAGTCCAGCGGAGAGCAACAAAAATGACTAGGGGACTGGGACACATGACTTATGAGGAGAGGCTGAGGGAACTGGGCTTATTTAGTCTGCAGAAGAGAAGAGTGAGGGGGGATTTGATAGCTGCTTTCAACTACCTGAAGGGGGGTTCCAAAGAGGATGGAGCTCGGCTGTTCTCAGTGGTGGCAGATGACAGAACAAAGAGCAATGGTCTCAAGTTGCAGTGGGGGAGGTCTAGGTTGGTATTAGGAAAAAACATTTCACTAGGAGGGTGGTGAAGCACTGGAATGGGTTCCCTAGGGAGGTGGTGGAATCTCCATCCTTAGAGGTTTTTAAGGCCTGGCTTGACAAAGTCCTGGCTGGGATGATTTAGTTGGTGTTGGTCCTGCTTTGAGCAGGGGATTGGACTAGATGACCTCCTGAGGTCCCTTCCAACCCTGATATTCTATGATTCTATGCCCTTATCTGCCAGCTGAACAGATGAATCAGTCACTTTGTGCTGTGATGATGACTAACGTCTCCTCCTTTGTGTGGAGATGGCAATTGGCAGGTGGCTGCTGGACACTGCCGGTGGGCTTTCACTTCAGCCTAACTGGACATGGTTGTCAGGGGGGCATTCTGGATGCAGTGCAACAGCTATTTAGACAATTTCACTGGGATAAATAGAATTTTTATGGAGCATAATAGCCCGGGTCCCACCAAGTCCAAGCTCTTGGGAGGAGATTCTATGTTCTCCAGGTGTGCTAGGGCCAGTTAAGGATTTCTCAGTGTTTCCTTCTTTTGCTCCATTCTCCATCATACTGTTCCCAATTCCAGAGGCCCTTGCTGATCTCTCCCTTTCCTTCTCTGACTTCCAACCATGACCACATGTGACGCTCCCTGAGCAGGCTCTGGAGTAGATGGACTGTGGGTCTCATCTAGTCCGGCCATTCCCATGTTCCCAAATTATTTATTCTTTGTATTACAGTTACATTCAGAGGCACCAACCAACATCGGGGCCTCTCTGTGCTGGGAGTGGCACAGACACACAATGAGAAACAATCCCTGCCCTGAAGTGCTCACTGTCTACATCATATTTATGCATTGCGTTTAATTCATTGACCCCCCTGAAATGAGTGTGGAGCCTTTCCATGGAGTCCAATGGCATCAGCAGATCGGATGGTCTACGAATGAATTGCGAGGGGCAGCGAGGGAGACAGAAACAGGGGGAAGCCTCTAAGCGAGCCCCTCCTTGCATCGCATCTGGGTCTGCTTTGTGAGATGTGAGCCTTCAAGCCACATTCCTAGAACCTGGTGGGACGTACGTTAGGAGTGTGGACTGATCCTGTGAATTAGGGCTGTAGGGTTCTCTGCCCTAGTCTGGAAATCTCCAGGGGACAGAACTGACTTTGTCTGAGTCTTGCACAGAACCAAGCAGTTTGATGAAACCCTTCTCCCCCGCCCACCCCCACCCCCTTTTAATATTTGTGTTACCCACCTAACTGGGTCTTGTCTTCAACGGAGAATGTAAACTCTTTGGGGGTGAGGCTTGCCTTTTATTCATGTTTGTGCAGTGCCCAGCACAATGGGGTTTCATTTAGATAGGAGCCTTGGTTTTCTACCATAATACAAATAAATGATCATGTATGTTGTCCTCCTTGTTTTCAGGCTCTCCGTCGTGTCTGAGTTACTGCTCTCAGACAGCTACTGCTGCCATGAATTTCACACTCTTTAATATGTTTCCAGAACGCCAAGTGCCCTGGTCGGGTTAGGAAGTGTTTGATGTTTGTTCCTATTCATTTTTAAGCCTCTCCATCACCTAAGTAAACTCTTGGATTTATCTCAGTTGGAGCCCTACGGCAGGTTTGTTGAAACAGAATGGATTACAAATTAAAATACTAAGAGCGCTTGCTCAGACGACATCTGATAATATTGCAGTGCACGCTGCACAAGTATTAAGATTAGTCCGTTGCTGGGCTGCTAAAGCCAATCTTCTGTGTATTTAACTGATCTTGAAAATTGCAGACTAGCAACAAATAATCTCACAGTGGCTTTCACACCCTATTCAAAATGAAAATCGACATTGCCTAGAATTTCCAGACTTTCTATCGCCCCGTGGCTGATCCCTGCCGCAACTGAGATTTCGCATTCCCCTATATGCATGGAAAAGTCATTAGCAGCAACAAATGGGATTTGATATGAATCCGAGTTACAGCTGTAGCCATAGAGGGGACGGGGGCTATTTTTTAGCTATGACAGTGTGGCTTAGCATGTAGGGTGCTGAAATAGGAATCTGGATTCTACTCCCAGCTGTGCTGTGTGACCATGGGAAAGTAGTTTTCCTGCTCTGTGCCCTGTTTTCCCTTCTGACCATTGTCTGTCTTGCCTATTTGGCCTATAAACTCTCCAGGGCAGGGGCTGTCTCTTATTCTGTAGATGCAGAGCACGTAGCACAATGGGACCAGAAGCTTGAGTAGCGTCTCTTCTACCACCATAATGCAAACAATAATTACCGTTCTCACATGCAGTTTGATAAGAACCCAAAGTGACAACGGACGTTACAAACAGCGGAACACAAACCCACGGGGCCGATGCCAGTCTCCAGCAGTCACTCCATTGACTACAGAGATGAATGGGGGCCACTGCTTTTAATTAAGGGCCAGATGCTGCTGCTGACCCACACAGGCTATTTGACCTCAATGGGGGGCCAGAGGGGCTCCCTGTACAGATCAGACTGTGGGATCGGGACCACAGTCTGGATTTGTGTTCACTCCCTTGCTGAAGGCTCACCCTCGGGTAACTGTACAACTAGCAGATCATGTGAATGCCCTGGAGCATGGCTTTGTGGAGCAGACAAGGACAGCCAGCCCCCTCCCCCCCCATTGACTTTAACATTAACTGGCACCATCTCCCCAGGACATCACTGCCTGAATCCTCTCACCAGACTGTGTGCACGCAAGGGGACTAAGGGTTCTTAATAAACAGACCACTTCTTAGGGGTGGGGCTCAGATACATCCATCTAGAGGGCTATACCAAGGCAGTCAGCGGGCCATCCCTAAGGGATTCCGCTCAGGCAGCTTAGGGCAGTGTGTAAATCCACCCCAAAGAAGTCTCCCACGCAGGCCGAGTTCCCACGATGTGTGATGGGCTGCTTGTATACAATTGGTTCTTGCAGCTCTCTACCCAGCTGTGTAAAGGAGCCCTCGATGCTGGCCAGACTAGTGGTAAAGCCACAGCTTCCCTAGATTTGCGAAGACAAACTGGGAGGGAGAAGAGCTATTTAAGCTAAAGGACAATGTTAGCACAAGAACAAATGGGCATTAGCGGCTCAGGAGTAAGTTTAGGCTGGAAATTAGAGGGAAGTTTCTGAGCGAGACAAGGAAGGGGAGAGAATATCTTTTATTGGAGTGATTTCTGTTGGTGAAAGAGAGGAGTTTTCGCGCTCAACCGAACTCTTCTTCAGGGCTGGGCCCATGGGTGTTTTTTCCCCCCATCTCGTCTCTCTCATATCCTGGGACTAACATGACTATACCACCACCACACACAAGAAGGTGTCTAACTCTCAGAGGAAGGAGGTCCTGGAACAGCCTCACAAAGGAGCAGCATAGGCCAACACCCTACGTAGAGACGTAGCTTTATTCGTTTTACGAAGGGGTTGTCTGCAAGAGCTGAACTTGCCTTGATGACCCAGGGGCCCCTTCTTGTCCTAGGCCCTGTGTTCTTAAACTGTTCCTGCTCTTATGTGCATTTTTAATTTTTCTCTGGGAAAAATGGTGAATCTCCACTAAGGACAATAAAGTCCCTATTTTTTTGCAGTGGAGTAGTGAGTCTCTGGGTTGTGAACATTTTCCATTTCATGCAAACACCAATGGAAACCGCCCAGTTATAGCCCCCTCAATAGTGCTGAGACAGAAACACACCCCTTGAATAGTCCCTGAGGGAGTCTCAGTCAGTCCGAGGGTGAGAGCAAAACCTCAGAGAAGGCCCCTGCTATTTAAATTATTCTATTAGCTGGAGATTTAATTAACTTTTCTCTCAGCCCCAAAGATCGGAGACCGCATATTTTTTCCTTGACAGAGAAAGCTTTGCTGCCAGCAGCGCTTTCTTGAACACTCAGACTTCTAATAAAAAAAACATCCCTCTGGAAATATGGTAAACATCTCTTCAACCGAATGTGAATTTGTTACTGAAGCAATTAATGTGCCCTTGTTTATTAAGCTAATGTAAGGAAGTCAGTTAACGTGAGCAATGGCAGGTCATTATTATCCTAATGGAGCCGTCCCCAGTCAACCTGTCCATGCTTTGGCTTATAATTACCAATAGAAACTTCAATCCAATGCATCAGCCAACCTAAGAACTGGCGGGGGGGGAGAGAATCTACAAGTGCAATGAGACAGAATGTATGTAGGGCTTTCCTGAGAGTTGGAGATAAGAAGGGCTGGACATGGCTAGAAAGTCTCACGCTACATATCAGCAGAGGGAGAGTGTTGCTCTCTCATTCGCATCATTCCCTTCAGAGACTGTTGACGGGAAAACCTGATCTTGCTCAGCTGTAAGCACAAAACCAGGCCCAGTCAGCTACAAGCAGCATAAACTCAGGTAGCCCAACTGTGACCTACAGCCCAATACAACCTGTAGAGTCCCACCCTATGGCCCCAAACTGGCCTCATGTGTTACCAGGAGGTGCAGCTCCCAGCACACACTGTTGAGATTCTCTGCTGGGATAACCTGACATTGCACCATTGCTCCCAGCATGTAAAGCTCTACCAAGGCCTGAAGGGAAGATGGAGCACTGCAGGCTGGGCATGTCACCCACAGGCTGTATCTCATTTGTTAAGGATGAAATCAGCTCCAGGCTCAAGAGAAGCAAGCTCTGAGGCATGGCCAGTTTCTGCATTCCCCCCCCCTAGTAGCGTAATATCCCTCTGGGGGTGCTCCCTGTCTTCTCTTGCAGAAGCCATCAGACCCCTGCTGGAGCAGCAGCATATAGAGGCAGCTGGGGCTTGTATGGGTATAAATAGTTAAACACTGATCTGGAGATCAACTGTGCACCAGTGCGGTTTCCCCATATTCCTAATGTTGCATAGAGAGCAAAGACCCAGCACCCTCCTTCATGCAAAGCCAGAGTAGAAGCACTTTGCAGGGCAATCTAAGAGCAGGATTTCAGGTCAGGCATCCTCTTGGAACCAACGCCTTGGTGCAAAACAGCCGCACAGCCTCTCTGCCCCTGCTGCTGTTCAGGAGCTGTAGAGTACAGCGGGGAGGTTATGCTTGCTGTCGAGGTAGGCGATAAGGCTTGTGCATCTACCCTCAGGTGGGTTCACTGGATACTCCCCCAATCCGCCGCCTGTCACGGTGGAAACAAGCTCCATAGAACAGAACTCCGCAGGACCTAGGGGTCTCTTGGCACCGCCTCTCTGCAGTCCATCCCTTCTTCCCTGACTAGTGCTACAGCAGTTACACTGTGCAGAGAGAGGGGTGACGTTATCTGAATAAAATATGACCATGTAGATCATTGTTGCAACCACTGTTCTATCTTTGCAACAAATCCTGTACAAACTGTGGCACGTAAGAGGTCTATGGGAAAGGTTATGAGTTGCTGAATGTGATTGTGCTATTTGTAGGCATGTATCATTTTTGTATTTGAAGTTATGAGTATTGGCTCTATACTTGGATTTCAAATGTTTGTTCCTAGGGCAATACGCACAAGGTAGCTAACCAGCACATCTTGGAGGGACTATTCAAATGGAGTGGCTTATCAAAAGAACCTTTAACTGACAATGGACCATGGGAGATCCCTATCTACACTTAATGGGATTTCCTGCTATGACTAAATGAAATCAGGCATTGAGAGTTGACTTGCCTATGAGACTCTAAACTGCTCACCTTTTACCTGGAATTTTCCACTAGCTGTGCCGAGGGCTTTGTCTGAAACCATGAGTTTCCCTCCACATGGCAGAAGCTCTAAAAGGCCCTGAAAACACCTCTATTTTGCCTCTTTCATGCTCAAGCCTCTGGCTTTATACTAATAGGCACATTCTAACCAAGGGATCGAGGACCTTCCACTGATTCGGAATAGCCAGAGACTTGACTTAAGCCAGCAGTTTATTCTATCACTACTGCAAGCCTGAACCAAGAACTTTATGTATTTGATTCTTTTAGCCAATTTGAACTCTTCTAAAGGTTTGTTTTTTTAATAAAAAAAAGATTTTAGATAAAGGATTGGCAACAGCATGATATTTGGGTAAGATCTGAGTTGTACAGTGGCCTGGGTGTGGGGCTGGTCCTTTGGATCAGAAGAACCTTTTATTTGAGAAGACTAATTTTAAAGAACCACTCATCTTTAAGTCTAGTGTTTTGGGGGGGAGATACAAGGACTAGAATACCTAAGGAAACTGCTTTTATAACGTGTTAGCCAATGTGGTGAGAGAGAAGTTAACTTTTATGGCTGGTTAGGCATATTTTATGGAGGAATAACCACCAGTATGGGGTGTGTCTGCCCTAGTTCTCAGTAGTTTGTTCTGAATTTGGTATTCTCAGTTGTGACCCACCAAGGCACAGTGACCAGAGGGTGCAGAGAAAAGCTGCAAAAACTACTTGAGTGCTGGAAAAATGCCTTACAGTGAGAGACTAAAGAAACTCTGTTTAGCTTATCAGAAAGGTCACAAGATGACTTGATTACAGAACATGAGGTACTCTCTAATCTAGCCACACACACACAAAAAAAAAGAGTAACAAGAACTCAGAAGTTAAAGCCAGACCAATTGAATTTAGAAATAAGGTACAATTTTTTAAACAATGAGGGTGAACCACCATTGGAACAAATTACCGATGAGAGCGGTGAATTCTGTATCTTTTGAAATCTTTATGTCAAGACTGGATGCCTTTCTAGAAGAGATGCTTCTATTCTACAAAATTTAATGGGTTCAAAGTTAATCACCTGTTTCATGCTGCAGATCAAACTAGATGATTTAATGGCCTTAAAAAAAAATCTCTGAATCAATGCATCTATGAAAGGTAGCAGAGTATTTCACTGGCAGATTTCAGTTTGTACCCTGGTTTGAATGAAAACATAAGAACGGCCATACTGGGTCAAAGCAATGGTCCATCTAGCCCAATATCCTGTCTGACAGTGGCCAGTGCCAGATGCTTCAAAGGGAATGAACAGAACAGTGCAATTCTCAAGTGATCCGTTCCCTGTTGTCCAGTCCCAGCTTCTGGCATTCAGAAGCTTAGGGACACCCAGAGCACAGGGTTGCATAATATGCAGAATGTGGAAGGGCAAACTAGAGCTAAGTCATATTCTTTCCATCACTGCTTTGTTACTCTGAGTTTGAAACATGAATTCCCAGCTGAGATTCAGGGAAACCTCCCTCTCCAGACTGGTTATTCATAAACAAACAAATCCAATAAGCAAACAGCAGGAAAAACATGTCTACCTGTCTTAGCACTGTCACCAGATCAAAGTCAGTTTTCTAACTCACCACATTGCCATTAAAACGGAAGAGGGTGTTTTATTTCCTATCCAAAAAGCTAGTCTGAAAAAGCTCAGAGTTGTGAACTGCCTAGTCTCTCTTAAGAGTGAAAAGGAAAGGAAAATTCACTGGGCCAGATCTTCAGCTGTGGTAAATCCAAGTAGCTCTGTTGACTTCAAGGCACCCATACTGTTTATGCCAACTGAGGACGTGTCCAACTGTTTCCACTCCTCTTCACACAGCCGGTATCACATGTCCCCACCCTCCTCTTCTGCACGTTGTATTCTTGGGGAAGACGACATGGCTTAAATAAGCTGTGTTCTGTCAAGGCGACAAAACACGGCAGCACTCTAGCAGACTGTGCAGTGCGGCGAGAAGTTGCGCTGCATCTCATCAGCTCCGCAAAGCTTGGATGGTGCCCAAATTGGAGAACGTCCTGTGAATGACTCATCTGAAAGTGAGAAAAATGTGAAAAGGAGAAAAAGGAAGAGGAGACTGGAGATGGAGCTCCATGGCTCTTGCAAAATAAAGGTAGTTTGAAGCATCCGGAAGGGAGCATATTGTTAGAATCATAGAAATGCTGGGCTGGAAGGGATCTCAAGAGGTCATTTTAGTCCATTCCCCAACACCAAGGCAGGATTAAGTATATGCTAATCCTGGTAGGAAAGAGCCAAATGAGTTGGAAAAATTAAGACCCCTCCAAAACTTCAGCCATTTCTTATAGCAGTACCTTGAACTGAACCATCTGAAGATGGGTGGTCCTGTCAACGCCACAGCATTTTCAGCTGTGGTGGGGACTGGAAGTTCCCAGATAGCCTACAAAATGGGATTTCCAACTGTGACCAGAAGCAGGACAGCTCATTAGAAAGTCTGTTCCTTTGAAATTTCCAGCTAAATTTGGCAGCATTGCATGGATAGCTTGGACAAGATCCTCCTCCTGTTTCAACATCCTTTAACCATTTGCCAGATGTGACTGTTTGCCAATGTTTGCCGATTGGCTCCAAGGCGAATCATCCATTTTCCCATGCCAAGAACATGCCGAAATCCTAGCCCTCATATTTGTGGAGAAAAGGTTAATCCTAAAGGCTTAAAAACCAGAATGCAAATAAACCCCCCAAATTTTGGTGGGCCTGGCTCGTGATTTTTGAGCACAAAAGGTTGGCCATACAGGGGACAGTTCTGCATCTTCCATGCTGATCTAGTCAAACAAGCTGTCTGAGCAGCATGAACTAAGGAGTCCCAGCCTGCCTTCAATAGAAGGCACTGATTAAACAAAGCCACTACTACTACTACTGAGAAAAATTGGAAACCACCTAGGTTGAGCTGCAGCCTTGTCCCCTGGCGTCTTGTCTACCAGAGACCACATCCAGCCTCCAACCCTCAGGAACACCAACTGGCTGAATACTATACTGCAACTAAGGTTATGTCTATGCGACACACCTTACAGCGGCACAGCTGTAAGGTTTCCTGTGTAGTCTCTCTATGACTCGGGGGGCGGGGGGGGAGGGGAGAGAACTCCCCCACTGGCATCATTAAACCACCAACGAGCAGCGGTAGCTATGTCAGCAGGACAGCATCTCCCATTGACATAGCGCTGTCCACACCAGCACTTTTGTTGGTGTGTTGTTTCACACCTTTGACCGACAAAAGTGCTAGTGTGGACAAAGCCTAGGTATATCATTGTGTTGCATTTGCCCTTTCATTGTTTCCAATGACTTGTTCCCCTATACTGGGAAATTCAACGAACTCTCCCCACTGTTGCTCCAGCAGAGGAGAAACTCAATCAAAGCAGGCTCTGAGCAGGGAGAGCAGTTAAAACACCAGCAGCCCATTTATGGCACAACGACTATCCTGAGTAGGACTGCCCCTGTGCAAGAGAAACCGAAGGAGAATCCCCTAATTTGTGCAGAAAAGCCATTGAACCTTGCAGTGGACATGGCTGTTGGTTTTTATTCTTGGGAGCTGCTTGGATGCCATAGTGATGGGCCCCAATACAAGAGTGTAGACAGAGATGGGCAGATCTGATCAGGAACTGGAATTTCCATTTGCAAAAAATGTTCTAAACGTAAAGGCAGGCAAAAATTGGCATTTTCCATAAAACATTTAAAAAAAACAAAAAAAAAACAGTTGAAATCTCATTTCAATGTAATCAGGATGTTGTTTTGATTTTGACTTGATTATAAATTAGAATATACAATTAAATACATTTCAAACTGAAAAGTGGCTTTGAAACCACCTCAGAACATTCTATTCCAATAAATGTTGACTTTGAAACGTTCTACAAATTGGCATTTTTTATGGAAAAATGTTCCACTGGAAAATATTCAGATAGCATGTATGCATGGATAGATAGGGTATTTTCATTTGCAATGTAAACAGCTGCCAGTTTTACATCCTCATAACACCCGAAAACAGTCTCCATAGCTTACTAAAGACCCTTTCATGACAGAAACTAAATGGAGCTTGTCGACCTATGTAATTAAGTCTGTTCCTATCTACAGTGTGTTAGCGCCATTATTGTCCCATCATAAATGCTGTGTTAATAACGTTGTCTGCTTTATCTTTGGTGCGTGCGGATATTTTATTTAAGCGAATGTGCCTTGGAGTCACTCTGATGCCAGACAGGTCAGAGCAAGAGAGATTTATGAGTGGCAATTATGTTTTTTAATATTTAAACAGACTTCAGAAAAAGTTATCACTATCTGGTTATGGCTTCCATATGAGCTATAACAGCTGGCTCCACTCAACAAGGTAGCAAGCACTAAATTCTATTAGTTGGAGATAAATAACGTTGCCATGGCCAAACACAATCACCAAACTTATGGGAGCTCTGTTAATTAAAATGCCTATGCAAATATACCTGCTAAAATCACAATGCCCCCATTTTGTATCCAAAAGACAGTTGATAGGTATGCAGGTCATTTGCATCATGGGAAGAATTGGGAATTTTTAATTTGCGTGGAAACTTGAAATTCATGGGCTTTGCGTTGGAGTCTCTGCACCTTTGAGTCACTACTCACGGGTGGACTCAGTTGCATTTATACACACACACACGCATATATATATATATATATATATAACCATGGCAACTAGGTATATAAAAATAAAATTCAAAAAGATTTAAAATCTCACAAGGTTAATAAATCACCATAAACTATGGCCTTGAAATCTCCTGTCCTGTTCGCCTTATCACACATACATAGCATTTATACAGTACCAATCACTGCAGTAGTGGGGCATGACGGTGCCTGGGGGCAGCTTTCCTGTCCCAGTAGGGATCTGTAGCGTCTCAAGGAATGAGGATACCATCAAGCTGGAAAATTGCAGCATCTTTAAAACAGCCCCAGTTCTCAGCAGATAATGCTGGAATCAGCCTTCTGTGTCTGGCACTTGCAGAAATCAGATTCTCACACACTGCTTTCATCAATTCTACAGAGCTTAATGTCACTGCACCAAGCAGGGACAACTACACACTGGGAAATTGCATTCCTCTCCATGCCTGCATCTTGCTGCTATCTCTTAACTTCAACTTCCCAGAGCTGGGGCAAAGGGAGGTGAATGTAATTGCATGGATGGCTCTGCTTGAATCAAGTCTATGGGCTGGAAAGAAAGAATGAGCAGTCAAAAGGCTGTTGAGTGGGCACTTACAAAGTGGGTATAATGAGTGAGTATGGGCAGAGAGAATGGGAATCTACACAAACACTAGAGGTTTCTGAGAACAACATCGAGGGCTGGCAAAGGAGGAGGGAATAGAGCTGGTTGGGAATTATTTAATGGAATCTCTTCATTAAAGAAGTGACAGTTTGTCAAAACTGAAACTGTTCGTGAAACAGGTTTGGATTCAATGACTTTCCCGCCTCAAAATGATATTGAAAAACAGCTGGAATTGTCAGAACAGCTCACGTCTACATTGTCTAAAGGAAAAAATCTATTTTCCTGATTCAGAATGAGTTTTTGTTCAGAAATTTAAACTAATTAGACTTAAAAAAAGATTTAAAAGGGTAGGAAAAAAAGGTCAAACTCCAAACCAAATTTTGATGAACCTGAACTGAATTATGTTTGGTTCATGAATATTTCAAGATTTCAACTCTTCGTCCCAATTCAAGATGGAAAATAATTTGGAACTCTCAAAAATATTCAAGGGGTAGAAAACCCATTTCCCAGCCAGCTCCAGGAGTGAGATCTCTAGCAGATGAGGTAATCAATCTCCCATCTAAACCCTTCAGATACTTGCAGACATTCCTCCCTTGGTTGCTACATTGCGTAGTCAAGCTATGCCTATTTTAGGAGAGGGGAGTAAACCACTCCTGACCCTTCATCCTTCTAATCACTCTTATAACGGGTCTGTGCATCTCTGCTCCTCAGGTGCTTGGAACAGAACCTTCTGGGTTTGCTTCTCCTCTCATACCAATTTTACACTGGGTACGTTCATTGACTTCACTGAGTTACTCCTGCTTTATGCTGGAGTACACGAGTGGGGAAATCGCATCCGATAACCCAGGTGGGTTCTCACCAGCATAACGCAGATAGGGCCTATCAGAACAGTGCTCCGTGATGTCGGGTATCCATTATATAGCCCAAAGCTATGCAGGCTTGTATTGACTTTATTATTGCATGGCAAGCGAATAGCAAATTCACAGCCCACTGTCACCACTACTCTCGTTTGTCATTTACTACATTGTAAGTAGCTTCTCTGTGAATATCTATGTGGTGGATATTCAACTCATTCTTTTAGTCTGAATAAGAGATGCTTCCTGCAGTGCGCGTCACTAAATTGTGGAGTATGTTTGCAAGAGAGGGGGTGGAAGCCCCATTACTGAGTTAACTTTGAATAGCCCTGCCTAGATGAGTGCCCAAATCTAATTGAAAATCAACTGCCTTGGGCCCCTTTGAAAATGCATGCGTGAGCAACACGCTGGGCAAAGTGTATCCCCAATCTCCCTCCAGTCAACCAGACACTAGAGGAGAATAGCTTACCAATGCTACCTGCTAACAGAGTCATCCCTTTATCCCAAACAGTAGAAGTCTCTAGGTTCAAAAACCTGCCAGTAACCCTTGGCTGGGATTGTTACACATACAGTAGACTGTATGATCTAATTAGCCTCCATCTCTATTGTTTATGATTTGATTCATATCGGAGTTTAAGGCCAGAAGGTGCTATTAGATCATATAGTCTGACCTCCTGTATGTCACTGAATTTCACCCACTTACCCCGTATTGAGCCCACTAACTTGTTTGCCTAAAACAATGTGTCAACGCAGATCTTCCTGAATGGCATCTAGTCTTGAACTAACATCAAAAGATGGAGAATCCACCACTTTGCTCTGTAGTTTGTTCCACCAATTAATCACCCTCACTGTTAAAAATGTGGGCTGTATTACAGACCATTCCAATTAGAACCTCTATACGTAGTTCCATACCGCTGCCTCTTTGCCAGATGCGAATCACTCCTCCACAGGGCACTGAAGTAGTTAACATTGGCTACCCAGGCAGACAGATGCTTTCCACAGAGCCAGTGGTGGGCTTCCACCGAACTTTATTCTGTGCATGACAGGTGCCTACTACTAGTGTCTGGAATTCATTCTTTTGTCACGGTCACCATTTGCCAGGGTGACTCAGTTTGGAAGGTGCATATTTATTTTTGGGGAACCTGGTCACTATTCAGTCCATTAGGTGAAGCACTTGCATAATTAGCCTGTTCCAGCTGTCAACACTATTTCAGACAGCCCAATTCCTCTTCAATTATACTGTAAGTGAAAAAAGTCTAGATTTTTTAAAACAGGATTCATTTGGCAACACCAGGGAGGTTCTGTTTGAACAAAACTGCATTTTAATTTGTCAGATGCCCTTGAAGCGTTAGATATATTTAGCAAGGAACTGATAAGGAGAGAAGAAAAATGGGTAGCGACTCTGGCTTAAGCAGAGACCCAGCTGTTATTCACAGGTTATTGATTCCTATTGACATCAGGAGACATTTAGATTCTAACCACAAGTGACTAGAGCTACTAGGATTTTTGCTTGGAAATGTCAAATGCACAAGATCTAAATTTTTATGAGGTCTTTTAAGGGCCCCTAGGGCAAGACACCTTAAGGGTATTTTGCTGAGACTGGGGTATAGATGTGAAAAGTTCTCTGAAAGCCAAGGCTGCCGCATTCAAGGGGCTGTCCTGTCATTCCCACCATATGTCCGACAGACATCACGGCCATGTGGCTGTGCATTCTGGATCTGCTAATGAAAGCGATATTGTATCATGGGGCCACAGTTTGCTCACTGAAGTCAATGAGAGAGGGTGGGTGTGTGCGCAAGAGGGCAGAATTTGGTCCATTTGCCTTTGGACTGGAGAGATGGAATTTCTCGGTGAGTTAGAGGAGA
The DNA here is from genome assembly GCA_003942145.1 of Platysternon megacephalum. Classification (NCBI taxonomy): domain Eukaryota; kingdom Metazoa; phylum Chordata; order Testudines; family Platysternidae; genus Platysternon; species Platysternon megacephalum. The sequence goes on along the minus strand of QXTE01000204.1, from coordinate 2,661,202 downwards.
GGCTTGCTTGGTTGTGCATTGCTCCAGTTATATGCCTCATCTGATTTCAATGGAATTACCCTGACATAAAACCAGAGTAATGCAGTGAAAACACAGATCCCTAAGCTGTGATTAGGATCATGTGATCTGCCTTTAAAGCACAGGATCTACTCATGCTTAAAGCTCAAGTCTGTACTTAAAATGCTTTGTTGGATCAGGATTTTAGTCAACTACCTCGCTGAAGGATGCATGCTTGAGGCCTGCAAAACCACAGTGAGGCAGGAGCCTGTCTCTTCCAACTCAGATCCACAGGCAGGAGAACTGGTACTGTAACATTGATGGACAGACTGGTGCTAGGTAGAATTGGGCAAACTTCTGTGCAAATCCTTTTTTCCACTGAAAAATGCACATTCAGGTCGACCGAAGAAATTAGCAAATTCAGGTAGTGAATTGTTTTGGTAAAATATTAAGAAAAATTCAGAAATTTCCAAACAGGTTTGTTTTGGCCTTTCCAAAATGAAAGGGTTTGGCTTGTTTTGGAAAGACATTTCTCTTCAGAATTTCATTAAATTTAATAAAAAAAGCTTGTTAAAGGTGAAAAGAAACCCTCAAACCCTCAAATTAAATGAAATGGTTTCAGGTTGAACAAAACATTGTATTTGACCCAAAAATGTTTTGTTTCACTGGGGGGGGGGGGGGGGGGGGGGGGGGGGGGTNACCTGAACCAATTCCTTTTTTTGGTTCAGCCAAATGGGTTATTTGCACAGCTTTAGTGATGAGCTCCCTTCACCTGGGCCATGCAGTCCCTCTCACATGCAACACAGAAGATTAATTTGGCGCCAATCCATTACTGGGGAAGACTCGTGTCATTTCTTTGTTCCATTAGCTTTAGTGGCTTCTCGTGCTCCCTGCTGTATGTTTTAAGGTTAGCTGGAAGCTCCCAGAGTAGCTTGAAATTAAGCTTTGCATCTGAGGCTCAATCCAAAATTTACTGACACCCATGGGAGCGCTTTTGTTGATTTCAGTAAGCACCGGACTGGGCACATAACGCTCCAAGATGCTATGCTGGATGCTTATTTTGTGATGTGCTCTCCAAACACAACACAGACGACACGCCAAGCCCCTCTGTTGTACCTAATCGAACTCACCTGAAACAGAGAAAGATTCATCACAGGTAGGAGGAACTGAAGTTGGGTCAGGCAGCCTATTGCAATTCCCCCCTGACGTTGTCAGGGATAGAATATGTACAAAAGACCATTTAATACATTTCAAGATAATCTTTCAAACCAAACCGCCATGGGAAGGGTTGCAAGTCATTTATCTTCTGTCAATCACACTCTACATTGTGGGAAGAGCCTTTTGTATGGCCTCACCTCGGACTCAAAGCCAGATTGGTACTTCAGTCTTTTATCTGCCTTTTCCATATGAAAGAGACAGTGCATAGATTCTATTTAGTAATGAAGGGGACAATTTGCTCTAACATTTTCCAGCATCTTAATGTTACGCTGGAGTCCAATTAATCATTTCCTTGAACCCTGCGTCATCCTCTACACCACTAAAACACTATCAAATCAGTTTTCTTCCAGCTCTGCACTCCTTTTGGCTGGAGAAAACTCAAGGTACAGGGGAATGGTGAATCGAGCCCATAAATCCTTTTTCCTCTTCCATAAACCAGGAGATAACCCAGAGGAGATGCACCCTGAAACCGCACCTCCCCCATACGCTGCAGGAACGTATTTCATTGTGGTGCTTTGCCAGTATTGTTTATGTCTACCCACCAAAGCTCAGCCCTGTGGTATGTATAGCTACAGTGCTGGGTTCTGATCCCACACCCACAGACCGGCACAGAGCTAAATCCACAATGGGGATTTAAGACTCCGTGTAGCAATACATAATGTGAGGACACATCCAGGTTTGCGCATGCCCATCAACGGAAATGTAGACGCCACAGGGACTTCATCAGTGGAAACTTAGGCACAAGAAGGCGAGGTGATAGTTGAGTGGGGAGGGACTGAATATCTAAAATTCTGACTTTGGGACCTCGATCTTCTTGTATATCTAGCCCAGAGAGATTTAGGGTATATCTACGTGATGGATTTATTTGTAGTACAGTAGTGCCTAGGAGCCCCATTGGGCTAGGTGTTGTACAGACAATAAAAATGATGGCCCTTGCCCCTACAAAAACTGTGTGTACCCCAACCATCAGCGACTTGCCCAGAGTCAAACAGGAAGTACATGGCAGAACCAGGAACTGGACCTCAGTCCGAGGCTAAGTCCATAACCCCAATGGCCATTCTTCCCCTGCTATTGATGAAACTGGTCCCCCAGAATCAGTCTAGGCTTTGGCCACCAGATTATATTTTCTTTGAAGGCTGACAATGTCAGTGCTCAATCTTTGACTTCAGTAGGAGTTGATGGTGCCTCTGGATTCTGGTCCTTAAAAGATAGGCAAGCGCAGTGAATAGCCTTCCCACTCCAGTGGCCTCAGCACTCTTCTTGTGCCTTTTTCTTGCTGCATTTTCTCTCATTTCCTCAGAGCTGGGCAAGATTTCAGATAAACTCTGCTTGACATTTTAAAATATGAAGATTGTGTTCTCTGTAATTACTCCTTTGTTCTCCAAATCTCCGAGAGGCCCTAAGGCAGCTTTCTGTATGAACTTCTCAGGCAAGCTGGAATCCCAGGCTTTTCTGCAGGAAAGGCGGTGCCACGTACTCACCAATTCCCCAGGGATTTGAGCTTCAAGTGGATGCTTCGGAGTTCTTCCACTCAGGTGCCCAGCTGTCAAGAGGAATATAAGCAAATGCAAGAAAAGGGAGGTGGAGGCTGCTTAGGAGGTGAAGTGTGAGAAGCAGCGGTCACTCAGTGGGGTGAAATGGTGGGTTTATATTTAGAATAAACCAAAGGAAGTCCTATTTTATACAGTGCAAGGGCAAGCTTTTGGAATCCACAGCTCGGCAGGGCACAGAGTTAAATATAGTAGCTGTGTCTTGCCCTTTAAAAGAGTGGCATGTGCAAAGAGCAGTATTACTGGTATGTAGTATTGACACATTGAGTCAACTTATTGGGCTGAGCAAACCAAACCTACACCCTGCCTTTTATAATGAACCAAAGCTAAATCTCCAAGACTTGTAAGAATGGGTTCACATCCTACTCTAAGCTAGAGCATTCCAAAGAGCCACCAGGAGCTCACAGTAATACGGCAGTGAGGCTCAGGAGAGGACGAGCAACAGAAAGGAGATGGAAGCAATCAATTGAAGTAAAAAATACCCTTAAAGTGACAGGCCACCAGGTGAGAGACTCAGCCGGGGACCGTGAGTGAGGAATAAAATTTGCCAAAATGCCAGCAAGTTGCTAGTTACTAAAGGATTCAGCTGTAAGATTTAATAATGAAAGTCAAAGTCGGTGAGTTCCGGCTGTGACTCTTCCACCCCTCCATCTGTCAAACTAAATACAAAGCAGGGTGGGGAGTCGATTCAGGTAATGGATCCGTCTTTAAAATTGAAGTAAGGACAATGTGTGCTGGGGAAAAACTCCCTGACAAAGAGGTATTGGGTTGTATACAGCGTCCCAAAGGGAAAGGTGAAAATCCCAGGGTTTGGGGTATTCGTTCCTGGATTGAGTGAAACCCTGGAGCACACACTGTAGGAAGCTCTGCCTGGCCATCTCATTTCTGATCTTGTTCTGCTCTCTGATGTTCCAAGGCTAGAGCCAATCAAACCCATAGTAGTTCAAAGCCTTTGTCAATCACTACAATTCACTCAGGCTAATAGGAGGGAGCAGCACAGGGTAGCAATAAGCAAGAGGCCTGATTGCTGCTCCCCAGGAAAATAAAAAGGAAGTTTGGTCAGCAAAAGACTGGAAGGGCAAGAGCAGGGCTGGACAGGACGGCAGATCATAGCCAATAGGAAAAACCTGTCAGTCACCACCGAGATGAAGGATTAGGGCAGACTTTCAAAGCAGGTACAGGCTTTCCAGAGACGGGCATGGAAGAGGTACACAGACAGGCAGCTGGCTTTCCAGCAAGGGAGACCTCCACTCATGCACACTCAATAGACGTCCAGGGAATGTCAATGTTGAGACCAGGCAAAAGAAATTCTGATCTTGGCAGAGGAGTTACAAGACTTTCTAGATATTCTACATAAATAAAGCAGAGTAGGTGTGTGGTTAGTATATATCAGGGGTCGGCAACCTTTCAGAAGTGGTGTGCCGAGTCTTCATTTATTCACTCTAATTTAAGGTTTTGCGGGCCAGTCATACATTTTAACATTTTTAGGTCTCTTTCTATAAGTCTATAATATATAACTAAACTATTGTTGTATGTAAAGTAAATAAGGTTTTTAAAATATTTAAGAAGCTTCATTTAAAATTAAATTAAAATGTAGAGCCCCCTGACCGGTGGCCAGGACCTGGGCAGTGTGAGTGCCACTGAAAATCACCCGTGCCATAGGTTGCCTACCCCTGGTATATATAAAGGTTGCTATGTAACTGGAGCTGGTCAGAAAATAGTCGTTCCCTCCTCCCCCCCATGGAAAGTTTTTAAAGATAATTTTTTTAGTTTTGTTTTCATCAAAATATCCAAAACTTCAGACAAAAATCAAAATACTGCAGGTTTTGGCCAAAGTTCATTAGGTTTTTGGGTATTCATCTTTTTGACAGACAGACAGAGCTGCCTGAAATGGTGCTTGTGAATTCCACCCTATTTTGAGTGCGCTAGTGGCTCACAGAACAGAGCTGATTCCCACAAACGGTCCAGGGTTTCTTAACCATTAGAGAATTTAGGCTGCCTGTGGGTTGTTTGCAGACTGTCTCATTCATTGTCCCTTCATTAATACCTGGATATTTGCATCCAAATTCTTTGCTGGTGTAAGTGAGCCCAGCTCCACAGACTCCAGTCAATCCCTGGGTATTTACATCCACAGAGAATTTGGTCCATCAAACCCATTCTCACCTCTTGTCCCTTCACCTGGGGACATTTGTAGCCCTGAGACCCACCTCTGTGTGTCCGATCCCCTCTTCCCCATATAATCCTTTTGGCTTTTCTTGGGTGAGTGACAGGAGCTGCATGGTGGAACTAGCAAGCCTGGCGCATTAACTGATGGGGTTCCGCTGATGAGAACATTTGCTAGAACAGTCATTAACTTGACACGCAGCTGGAGAGCAGCGGCTGGAAGCTGTGATTTACAATACGATGGGAGGCCTCCAGTAACACACAGGCAGAGACTCAGGCCCGTCCCACTCAACTCAACAAATGGAGCCAGAAGGCAATGTACTTCAACGCCATTAGAAGGGGTGAATTAAAATCTCCTCTTCCAGACTAGAGCCTGAATTTGGTTTCACAAATTGTCAGGCTGCCTCTGGCAGGGTGAGGAGTTCCCAACCGCTCTAACACGGTAATTTGATAGAATCGGTATTCACGTCACAGCAGCATGGCATACCAGGTGTTTGCTTCCACAATAGCATCGAGAGAGTCAGGGACTGTGCATCTCTGGGAGAGATCAAAAGAAGATCCCAGCAATTAAAAGTAACTAATGACTTAAGACATCGAGAGTGTGAATAAAATGCTTAAGGAAAAGGGTTGGCACTCTCTTAAATATCACACAGTAAGACAGAACTCCAGATTCTGGTTCATGCTTTGACTAATCGGGTAGCTCTCCGGAGGCCACCCCCCACTGCAACTCACTGGCCCTTACACAGGGCTATTCGTCCAGCAAAGCACTTAAGCACAGGCATAATTTTAAGCATGTGACCAATCCCACTGAAGTTACACATGTGCTTAAATGTAATGCTTTGCTGGATCAGGGTCAAAGTGATTGGAGAAGAGGGTGGGTGCTGAATGCTAGAGCGGAGTGAATCAGTCACAACAAATAAATCTATCCAATGGATGCTCACTTTTTTTCTGTTTGGTATTATCCACAAGCACATCATGAAATGCTCCCATTTATCGGATTTCTTTAATGGTCTGCAGATCATGCAGATTTTGAATACTAGAATCGAGTCTACAGTTTGCCATTCACACTAATTTATGTGACTACATTAATCAGCCCTGTGTACTGCATATTCAGTTGTGACAGTCACCATTCACAGCGAGTCAGTTATGTAATTCAGCCAGTCAAGAAACAGGAATGATATCACATGACCTATGTCATTAACACCACACAAACTGAATTTTACAGTCACATACAATACGACATTTGCTTTCAGCAAATACTTGTGCATGCAAGCGAAAAGTGTTGCTTTACACAAGTATGCATATTAAAGATTACACTCTCCAATGTGCGCAGAAAGCAAACGTAACAATTGTGGCTACAATCAAAATGAAATTTGATTTTAAATGCAAATGGGTATTTGTGCAATATTATCTCCCCTCTTTGCTCATACACACTGAATTCCCTAGGCTTTCCAACAAGCCAGGCTACATCTTCAGCTGTCAATTGGTATAGCGTCATTGATTTCACTGACTACAAAGCCTACAGTAGAACTATGCTGACCTACAACAGGTGAGAATCTGGCCCACTGCATCCCCTTATTTGCAGACATACCGAGAGACATGATCAGAAAAGCATCCTCAGAAGTACGAGATGTTTCTCCTTCCAAGCTAGATAACTCCACACAGTTCAGTGCTTCAAACAGGATTTAGCCAAGGACAGAATAATGGGTTTATTCTTAGAAAAAAACTGATCAGATGGCGGTTAATTCTCTTTCCTGGTTGGCTGCCAAAGGCCACAGAAAAGGGAGCTGCAGGAAATGTGACATTAACTGAATTCATGAAATTGCATAACTACAGGTGAGTTTAATGGCCATTAGTTTCTGTATGATCAGAAATTGTATCGTCTCATTCCATGGGGGCGTAGGTGAGAGGAATTAATCTGAACCAACCACAGTCTCAGTGTCTCCCTATCTCAATTCGATCACTGATCTTTGCTGACAGAGGATGAATTAACTGGATTTAAACTGAGATGGAAAAATAACACTTTTTCCTTTACTGGAGGGCTATCAAGGTGGACTGGTGTGACAACTCCTCCCCCAAACCCTAGGAAATTCTTTGCACTTTTTAAGAGCATAATCCTGGGGCTTGCTGGTTTCATGAATAATTAAAACCTGGCAGGTTTTTCTTATTTTGTTTTGAGTTGCTGTCCCCATCCCCCACTGTGGATTTGTTAAAATAAAGGGAAATTTTCTCAGCCTCAAAAATATGCTCTCCTCACGAATCCAGCAGGGAAAAATAATTGGACTCAATGAAATGAAACTTCAATCAATCATCTTTGCTCTTGCTATTAACACATATTGCTCTGACTTCTGGAATCATATCCAACTACTCAGGAATGTGTCTGTAGGCCTACACATTTCCTGTCTATCCGGGTATTTATATGGCTCACCAACATGAATTAAGGCAGGGAAGTACAGATAAATTATTATCCCTCTTCTTCAGAAGGGGAATTGAGTGACTTGCCCATGATCATACAGGAAAGCTATGGCAGAATAGGGATTGACTAAGTCCCAGTCTTCTTCATTTGTAATTCTAATGGGTCACCAATTTAATCACGCAAGACATTTGGTCAATATGTTGATAAAGGGGAGCGTCCCTCTCTGCATAACCGAGACAGCACCTGTTCAGTTTGGGGCCCCTCAAGACCAGAAAGATCTTGATAAACTGGAGGGAATTGAGAGAAGAGCAACAGAAGTGATCAGCACACTTGAGGGACTGGTTTATGAGGGAAGAAACAAATTTCCTATGAAGGAAAGGGTGGCCTCAATGTTAAAGATCTGGATTGACACTCAGGATTGGGAAAGTCATTTCTTGTCCAATCCAATCAAGATTTGAGATTTGGAAAAAAATTCCCATTCATGAACCAACCAAGAAATGTTAAGTCAATCAAAACTTTTCATTTTGCTTTTAATTCTCTCTTTAAGCTTTTAAAAATCTAAATTTACTATCATTTCAAAATGAAGTCATTTTGATGTGGAAAACAAAACTTTCTAGCTTGAAATGTTCAAAATGGAACGCGCTGACAATTTCAAAGCTGTTTAGTCGGGAGCTCTGTTTTGTGAACAGTTTCAGTTTTGATTAGTCAACTTTTTTGGAGAAAAACGGTGCATTAAAAAACTCCTGACCAGCTTGACTCAAGAGTTCTGGGTTCAAATCCTGGCTCTGCCACATACATTCTATTTGATGTTGGGCAAATCAATGATTCTCTGGGCTAAATCATGCCACCCTTACTCACAAGGGCGAGCAGCACTTATAGGACTATGAGGGTAACTCCTCTCTAGTGCGAGAGAGATTCTCACCCGGGCCTGCTGGGCCTCACTTCCCCATCCATAAAAGAGAAAGGATGGGAGAAAGGAAGAGGGTTTTGTCGTCTTCATTCAGGTTGTAATATTTGGGGTGGGGACTGTCTCTTATCCTGGTATGTACAGCACCTGCACAATGAGGCCCTGATTTTAGTCAGGGCTGCTAGGTGCTAGTGCAATAATTATAATGATTAAAACTGTAATAAAACTAAATCTAACCAGCCGGATGAGGGTGCCAAGTCAGCACAGTGCTGAGAGTTGGGCCGAACTTTAAGCATGTGAATAGTAATCGCATTCAAGTCAATGGGACAGTTAACGTGCTGTGTGTTCTCCTACCTCGCTGAATTGGAGCCTAAATAAAGCCTCCCAATACGCATTTACAGGGTGTGTAACTAGGATGAGAAGGAAATTCAGGCTGAGGCTTGGACACTTATTCCAGACTTTGAGGTCTGTGGAGCTTTGAAATAGTGATTGATGCTTACATTTCTTTCCTAATCAACCCAGGCCATGAGCTTACACAACAATCACCTTCTAATTTGACTTCAAAAAGGGAAATAACAAGGATGAGGAGATCTTCATTAATTAACAGAAGCGGTGCCGTGGAGATCACCCGCCTTTCATTTCCGCTGCATCAAGCGAGGGTGAACTTTACACAGATAGGGCATTTTAATACACTTTTTAATGTTATTCTGATCTCTTTTTTTAAGCTTCTGTAATGTCAAATAACTGGAGAAAGATTTATTATATATTTGAGCTGGAAATGAAAAGAAACTGCTCACAAACTGCTTCATGGCTGCTATATAAAAGTAAGTTGAAATCTCAACCCTGTGCCTGGGTAGAATTGTGCTAATCGATTTGGAAATGTGCACTGAATTATGGGTCAGTGTTTTTGGAAACAAGGCCGTCTGTCTGCTAGGCATGGGGCAAGAGATGTGCAAACTTCCCCGTCTTGTAAAACTTCTGAATAGCAGGACCTCAGGACCACTAGCCAGCACTGTGCAGACATCCTTCCGCATAGCTCAGCTAATGCATCTCCAACCTGATCTACAACATCACGTGCTCTTCCAGTCGTAGGCGCCCAAACAGATCGGATTCATGTCAATCGTGATCTGCAGCACCCCCTGCTATTCCAGTCCTAGGTCTCCCAACAGCTCTGCTGATCTGTCTCACTCCACACCCAGAACTACCCTCTGCTACTCCAGTCCTAGGCTTCCATATACTCCTACGTGTGCCAATCAGTCTTGCTCCAACATGAGTGAGAGGCCCCTTGGTGGTTCACTCCTCTCGGTCAGTAATGCTTGTGAGGCCTGACATGCTCATTACACCTAACAGTAGTGGCATGTTATACATCATTGGGAAACTAGTAACTCACTGATTAATATTCTTGCGTGATGTATGTACGGCATCTTTTCAAAAAGCTGTAATATGTGCTAGAACTAGGTTCTTAAAATGTGTTTGGCATAAGCCCCATTTGCCACATGCAAAGGAACATGTACTTGCTTGTCTGACCAACCTGGTCATCAGGCAGGACCAAAGAAGGCACATTTACATGCAAGGTAAACAAAGGCATCATGAGATGAAGTAGGGAAAGATGACCACTTAATCTCCAAAGCGGATACAAACAGTACCCCCAGGAAGTTTCCTGCCTCTTGAAGCAGGCAGAAAGAACTTTGGGAAGCTATAAGGAGAGAGAAAAAGCCATTCTGGCTCCTTCACCTGAAGAGACAAAGGAACTGAGCACTTTGAGATCTGTGAAGCGTTGGTGAGAAATAGGTCTGAACAAGAGAGCCATATTTTAGTCTTAAGTGTATTTTTACTTTTGGTTGCTTGTAACCCTTTCTATCTTTATTCCTTGAACTTGGTATCACTTAATCTTGTGTCCTTTTGTTAATGAAGGATTTGACTTTTACTATAAACCAATTCAGTGCACTGACAGAAGGGAAGGGGGTGTGAACCCCAGTTAAGCTAACTGGCTGCAGTGTATTGTCTCTTTAAAGGAGCAATGAACTTAATGTCAGAGTGTTCAGCAAGAGGGCTGGACACTGCAGGGAGACTGGGGAAATCTGGAGTTACAGTTCCCTGTTTCTTACCTGCACAGCAAGGTTTGGACTGGCTGAGTCCTGAAGAGTTTGCTGGCAAGGCAGACAAACTGGCATGTCAGGGAGTGGTCACATAGGTGAGTAGTACCTGGGGCACCGGAACGGGGTGGCCGGGGGGCCATGGACCCGCCACTTTACTATGCCCTCCCACTTTTTACAGGCAGAAGTGTGAGCAACAGGGGGGAGGAGGTGGAGAGGAGCAAGCGAGGGCAGAAGCAGCACAGGAATGGGCCTCGGGGGAAGAGGTGGCATGAGAGGGCGGGGTCATGGTTCAGGTGCCTGTGGGGCCCCCCCACACACTTTTAGGAACCTTCTGTCACCCCTGGTAGTACCAAACTCACTTGCTGAGACACAGAGGGATAATACAGTAACTCATAAGTCATTACCCAACCAGCAAATCTTATGAGGGTGCCATCCGCTTGGCCTGCCGCTGCTCACCACCTTGCTGGCCAGAGTATGCATCAGAACCCCATGATGCAATGGGGAGAGTAAGGAAGGAGAATCTGCTTCAATGAAAGCAACCATCTCCCCTGGGATAAGACGAGGACAACACAGCTATGTTTCTATACTGGCCATGCTCTATTGAGAAATCCCTCACAATGGTGCCAGTGCTAATGTACGTCAAAGGCTTAGGAGTTCTCTTAACCATTCGTGAATACAGACGCTCCCCGACTTACGCAAGTGTTCCATTCCGGAACGCCTTGCATAACTCAGATTTTGCATAAGTCGGAAACGGATCTCTGACCATTACGCCAAAAAACCCAAAACTCTCCTATTTCTAGCTTACAGAACTTTTTCGGTAAGCTCGGATTTGCGTATGGCAGGTTTACGTAACTCGAGGAGCATCTGTACGTTTGACATATCCAGTCACTACATCCCAATAACTGGAAACTTTACATTGGCCAGGAAGGTCCCCTCCTTCCCTAATGGCTGTTTTATAAGTGGTCACTGAAAGGTTACTAGCCTTGGAATCCATTCAAAGGAATGAAGCTGATTGGGTGCTTTATATGTTGCACATGGCTGGGGAGCATGCTACTTCCTCTTCCTGCACATCTCTGGCGCGGCCAGCAGTGAGGATATTTCCACGGGGCTGTAGCTAGGAAATAGGTTTGGAAAGAATCCAGGGAAGTGGTTCATAATGTCACAGGCAAGGTGGGGGAGAAAGTTCCCTCCTCCAGCGGAGGAAGAGCAGAGGGGGAAAGCTGTCTTTTATTATGTGTTTGCTCTTGGCTGGGCTGCTAGGTTCCAATACAAATAAATGTTGCTGAGGGAAGTGGTGATGATTTCTGCACAGGAGGCTGATGGTGGTAGAACAGCAGTGTCTATGGTTAATTGGAGGTATTTGAGGCTCTGTAGGTATCTGCTAATTACATCAGTGCTAGGGTATTAAAATCATCACACGAGGTTTAAAAGGCTACGTCCAAAGAGCAGCAATGCTCCGTTAATGTGCTGAAGTGCTGGCAGAGCGCCAGGGATTTTAATGATGAGTACACACGCACACTCTGGAAATGCAGTTTCCCCTTGCTATCCAGCCAAGCCCCAGCACAGACACCGCTGGAGGAGTTAGGCTCTTGCACTAACGGTGCAAAGGGCATTCACTAGTGTGGGTGCTCCAGTCTTTGTTCAGTAGACAGTGTGGCCTAGTGGATGAAACACTGGCTGGGGATGCAGGAGACCTGGGTTTATTCACAGCTCTGCCATTGATGTGCTGGGTGACCTTGGGAAAGTCATGTCATAGGTTTTTCAGTTTCCCCACTGCTAAGAGTTAACAAGGCTGACCTCCCTTGGTAATGCACTTGGAGACTAACTGATGGAGTGTTACATAAGAGCTAGTGATTAGTATTATTGCTATTACAGCTTTTGGTAGTAGGCACTATTTCTATTGTCTTCCTAGCCAAAAAAAAAGACTGGGTTTTATCTCAACCCATACCAAGGTTTAAACTAGTTCATAACATTAAACTATCTGTTTTATTTACACAGCTCCCATCACCATAGTATATGAGGACCTCACAATCTTTATTATCCTCAGAGCACTCCTGTGCAGAAGGGCAGTGCTATTATCCCCACATTACAGATGGGAAACTGAGGCACACAGACACCAAATGACAACAGACCCAAGATCTCAGTCTGTCGGAGCAGGGAATGTAACTAGGGTGACCAGATAGCAACTGTGAAAAAACAGGACAGGGGTTGGGGAATAGGCACCAATATAAGAAAAAGTCCCCAAAAATGGGACATCTGGTCATCCTAAATGTAACCCAGGCCTCTGAAGCCAGTGCTCCAATCACCAGACCAGCCTTCCTCTCCAAGAATTAGCAATGTCAGGCTTATAGGATTTAGAAAACTAGAACCAAGATGGTGACTCTCCCCCCTATTTCTCTGATGCAACTCCATTGAAGCCAGACCCTCTGTGCTTTGATATTGGTACCCATCCTTTAAGCGCTAGAGTGGGATTCTAATCACAGCTTTGAACAAGGGGTTGCGTAAGCTGCAGCACTCCAGGAGCAGCCCTGGGAGACCTTTGATTTGGAGACACCCCGAGTCACAATTCAGTCCAACAGGGCAGAAGATTACTGCTGGCCTATCCCCACCACGCAGGGCTACAGCTCACACCAGCACAACTACTGGGTGTGGAGACCAGGTTCCACCCAATTTTTCACCTCTCCATCTACTCTCCCCCTCCCTCCAACACACACTCCAGGGAGAGAGTTGGAGACAGTCCCCTTTACCCAGTCTGCACAGAAGCATCGGGAGGTTTTTACAGGTTGTGCTGGTGCAGAGACCAAATCCAAGTCACAAGCCTAAATGTGCGATTGACATTTGTGGAAGGGGCTTATGGGGAGTCTGCACCAGCTGCGGGCGGCTGCCTGTTTGTTCTCAACTCCCTTTTCAGTGAAGTTAGCGCTCCTGCGAGGAGTCCTTGATTTGCCTCCTCCGTGAGTGCTGACCATTTTGATATCTTGCCCGGGGCCAAAGCCAGAGGGAAAGCTTTTCTCCTCCACGGTCGGCCAATGAATCTCAGACTTGGAACAACAAAGCTGTGGTTTCTGGGAAGGGAGAGGTTAGCCATGATGTGGAGACAAACTGTGGGCCTCGTAAATTTTGGTCATTAAGGTGAGAGGATTGTATTTATATTGTCACCTGACATTTATTACTTTCCATAAAAAATGTAGTCACTAAAAACCCTTTGGCTTTTTTCCTAAGAGCTGAAGTGCCACTTCCAACTCCAGTAACTGCCTTCTGCCCCCTTCACTCCTTTAACATTACAGGTGAAGAGTCACCATTCTTCACTTTCGCTCCTCAGCCGCTGCATGCTGTTGCAGTGGGTTGACAAACAGCGGACACATTCCACCCCCATAGATGGCTGCATGCCCATGATGAACAGCGCTAGACCCATAGATTGGGGACCTGATCACGTATGTGATTCTTTTCTACGCAAGTCCTCCCCCTTCGCGGCCTGCAAGTTGTGGGATCAGGGCCTGTTGGAGCAGTTGCTCGTTATACAACATACAGATCCCCACTAGCATGCTGAGGTATGACTAACCCTTTACTAAACATACATAGCCTGTCAAGCCCAGCTCCATACACATCTTACTCTGGCAGAGTTCTGATGTCTTGTGAAACAGACTGTATTGGAAAGAATACTGCCCAATTCCTATAAACTACAGGGCTGTGATCTGTACATCAGTATGTAAAGCATATTGATCATTTGGGGGAAAAGGCACAATAGAAAAGTGTGGTCTGTTACTGTGATGTCTGCTCACTCTTCCCCTGTTGAGTATCTGACTTCAGCTGTAGTGGACCTGCAGCTGTGGGAATCCCAGATAGCTCCTTTGGACTGCACCTCACTCCAACCCCTGTACTGGATCCAGGCTTTTGAGAGCAAGTCAAAGGAGTCCAGGCAAAGTACTTAAGGCAGGTGTATAACTTTAAGCACAAAGGATGGGACTGTTGAAGTAAGACTACTCATACTTAAAGCAATGGGCATGCTGGAGTGATTTGCTAGGTTGGGGCTACAGTGTATCATCTAGAACTGCAATGTGTAGGTTAGTGACTCTGGAGCATGTGCCAAGAATAGCAGATGAAATTCACCCCATACAGTGGGCCAACACAAGGCCAATATAGCACAATTTAAGCCTCTCTTGAGCACTTATTTGTCATTTAAGCCCTATTTTGAGGATTTAAGTGCTATAGGTGCTTGGTGCTGGCCCTTTGACAATGCATGGAATTCGTGTGTACAAACCATGCTCCCCTACTCCAGCGGCCACTGTGGCTTACAAAGGCTTGTGAAGTAGAAATTGATGCAGTGGTGGTAACTTGAGTTTACTAAGCAAAAACATACTGGATGAACCAAAATCTTAATCGAGTAAAGTGCATGTGTCTTGGAAAATAGAACTTTCAGGAGTCACATAGATGTCTCCCTTAGAGTACATACTAACAACATTATAGTAAGTATCCCAGTAATACTATGTTCTGTCTCCCATTCAGTCCATCTGGTTAAAAGCTGCAGTCCCTGCTACTCCAAAATGCATCTTGTTACTTAGATTGTAAGCTCGCTGGGGCTGGGACCATCTTTTTATCCTGTGTTTGTACAGTGCCTAGCACAACGGGGTCACAACCATGATACAGAACCTCCAACCATTTATTCACTGGGCTTTGGATCAGGTCCATAGGGGTATCATCTTGTACTATTCACACATCCTGAGCCATATTCAGTCTGAATTTCCCATCCTAGCAACTCAGGCTTGGGGGAAATTCCTAGATGAAGGTCCTGCACTAAGCACAAGAAGAAAGGGGAGGAAGGGGGAGTTTCACAAACCTGGAATTCCTCATAAAGTACAGTCGCCCCTTAGCCTTAAAGGTGTCATAGGACTGTTGCTTTTTACAGATCCAGACTAAAATGGCTCCCCCTCTGATATCAGATCCTATTAGTATCTGGAATAGATGAGAATGCTGTGAGCCAGAAAATGTTAGGGTCAACTCCATCAAAAGGTTCATACATATTCTATTACGGGGTAAAAACCTAATAAAAGTGCAGAATAATAATGGCCCTCCAAAGAACTTTTAGTCCTGCAAATTAATCCTTAAATTTAAGGATTCTTGTGGTTCAATCTACCTTACATCAGGCAAGAAACTGGCTTGCATTGGTGTCTGAAACACTGACATCACACGAAGCAGCTCTCAGCTCGAATGGAGATTGAAATCTAGCATGGTCAGGTTTTCTGGAAATATTTGGATTTCAGATGGATCAACGTGACAGAATAACTTTCTGCATGGTGTTTGGGGGCTGCCACTTGTATCCTAAGCCAGACCCAAGACCTGAAGAGGCCCACAAAAATAAAAATTAACCAAAAACGTTTCAATCTTAAAAAAAGCAGGTGAGGGGGGGAGTGGCTGTTGGGAGCAGATTCCTGCATGGTCTTATTTCTTCCAAGCTCATTTACTCTTCCTCAGCTGTCATTCACCCATCAGGGCATCTGCAGGGCTACCTATGGAGGATGGCAGTCACCTGTTCATTACAAAGCTGAAACTGTGGCTAAGTCCTTCGTCCTGATGCTGAAATTCACCACATGTAAACACTTCCCACAGATAAAAATGCTCAGTGAAATAGAAACACATGTAATTCCATAACACTGGGTTCATTTAACAGACTAATTTCCTTTCCTGGGCAGCCACCATAAGTGCTATGGGAATTATGCATGTTCAGCCAGGGGGAAGTGAACACTAGAATGAGTGGATTCAAGCAGGAGGGTATTCATCATTTGTATAAAACTATTTTATATTTATATTATATATATTATATGGGCTGGGGCATGCAGAATAGGTCAGTCATTTATTATTTTAATCATGACCAGTTAGGGAACAGCTGTTTCCTCTGATCTTTTGGCACTGGTTGTTCTACACAAGCTACTCCCTGTCCTTTTATTGGGCATATCTCATCAAGGTGGCTACAAATAAAGTAAATGCTGAACAACAAGGAGGACTAAGAAGAGTGAGGATGCAGAATTGTCAGTAAGCAGCCTCACAGGGTCTCTTCCAAGTCCAGATGCTGCATCTTGGTCATTTTATTAGAATTCCTTAATGTATTCAGCTTATCAAGCTTGAAATGTCAGCTTTAAAGCCGGTCGGATAAATCAAATGCCTGATGCGGTCATGTGAATCCGGAATTAAAAAAAAAAGCATCTTTCCTAGTCTGACTACATCAGTGGCACTTAGTGCTCATGCCAAGTACACAACGTAGTTCAGGGCAGAGTTCAGCACTACAAGCTCTCAATTTACAGCCTAGTCCTGATTACTACGGAGAAATGTAGTGTCATGCTTGTTTGCTAATGACTCCAGAGGAGAGGACTCTGACCTGTGTCACACAGGACTGGAGCACTTTCCCCGTACCACAAGCCCAATAGAATTGGAAACAGACAGTCAATCTGCTGCATTAACTCTTAGTATAGTTCTCTAATTGTGTAACAGTAGTGCCACGGGAAACCAGTTGAGCTGGAGGCACCATTGTGCTAGGCAGACATAGCTAGAGTCTCTGCCCTGAAGAGCTTAGATAAAAAGGTTGGAGGAGAGAAAAGGCAGATGCCCAGATCCTCAGAGGTATTAAGGCACCTAACTCCTATCCAATCAAATGGGGTTCAAAGCAAATAAGTCGCCCACATCCCACAAGTGTCCTGACCCCCAGGCTTTTAACACTCCGAGCACACACGCTGCATCCTAGACTTTAGAAATCTTTCCAGGCAAATTTTCATCAAAACCAAAACAAGATGTTTTATTTACACAGAAAAAGTTGTCAATTTGTTGATCAACTGTCCTGTAAGACTTTTTGCAAGAACACGTGTTAGCACAGGACAAAACTGAAATATATGAGCAGGTCCAACTCAGCTCAGAGTGGAGATCCAGAAGGAAGTAGAGTCAAGAATGGGTTGAAGATCTATGTTCAGCTCTCCTTTAATGGTAGGAGTTAAGGAAATGGGGGGTGGGTGGGGGGTGGAGATCAAGGCTTGGAAGATCAGGGAGAGTGGAGAGAGAGTTCATGTAAATTGCTTGCACTTAAGTCCACAATGATAAATGCCTCAGAAACAACTAAGATGATATTGCTTAGGCTCAGACCAGTTTGCAAAGTTATTGTGTAGAAAGTTTGCTTATCTCCATGTTTGTCTGAAAGGCTACAGTTTCCCACAGCAGCTCCTGGGAGCTCAAGGTGATATTTATGTTCTTATCTACCGGCAGCTATCCAAAGCCTTCAGAGACCTTGCATAAAACAAAATAGAATTAAACCTTGAAACACCAAAACATCCTGCAGATCAGTGTGTTCATCCAGGAGAAAGGAAAACAACCTCCTGGGCACGGACGGACCAATGAGGAGAGCAATGACAGCAGATGCCATTTGCTCAATGATACCAACAATGTTCCACACAGTGGACCAAATTCTGGTATCCTTATTCTGATGTAAATCCAAAGTGACTAAAGCATTAATCGGTGTTAATCTAGATTGTCTCTCATACAGCTGAGAGCAGAATGGGTGCACAGGCCGGAAGAGAGTCTGAACAGAGGCCTAAAGACTAGAAATTACTGAGTTTAGTGTCTACTCTAAACTGCCTTCTGTGCCACCTTGGACAGCTCCCTTCCCTTCTTGGTGTCAGTTACCCCATCTTGAAAATGGGGGATGATAAAACTGACCATAAGCCCCTCACAGGCAGAGTTAATCTTGTGAATAGCTCTTACCTTAAAAGCTTCATAGACCAGTATAATTATTAGATATTTGATCTACACAGCTTCATCACTGAGCACCAGAATTCAGTCCCTTTTAAAATACTCCTCTGCTTCCATATAGTAATATTCTCATTGCCTCAAAACAAGGGCTGAGCATCCAAGTAGCAGGTCCACAAGAGCATAATAGCCTGTTGATAAATGCAAAGTAATGCACACTGGAAAACAACCCCAACGATACATATAAAATGATGGGGTCTAAATTAGCTGTTACCACTCTAGAAAGATCTTGGCGTCATTGTGGATAGTTCTCTGAAAACATCCACTCAATGTGCAGTGGAGTCAAAAAAGCAAACAGAATGTTGGGGATCATTAAGGGATAGATAATAAGACAAAATATATTGCCTCTATATAAATCCATGGTACGCCCACATCTTGAATACTGCGTGCAGATGTTGTCACCCCATCTCAAAAAAGATATTAGAATTGGAAAAGGTTCAGAAAAGGGCAACAAAAATGATTAGGGGTATGGAATGGCTTCCATATTAATCTCCTCATGAGACTAGGATTTTACAGCTTGGAAAAGAGAACTAAGGAGGGATATGATCGAGGACTATAAAATCATGACTGGTGTGGAGAAAATCAATAAGGAAGTGTTATTTACTCCTTCTCATAACACAAGAACCCGGGGTCACCAAATGAAAATAGGCAGTAGGTTTTAAATAAACAAAAGGAATTATTTCTTCACACAATGCACAGTCAACCTGTGATACTCCTCGCCAGAGAATGTAGTGAAGGCCAAGATTATAACAGGGTTCAAAAAAGAACTAGGTAAGTTCATGGAGAATAGGTCCATCAATGGCTATTAGCCGGGATGATGTCCCTAGCTTCTGTTTGCCAGAAGTTGGAAATGGGCAACAGGGGATAATCACTTGATTACCTGTTCTGTTCATTCCCTGTGGAGCACCTGGCATTGGCCACTGTTGGAAGACAGGATATTGGGCTAGATCAGGGGTCCCCAACACGGTGCCCGCAGGTGCCATGGCGCCCGCCGGGGCGTCTAAGTGCACCCGCGTACTGGCCGGCGGATGAGCATCCGCTGAAATGCCAGTGACAAGCAGCGTCATCCAGAGGCATCGCCGCCGAAATGCCGCTGATTTTTGGCGGCGACGCCTCTGGAGGATGCTGCTTGTCAGCGGCGACGCATATTGACGTTGCCGCTTGTCGGCGGCATTTTGGCAGATGCTCGTCCGCCACCACGGTCCTCTGTGGCTCGTCGTCTGGCGCTCGTCGTCTGGTGCCCGCCAGACAAAAAAGGTTGGGGACCACTGGGCTAGATGGACCTTCAGTCCGACCCAGTATGGCCATTCTTATGTTCTACTGCTAACAGCTATTGGCGTTTCTCTAACTCAGATAGTAGAGTGTGGTGTTTGAACCCTGCTGGCCACCCACAAAGGAGATAATTGCAGTTAGTCAAATCTTGGCAGTTTCGCCTTTGCAAGAAACAGGGCTTTGGAGCGGAGCCCGGGGCTGGAGCGCGGAGCAGCACGTTTTTCCCTGGAGCTGGAGTGTAGCCGGAGCAGAGCTCCAAAGCCCTGGCAAGAAAACATTGCTGTGGTATTCATGGAATTCCCTAGTTAGAGATAGGCAAGACTGCCATGGTAGCCCTAGTGCTTCGAAAGGCACTCGTAAAGATTAATGGTGACCACTATACCCAGATACATCCCACAATGGGAAAACTACAATTTTGTCAGGTTTCCTTGTTTTGTTTAAGGCATTTTTCAGCCTGGAAAACCTGCCTTTTGCTTTTGGAACCATTCCATCAGAGAGGGCTAAACCTTTTCCAACTGCCAACTCTGCTGCTTGCCCTCTGGTTTTGGCCAAAAGGAGACTATTCAGGGTCTTCAATTCCATTCCATAACCTCTCAGGAGGCATCACCTTTCATCCCAGAAATCTCAGACAACAGCCTATGCTTGTCAGATTTCTAGCCTGCCCACTGGAGACTCAAGCAATATGGGGAAGCTTATTATTGCTGTAACACTGAGAAGCCCTGGTCATGAACAAGCAACCCATAGCAGTAAGCACTGGGTAAACAAAAAGGAGGTTCTTTTGAAGCTACATTATGCTTTCAGAAGGTCTCTGAACAGTCTGAGGTTTGCCTGTCCCTTGTTTTGAAGTTCAGAGAAGGAAAAATATTTGCAATTTTGATCATTTGAATTTTAACTCAATGACTGACAACCCCACGCGCCCCCCCCCCAAGGTTTCTACTTTAAAATTCTTTTTAAAATTATCCTAGCAGAAGCCAAACTGCACTTTCCATCCCCAAGCACGGAGATAAAAACAATCAGCAGGGAGCTGATGAAGGCAACAGGGTCATAATTAACAGTTCCACTGCATTGTGTTGATCATGCTAACAGCAACCAGCAGCTAAGAGACCACCATGTTGGAGTCATGCTCTGGCAGAACACAAGCACTTTCCAGTCATGGCGCTGGTGGTGGGTGTTGCATGAAAAGGAAACAAGGAAAATATTTTTATGCAGGACAACTCAAGTAAATAATAAACTTGTATTTTGGTTACTCTCAGGGTTCCCAGTAAAGATTGGAAGCCCAATGGGCTTCGAGCTACACTCTTACAGTACCCTTGCTCTGCCACCTGTAGTTCCAGCCACTAGGAATGCTATAATCTGTTATTTTCAGTCCTTTTGAGGCCCGCCCTGCCAGCATGGTCGGGGGGGGGAGAGAAGGGGGCAGGAGGTAGCTCAGCAACAGCTCAATGCACATCATGAGAACAAGGGGGGGAGGGGCTATGGTTTGCCCACTCCAAGAGAATGAGAATCCAAATCTCCCTCCCCCCATCCAAATTAGGACAAAGTTGAAATTTCAAAATATTTGCAAACTGAAAAAACTAGTTTTGAATCAATTGAAACATTGTTTCCAACATTTCAAAACATTGTTTGGATT
Organism: Platysternon megacephalum; assembly: GCA_003942145.1. NCBI lineage: Eukaryota > Metazoa > Chordata > Testudines > Platysternidae > Platysternon > Platysternon megacephalum. The sequence goes on along the minus strand of QXTE01000204.1, from coordinate 2,640,162 downwards.
TCAAGCTTTGGTTCTATTTCTTTAACCTTTTTAGTATAAAACGGTAAATTTCAAAACAGACAAGATAGTCACAAAAACAAAGCGTTCTTTTGGAAATGTCTAATGGGCCATTTTGACCATTTCAAAACTTATTCCCACCCCCCAACATTTTTTCAAGTCAGGAAATTAATCAAAACTGATTCTTCCTTGCAAAAATTTCAGTTACAAGTCAGCGTTTTTAGGAAAAAAATATCTTCACATTCCCATCCATAGAATCATTGAATATCAGGGATGGAAGGGACCTCAGGAGGTATCTAGTCCAACCCCCTGCTCAAAGCATGTACGATGCAATGCATAGAGATACCTTTTTAACATGGATTTTCCTTTAATTTGTGGATAAATGTACAGCTGAATGTCCCTGAACAGCCTATACTGAAGAGGATTAGAACAGAGCAAGCACCTTCTGAATGCCACACCAGCCTCCCTCAAGAATACAACTTGGGTGAGAGGAAAGGTCAGTCTCCCTGTTGATGTTTGTTGGGATGTGGATGCCTGTTCCAAAGGGCTTGGACTGAGAAACTCATTTCACCAATGAGCACCATGTAGGGAAGAAACAAGTTTGCACAAGAACTCAAATGCTGAAGATGTACAGTTTGATTGTTGACAGAAGAATCAGAAAAAAGGGATCAGGAGATCTGGTCTATGGACATATTGCTAATTATTTTCTTAAGCTCTTAAGAGCTCTTTGATAAGGAAGTACATCATCCAATCTAGTGGAATGCAGAATTTGGGTGCTGTCAGTATTTTGCAAGGACTTGACTGAGCTGCTTAAAACCATGGATTTTATTTTTTCTTCCTGCACTCACAGCTGCTAATTAGTGGTAATTACACTGGGAGGGTTTCCCCATCATCAGAATCACCTTATTAATTAGGACTTTGATTAGTTTGCTTCCTATCCTGCCCTCTTGCACTTTCCCTTGCACCATCCTTCTCTTGAAGAGCACCTCAACGGAAAAACTAAACAGCTTCAGCAATTCTTAGGTCACAGTATGCATATCCATCCCCAGAATCTCTAGAGACCATGCAAGATGGGAACCAGCCCACACCATGAAATGAAATTAACCCAAAGAATGTGGGATGTTTGGGTAGACAATGCCTCTTGCTGTTGGGATTCAAAGAGAGGGAACAGTGGGGCTCAGAATAGAATCAGAAATGTCAGGATAAAAGGGACCTTAGAGGTCACCTAGTCCAGCATTCTGCACTGAGGCAGCATCAAATATACCTAGGTGTTTGTCAGACCAGTTCTTAAAAACACTCCAATGACAGATTCCACAGCCTCCCTTGGATGCCTATTCCAGATTTTAGCTACCCTTAGAGTTAGAAAGTTTTTCCTAGTATCTAGCCAAAATCTCCTTTGTATATCCCTTGCTGTGTCATGGACAGTAAATTATAAATTATTTCCACATGTAAGTATTTGGGAAGGGAAAAGAACCCTCAATCTTCAGCGTATAAGTCAACTGCTAACTGATGGGGGGCTCAGGAGGAAACATCCCCGGGGCAGGATATCCCATAACTGCGGGGTTTCTTGCCCTTTCCTCTAAAGTAGTTAGCGCTGGCCACTTTCAGAGCCCGATACTGCATTAGAAGGACCATAGGTCTGATCCAGTCTGGCAATGGATACGTTCCGGAGGAACCACACATTGTATCTGGCTGGAAGAGGTTTGCCAATGGCTTCTCTGTGCATAAGCCAAATGAAGTCATTAAGCAGTGTCAGTCACCCAAGTTAAATTTTCATTCCCATCCTGGCGCCTCAGTTTATCACTGCTACAAACCAATGGAGAGACTGTGTGGAGTGAGCAGGCTTGCAAATGAGATGCAGACCATGCTAAATCTGTCATGAAAGTCACTGTGGCTCAGCTGTGGGACAAGTTAAGCCCTGGATGCAGGCCAGAAGTGTCTCAGCTCCAATAGAAATGGTGTCCCTCGTTACTGCAGTTTGCTGTGGCAGCCCTAGAGGAAGACACCCATGTTAATGGCTAAAGCAAACAGAGGTGTATTTTACCCAATATCCTGGTGGGGCAGTAGGGGATAGGCTGCTTTGAACTGCAGTTCTTCCATCCATACTTAGAATTAAGTAATAAATGTAACTTTTATGGTTATTATGGAGATGCCCATTGTGTCTCTACAGTCAACGTTAAATTTTACGTTTAAACCTGGGTTTCCGTTTCTTTGTTATCCTCCCAACTAGTGCAGTATTTTGACAGAAAGAATAGAGAGCCTGATCCAGAGCCCATTAAGTCAATGGGAGGCCTTCCACTCATTGGAGTTTGAACCAGTGACTAACCGTGTTTTCACAATCAGAATGAGGAAACCTGAGAATCTTCCTTTATTGCTGAAGATTGCTGCCTGGGAAAGAAGGGTATTAGTCTGAATGCTGCAACATTGTATGCAGCCATGTTACAATACCAAAACCCATTTAATAACAGTTCCCTAGTCTTCCTTTGCCCATGTTTGGTTGGGGGCTCAGCAGAAAAACATACCGATAAGATTCTGTAATGCTGTAGAATCTTAACTATGTCTGATCTGCTGAATTATGGCTTCACATTTCAACAAATACAATTAGAGCTAATTATAGTGTTAGTTTAATGGGTTGATTTTTCCAACATCTACTCATGGCTGGCGAATGGAGGTGCACCGCGACAGTTCTAATGAAAGTCCATACTTTAAGATTCTTAATGGAGTCCTTTAGAGCAAGGCTCCCTTCTAATTAGATTAACTGACACCTATCATTGCTCATCTAGGTCTCATATTACCTGCACTTGATTGTGCAACGTTAATGACACAGTGTATTGCTAATAATGAGCAAAATTCAGCATAGAATAGGCTCCAATAACTAGGGGATAGGTAATGGGAAAGGCAGTCCTCTCTCCCCAAGAAATACATTCAAATACTTAATTAGCAGCGATAAAGCAATTTTCATGCATCTACAGTACTTACACCCCCCCACATCACCATGGCATCTGAGCACCTGACAATCTTTAAGGTCTTTATCCTCACAACACCCCCCGAGGGGCCAGCCAGGGCTGCTAGTTCTCAGCTGTAAAACTGGGCTAAGACACAGGAAGATTAAGGCTCAGATACACAAAAGAAGTTAGCCACCTTGGCCCCCATTTTAGGCACCTATATCCTAGTTTCCGCACGGAGATGCACAAAACTCCTGCTGAAGCCTGTAGTCCTAAACCCACTCTGCACCTAAAGTTTTTTTGGGCGGGGCAGTAAAAGGTCCCTCAACCCTTATGTATTCTGCCTCAGGAGCACTGCGGCCTCCGTCTAGGCATATGGGTGCCTATCTCCATTCTAAGCCCCAGGCAACTCATGAAGTAGGGCAAAGACAGGCATTCGACCATTACTTTCCCTGCAGGGCCCAATCCAGTAAACGTGCTCAGAAAGGGCCTACCAGATTGGGCCCCTCAAGTGAGTACACAAGGTGGGCTGCAGAGGGAAGGGGACCTCCTTCACAACTTCTCCCAGTGGTTTGGGTGCTCACCTCAGATGTGGGAAACCCCCAATTCAAGTCCCTCCTCCACCTGCGGGATTGCCATTTCTCAGGTGAGTGCTCCAACTACTGGGTAATGGGATATGTGGGGCTTCTTCAGTCTCTCTCATTGACGCTCTTACTCTTGCTAAATAATTCAAGAGTCACTGGGGCCAGAAAAGAGCCAGCAAAACCAAGAATGGCGATAGCCCGCTGGTTAGAGCATTCCCCCACGCTGTGGGAGAGCCAGGAGCCAGTCCCCTTGCTCCCATGACTGACTTGTTTCTGGGATGCTGGACAAAGACACCCGAGCTGGTTGAGTCACAGATGGGGGACAGTATGCTGTACACCACTTCTGCTCTGCCTAAATCCTGGCCCAGATTGAGCACTCTCGGGATTGATTTCTGACTGCACAACAAATGGATTCTCCCATTTCAGTGTTTGCCAGAATTTCTCCCCACCCCCCACCATGCTGAATAACTGGTCTCAGAGCAAGCACCACCTCTGGAAGTTGTACTGAAATCAACATATGCTAATCAGCCATTCTGCAATCGACAGCTCCATCAAGGCAGCCCAGGACAGTGATGGGAATCGGGGAGGAGGATAGTGAGAGAAAGCAGCAGGGGAAGGATTAATTTTTTCAGAGGCTTCTCTTTTGATCAGATTGAACAAGCCAACCCAAAGGGTTATAGATGGAGAATATCTAAATATAGATTGGGTGAGAGGAAGTTATTCAGCAGAACCTCAGCTTTTGCGGATTATACCCCAGCAGCATGGCAGGGACTCCACTTGGAAAGATCTTGTGTCATAATGATCATGAGCAAACAGCCAGTTAAGCACCATCATGAGTTTTTCATAGTGAGGCAGAATGACACTAAAGGAACCAGCTTCTCGTGAGGTTGGGAAATAATTTCCCAATGAAACTGGTGGTTCGCACTGAACTATTTACAGTTATTTCACAGTAGTGCCCAGAGGCCACAGGTGATGTTGGGCCCCATTGTCCAGCCTGGATTTGATGGCACCCACAGGACTTCCCATAATGCATTGCCTCATTCCCACTAAGCCTTAACACTACTAAGCCACAGCGACACAAATGCTGCCATATTGGGAGAATAGATGGCAGCAGGGAAATCATTTTCACAGCAAAAAGACATGTTTGCAGGTGGCAACTGACAACAGCATTTCCCCCTCACTAGAGGTTTTGGATCCTTGCCTGAGAATATCTGTTCCAGCAGGTGGGTCTCTGCAGAGCCAACCCTCGTTGTTCCCCGCAGCTTTGCTGCCAGCTCCAAAAGACAGGGCTTTCTTGTTTGTTGGTTCAATAAAAGCAACATGTTATCCAATTTGTCTGCTGATTTAGTCTAAATTGCATGTGGGATTCACACTGCAGAATGTCTGTGTGTGTAATTAACAGTCGAAAATCCTTCTCTCTTTTTAAAATATAAGAGTTCTGATTGCCACAGAGATAGGTTTAATAGATTAGCTGGTTAAACCTGCAATTAATGCATATTGACAGCCAAATGTGAAGCTAATATGCAAGTACTAATCTGTCTAGACATTTATATTTCAAGGGATTTAAGTTCCTCACGTTCCACGCTCTGTCGATGAAATTACATATGCTGAAGCTCAAATGTTTCATGGCGATGTACTGGTTTCAATTACATTTTCATCGGAAAGGGGGAGAGACTCATGCTGTACAGCATGGTTGTTAGGACATTGGTCTGAGGTGTGGAGACCTGGGTTAGCCCATCTCCTGGCCAAATCCTTACGAGTTCCAACTTAAATATTCTGGCATACTGCATTGACCTTTACTAGCTTTTGTTTAAGAGGAACAAGACTGAAGGATTGGAAGCTTGGGCACATCACTGCTGGCGAGCCGTGTGTGCAAACAGAGAAGCAAGTCTGCTCCTGAACTTTGCAGAGGCTCCCCTCCCACCCCCGAGAGCCAAAAGCACACATTAGTGATGAGCAGCCAGCTTCTGTAACCCCTTCATGCATGCATGGGGAAGGCATGGTCATGAGCCAATGCTGCTGCTTCTACACCACGGCTCCCTTCAGAGGGAATAATCAGCCATGAGGAAAGAGGGAAGGCGGTTTCCATTGCTCAATGACATTCAAACCATGCACTCTCCCATCATGTCAGCCACTCCAGGAGTGAGGAATCTTGGACGGCTCAAACCATGGGGGAAGGAATGAGCTGAAGGAAAAAAAACAAGCTGAGTTTTCATCTACCCCATCATTTCTGGGCTTCTACAAAGCATTCACTTGCATCCCTAGAATCTATTTCTTCCCCTCTCCTACATATGAATGCAGGTACAAAGATGCATCAATCTAGCTAGATTCTGGGACTGCCTGAGGTGCCAGAAGAAACCGTCACCTTCCTAAGCAGTATTTACACACTGTACAGGGAAAGAGGTGCCCGGGAGCTTGCCTGATGGTGACTCAGAACAGTCTCAAAGCTTACAGCAGCCTGGGACCTTCCTGCCAAGTCTGATCTCCTCAGCTCCTAAATGTATCAGCTCCAAATGGGAGCTTCCTCTTCCCCATGGACTGGAAGCCTACCCTGACTCCCGCTGGCCCCTCATGGAATTCTGATCCCCCTCTTCCTAACTTACTAAGGAGGTGCCCCAACAGGCAAAATTCCCATTTGCTCCACTCCAACCTGGAGGAGCAGTGGACAGCTTTTTGCCTGGGGCCTACATTTGACCTGATCAGCTTTTGGGACCCTACCAGGAGTTCAAACTCTCGCTGACACGCAGGTCATTGGAACACACAAGCCTCCCCATCACAGCAAGGGGCAGTCCCCAGGGAAGGAATCAGTGTACTAGGGACCCTTAAATCTCTGACCTCAGGCCCCCCTATGCCCTTGGGTGAAATTCTGCGTTTTCAGATACAGAGCAGAGCCTGCCTCGGGAATTGCTCTCCCGACACACAACCTTCTCTCCAAATGGGAGAGTAACTCTGCTAGTTAGCCCTGGATAAAACCTGTACCTGAGTTAAAACTGGATGACTATTTAGTGGCTCCATATCTGAAAACAGAATTTTGCCTTTAATGTGACAGCCATCCATCCGTCCCTACGGCCCATTTGAGTCCCGTCTCTGGTCACCCTGATGAACAATGGCATGGGACACAATTTGCGTCTCATTTGCAGCTGAGAGGTTTTTTGCCAATGTGCACTTGTTGCATTTTGGAGATGCTTCTTCCTTGGTTTGGCAGCTGATATTAACTACTCTAAATTAGTGGCTGTTTAGTTGTTTTCTATCCACCCATGTCAGCCTTGTCCCAAATAAAGACCTTCACATGGAACACATTTCCCTCCATTTGAACGATCACAATGTGTCGGACAGTGCAGTGTAAAAGAGTTACAGTTAATCCAGTGAATACACACAACTGTGTAGAGAGTGCTGCACATGGTCACCACCCTGCTGGGAAATTTGCTGTAAATACGCTGGCAAGTGCCTTCCAGCAGTTGCTGCCCAAATTAAACAGGTCTCCAGGAATCTCCGAACAGTCTGGGTCAGCATTTGACCCATAGTCTAGAGAAGTCTAGACTAGCTGCTGATTATTAAAGGAAAGCTTCCATTTGTTCTTGTAAGCTTCAGAGACAAATAAATCCTCAGCCAGATGCATACAAGGCCAGCCCAGCCCAGGTCTTCAACAGCAGCCAGAATACATTGCAAACCCAGGTGCACTTGTGAAGTGGATTCAGCAGTAGCATCAAAGGCCAAGCAGAGCTGTAGTTAAGACTTTTTCCATTGACAGAGCCCCTTTTCCGTTTTTAAACTACACACACAGACACCATAAGTGACTTATCTCCTCAGTGATGAATCAGTCAGGGGGCGGGGAGGGAAGGAGAGGAATTGGTTTCATGTCTTTCACTTTGAATTCTTCCTGCTCGGAGCTTCTCCTACACCCCAGCGGGTATTTTGCATTTCACAAGCTGTGCTTGAACAATGAGGCCCTGGATATTATTCAGGAACCTTTTTTTTTTAAAAGGGAACAGTGAGCATTAATAAGTGTTTCGCATTTGCAACAATTCAAAGGTATAATCCCTGTGAGCGACTGTTTTTAATTAGAAGTGTAATTAAAAACAATGTTTTCATATGTCCTCTAAAGCCTTTGAAGATCAGTTTAAAAGCAAGCATGCTGGTAAGGGACGAGGCTTCACAAGTGAACTGGAAATCGAGATTTAGCCAAGCGAATGCCATCTTGAGCAATCAAATGACAGGTGTATTCCAAGGTTAAGTTATATAATTTTTATAGCTTTTTTGAGTATTTGCCTTTTATTTCTCTTCAAAAGAAATCCACAAAGTGACTGCAAATGAGAGAAATCAGGGAAGGCTTGTGTGCAGTGTCTGGAGCTTAGAACTACTAGGCTGGACTCCTGGATTCGCGCCTGACTCAGTAGTGACCACACAATTGAATGCAGGTCACAACCTCATTGCACTCCAATGTATCCCTCCGTAAAATGGAGATATGGTCACAGTGAACCCTTCGGGCCTGGCCTTGGAATCTATGAATAATAGTCTGCTTTATACAGTGAACTGATTAATTCCTACACCACTTCTGGGAGATTAAAATGGAGTGTGAGTGTATTGGTTAAAGACAGCGAAGCAGACAGCATACAGAAGTTAAGGCCACATTCAAACACATTGTCTATTAAGGACCATTGCACCAGCCAGAGATGTCACAATTGATGTTGTTGCACCATGCATTGTGTAGTGAAGTTCCCAGATCCAGCTCATTCCTCCAAATCCACCCAAGGGCTACCACTGATTCTGAGCACCTGCATGTTGGGTGCCTGCCCTGATATAGCTTGCATCTGCTTTTTAGAGGTGCCAATCAGCTGCAGCCACTCAGCACCTTGGGAAATCAAATGCAAAGGATCCAAAGTTGAATAACTCAAATTTCTGCTCTGCTTTTGAAAAGTTGGCTGCAGTTCACTTGCTCAAGGTCAGACTCTGAATCTGTGATGGAGACTGTCCTAGAAAACTGGAATTCCTGGCTCTCAAGCATGTGCTTGTACCATTAGACCAGGGGTAGGCAACCTATGGCACACGTGCCGAAGGCGGCACATGAGCTGATTTTCAGTGGCACTCACACTGCCTGGGTCCTGGCCACCGGTCCAGGGGGCTCTGCATTTTAATTTAATTTTAAATGAAACTTCTTAAACATTTAAAAACCTTATTTACTTTACATACAACAGTAGTTTAGTTATATATTATAGACTTAGAGACCTTCTAAAAATGTTAAAATGTATGACTGGCACGCGAAACCTTGAATTGGAGTGAAAAAATGAACTCGGCACACCACTTCTGAAAGGTTGCCAACCCCTGCACTAGATTCAGTACCAGCAACAATGCTCACCTACCTTCTTGTGAGTCTTAGTTAATGAATATTGGTGGGATACTTGGAGGGAAGGCAAAGAATTAGCAGCATAAGACTACAGTAACTCTTCAGATGGGTGCTTCAGCCAGATTTCTTCGCCTGGGTCCTTTTTCCTGGTGTCCATGTGTCTTAGCATCTGCAACCAGGAGCTTGATCCTGCACTTGGTGTGTACACAGGTGCCAAGTCAACTTTTCATCTGTATATGTTTCAGAATAGTCATCCATTCTCTACCTAGCGGGCAGAGCCTTGCTAATCCAGAGGGAATTCCGACCTGCACTTCCACCACCAGTCCAGGTTCAGTGAAAAGCCCAAGGGGATTCAGCCATAAACCAGTCATACTGCCCTTCTCGCAGACTGTTGGGAGCCTTTTGTCCAATCACAGATGGGAGAGATGCTCTAACTGAGCACTTATGTAGCCAGGATAATTATCAGTTACATGGAAACTGACTCACTGAAGAGTGGGTAAATGCTTTAACAGGGCCTTGGAGAAGCTTCTCCAATAAAAGGAACTTGCACTGACCTCAGGCAAAATATACCAAGGAGCCACTTAACATCTCTGCATGTTATTTCTGCTGTTTAGCCAAGCAAGGAAGAGACAAGCACCTCACACTGATATCTGCAGCATGAACAAGAGAAACACCCCTTCCATGAGACACTGCAAGGAGGAGTTCGAGCAAAAGGCAACAACTATTTCTCTAGCAATTTTAATTGCAGCTGTGGTGTTGGGATAAGGAGACCCTGCAACATGCATGTTTCAGATACTTCCCTGCTCTGACAGCCTCATGTCCTTGGGCTGTATCCTCCTCTCACCCACAAATCCTGAGGGACTCCATAAGCCAATGGAATTGATTCAGCCATTGCAAACAGGGTTTTGACTTCAGATAGGGAATGTGCAGCAGGGAGCAGTTATTCTCAGGGAGCAAACATTCAGGGACAGAAAGCGGTCTTCAGGGAAACACCTTCAGGCGGTAAATAAAGGCAAGAAAATGAAGAAAATCATTGGGGGAGTAGAACTGTTTTAAAACTTAAACATTCTGTTTAGAAGCTACCCTTTCAGTGAAGTTGACTGATCTAAATGTCACATGCACAAACAATCTGCAATCAGAGATTCAAGATTCTCATACAAGCTTGTTCTCTCCTCCTCCCCCCCAGAAAAAGGACAAACTAAGCCCTCAATTTGATTCACAGCTACCACAGCCAGGGTCTCCACCCAGGGAATATTTTGGTGATCATTTCTTTGCCTGTAACTGTCTTAGGCAACACATGCACATGAAACCAAGGAGGAAAAACTTGGAGTCTTCTAGTCAAGAGAAAAAACCCACAGATGTTTAAATGGAAACAACCCAATTTAGTCCCTGACAGGCAGAGCTATTCAGAACATTCAACTAATTATAAGGTGAGGAAACTGTCAATATAAAACTGGTGTCAAAGGCACATGGAAACTGCCGATGTCATTTTTTCTGTACAGAGCTACAAGGCTCAGAAATGTCGTTTCAAAATGAAATTTACTTGACAATTCCCAGCTATTTTATCTAGTGACAAGTACTTTTGTTCAGCACAGGCTTCTGAGACGACGAGCAGATTTCTTTTATAAAATAGCTCCTTTCTTCTTCACCCCAGGAGTTAGACCACACTACCAATCTGATACTACCCCCCCCCTCTTTTAAAGGGAGACTTGAATATTTAAATATTGAGGAACTAATGGTTGAATACAGCATAGAGTTTTCCCAGCCAGGATACCCATCCTCTCCCCCCATTCTCTATTCCATTTAGATTTTATACCATGGCAATGACCATAGTACTAGACTTCAGTTAAAATAAATTGGCCTCCATTTTCAGAAGGCGGATGAGGTCATCTTTTATTAGACCAACTTCTGGTGAGACAAGCTTTTCAGTTTGCAGAGATCTCTTCAAGTCTGGGAAAGGTATTCAGAGTGTCACAGCTAAATACAAGGTGGAAGAGAATGTTTCCTACTTGCGCTAAACAATTTAAGGGACCATTCAAGTCAAAGAGGCCTATTGAGAGGAAGTATGGCCTAATGGTTACAGTACTGTCTGGGACTTGGGAGACCTGGATTTAATTCCCTGCTCTGTCACCGACTCCGTGTGAACCCTGGACAAGTTGCCTACTTACTCTGTGCCCCAGTTTCTGATCTGTACAATGTGGATAACAGCTCTGCCTTACCTCCTAGGGGTGCTGTGAGGATAAATACCTTAAACCATGAGCCACTCAGATACTATAGCAAAGGGGCCACATCAGAGGGGTGCTTCAATTTTTGGGATGCTCATCTGAAGACACCTTAGAGAAGCCTTTTTCCAGAGGGTGGCTGCTCAGCACTTTCGGCAAAATCAGGGTTCTTTCAAGTGTCAAGTTGGGCACCTGAAAATGAGGAACCCTCAAAATCACTAGTCAGTTTTAAAAATGTAGGCTTGATGTCTAGAGATAAACATGTATCCTTTCTCTTCCTCGCACAGCAAGCAAGTTGCATGTGTTCTCATTATGGCAGGTAACTGCCAAAGAAGGGCACTTTGCATTTGGACAGGAGACATGCAAGGCTGGTAGCAATTCTTGGCTTGGCAGGTGCCATTTGTGCAGTCCCTTCTCTGAATCTATGGAACCCAAACCAAATCCTCTGTGGTAGTCAGAATGTTACAGGAGCTACATTAGATTACATCATATCCCAATGTCACTGATACCTCAGGGTGCCATGTGAGCTGGTGTGTAATTGCATACATTATCTGTGAAAAGAAACGGTATTGTACATCACCCCAGTCCACCCAGCCAACTGTATAGATGGTACAACAATCCCTTTGGCCTTTGCAGGACAAATGGAGAAGGCAATTTTAAATCATGTGGAATTAATTTCTCAGACATAAGCAACATCCCTTCTTCTAAACTTAATCTCATTCTTCAGCATGTTTGCTGTAAATCGTGAGATTGAAACAGGTTTGAATGGGATGGATTGACACTGAGGGGCCTCCCTAAGAACAAGGGGGAAATGGAAGGTGGGAAGTAAAGGTTTTACTCTTTGCAGCAAATACTTCACTCACTCAGGATACTGGCCCCCACTGTACTAAAGGAAAGGGTATAACAATTAGCATTTTCGCATAGTTTTAGCACTGCCATCTAGGGGTCTCAAAGCACAAATTCAGCCTCACAACAACCTTATGTAGATCGTGTTTGATTCCAATTTTGCAGAAAGGTAAACTGAGTCCCAAAGCCATGATGTAACTTGCTTGTCACATGGCATGCCCCTGACAAAGGAATGAAAGCCAGTATTCCTTAGTCACAGGCCCAGGTCAAGATGAAGCATAGCAAGCCATGGAGATGCAAATGGGACTGCTAAATGTCTCATCCCACTGTCTTATCAGGTGGAGCAGTGATATCTTTGCACATAGCCAAACCCTTGGATGTCATCCTACCACTGAATCAATAATGAAATCTAAATGACCTTTCTGTGACTTGATAAACAGCATTCTAGCAGCTACAGCCCCTATGCTCCATCACCAAATTAAAAGCATCCCAGACCTATTGTACCACACCACATTTTGCACTTAGCAGAAGCATCATTTGATGAGAACTCTTCAGAAGATTTGTATATTCCTAGTACTTAGTTCTGTGTCCCCACCATAGGAAAATGCTGGCTCATTCTTGACCTGTGGAACATTTCGCTTCAGTCTAATGCTTTGTGCTTTTCCCCCGTGCCAATTCATACAGAGAAATAGTTTAAACTTCCTCAACTCATGACTCAGTTGTGTCTTCACATCAGCTGAGCTGCAAGTGCCCCTCAAATGGCATCTCTAACTCATTAAAAGATACACATTCAGTACATTTAGCAGGAAATGACTGTCCTGTGTTTTCAGGCATGCTTTGTAGGTTTCAAACAAACAGATTATGAACAAACAAGGCCCGTAGAGCTAAGAATTCAGCTGTTATACAAGGAAAGTGGCTCACAAGCTTTTCATCTCCCCGTACAAGTTACATGGGGCAAGTGGTGATATATGCAAATGGAACGGCACTTCAATGAAAGGGTGTCATAAATAATGCCTCTGAAATCTGCTGTGCTCTGCTGGCACTCAGCTCACAGGCAAACGTGGTCAAGGGGCTTTCACACAGACAACGTCATCCAGGAGATCGAGATAACAGGTAGCCAGGCTCCAATTGGAGAAGAGGTGCCCACAACATCTGATACCAGAAGAAAAAAATCTCCCACCTGAGAATAGCTTATTGATTGCAAAGTGAATCATATGTACCAAGATGTTTTTAAAAGCTTATAGAAAACCGCTCTTCTGCACCACAGTAACTTATGGATCACCCACTCAGCTGGTGTAAATCGTAGCTCTTTTGAAGCCGATGGAGCTACTCTGTTTTACATCACTTGATGATCTGGCCCTATGTGTGCAATTACCGCCTACACTATGAGAAACTGAGCCAGAGCCTCAGCAGGTTCACATCAGCACAATTCTGATTTCTACTGCAAATCAGTGTAGCTACATCAGCTGAGGAACTGGCTCCATAGTTAGTGTTGATTGATATCACCTGTCAATCTGAGCCTGAAAAATTACCATGAACAATGGCATTTAATGTTGCCATTTAAAATTGTGTTAATTCCCCTTCTCCCCCCCACATAGCCTGTGCCTCTGAAATTAAACAGAACTTGAGACCCTTTGGCAAGTCCAGACGGGAAATGGTTCGAAGGCATTACTTTCCAGGATCTAATTCCCTGTTATCGTACCATAGGCTAGATTCGGGGGTTCTCAACCAATTTTTAGAGGCCTCAAAGTGCGGCCACTGACAATTTTTCCTTAAATACTTAATTAACTTTAGGAAAAAAATAAATATGGACTTAAACATGTCCAAGTTATAATTTATTTATATAGGGTTTTGCAGACTCCGTAACAAAAATAATGTACAATTGTCTATTCTTTACTGGACCTAAACTGAATAGAAACAAATAAGGTGCTTTGCACATTTGTGTCTTCTTCTTGGTTTTTGCTTTTTTGGTTTTTAAGACATGCTAGCTAGTAAGCAACTTCAAGAAAATTGCATTGAAAATTCAACCTTCATATGTACATATCCACTGAAATACTGTATAAATATATACACAAACAGCATACCTCTCAGGTAACCGGGAGCTATAAGGCTATAGACACTTAGGCATTACCGTTAAACCTAATTAGGCACTATACAAAAAACTTAGGGCCTGAGCCAAAACAAATAGGAAGATTTCCAGTGACTTCAGTGGACTCTGAATCAGGGTCCTCAATCAGAAACCTTTCCCCTGAAGAGTCTACACCTTAAATAGACAAGACAGATAAAGGATTAGAGGAGGAGAAAAACTAAAGTGATTTGCTTAAGGTTGCAGATCAGTGGCAGTGCCAACAGAACCCAGGTCTACTAGTCCAATACCCAGCCCTCTAAAGCACACCTTCTCCCCTAAAGGACACAAGAGGTTGTGCTGACTCAAGGTTGAAGCTCAAGTGGTTTTCCAAAGCCCAGGATAGCTATGGTCTTGGCTGCAATTCTTCCCCCTCACCACAAGTCCTTGCCAAGACAAAGGACTTCTCCCTGTTTCTCAAGGCAGATGTGAACAAGCGTATGCAAACTAGTTCTCATTATGCTTTGTTAATTGGGGCCCGAGCTAGGAAGTGAGTTAAAACTACACCATGCAAAAGCAAGGCATTGTAATTTTCCACCAAGGCCTTCTTGGAGAGCCTCTCGTCAAGCCTACAGGAAATGTACTCAACAATAAGACTTTCCATCACTATCTGGGACAGATCAATAGGAGGTTTTCCTCATCTTCAGATTAATGTTTTATTTTCTTAAGCCTAAAATATTTGAAGGAGACATTCACTGTACAGATTGGGATAGCTCTTTTGGCTTGATTGTCACTGTAGAATTAGACTTTGGGTTTGATTTAGTTTAATCCTTTAATTTCTCTTGTTTCTTCTAGTCATTTCAGTTCATAGCAACAAAAAAAAACAGGTGAAAAGCTAATCTATGAATCATGAACCACTTGAAAGAACACTTCTTGATATTTTCTAGTGCATGTTCTATTCAACAGAAATTGCACTTGACCTTCCACAAAAAAGCCAAACATTGCTGCTCAAGTGAGACAAGAAAACCTCCCTCAATCCCTGGAAGAGTGATTTTTCTAAATTTCAAGTTAAAGCTGCTGTTTTAGGGTCATTGTGCCCAGTACCATAAATGAGAGGCTGTTTCAGAAATAAGCGTCACTGCAGACTAATGTAGAAATTAATTGCAGGCAGCTTGGCAATCATGATTATTCCAATCACATGCCATTCTTGGCTGTAGACCTCTAATCTTAGAGGAAGAAACTATTGTCTTAATTTTACAGATGTGCTTTAGTTTCCCCAAGAGGTGATGACTTACCCAAGGTCATTCAGTAGGTCAGTGGTAGAACCAAGAATAAAACCTAGGTCTCCTGACTCCAACCCCAGGACTCTGCATTGGTCCATGCAGCTAGACAGAATGCATCAATAACCATGCAGCTGAAGATCTCTCCTGACTCAAGACTGGAGTCTATTGGATTACTGAGCTTGTCTCCACAAAACAGTCTAGGTTTTGTGTGAAAGGTCATTCCACCTATCAAATCACACTTCGACTTTGGAAAGTTAATTAGGCATTGTACTACCTTGCTTGACTAATTCGTCAAACCTTCAATTACGGTTTTAGTGCCATCTCCATTGCTAACATGATATTTCAAACAATTGTAATTTTTAAAATCAAAGTCATTTTTCTGGTTAACTTTGTATATATAACCTTGAAAAACCATTCAGGGCATGCTTAATAGTTATCCCCCAACTGCCAGGTTACGCCCTCTTTCTGAAACAGGTGGATATTGGACTAGTGTCCCCTGGGCCAATCCAGCCTGACCATTCCTATTTCCCACAGGAGAATCAACTGCCATGTTTAGAAATGCCTTGAGTTCTTCTTTTGCTACAAAAACTGCCACAAAGAATGGACCCAATTCTACATGCAATGACCTAGATGACCACTGAAGTCAATAGGAGACATCTATGGAAAGAAGGTAGCTGACTTCTGGGCATTAGTTCAACAAGCTATTCTATATATTTTGCCCATCCAGCCCACATCACATCTGAATCTATAATTAATCCCTGCCAGAGCCTTTCACATCTGGAGAGTTCAAAGGAAGGACTGTGGCAAGAATAAACCTGAACAGCATTTCTCAAAGGAACAGAAAGCACCTGTTTGCATATAGAGATTCATTAGATCAGACTAGTTCTTCCCTCTTCACGAAGGTGAAATGAAGGCAGGGAAACGTACTGCAAATCCAAGTCCTGCACAGACCAGGAGATTTCTGACTATTCGCTTAGCAGACAGTGTCTGAACTCAGTCTGCTGTATTTAAAGCTGTGTGTGGCTTAGAAAGTTTTTTGCTCTGTTTGCTGCAATGAGCCCAGGATACAGAAGAGCAGCAAGCTGTGCCCCTTTGGGCTGCCAGACAAACAGGGGAGATGTTAACTGGGGTTTTATTTTAAAGCAGTCCATGGGATAACAATTATATTGGTCCCAGCCTGGCCCAAACCACTTGCAGGATGGATGCTAGCCCCAAAATAATGAGAAAACGCCTAAGGGAGATTAGGGCACAAGCCCTCACTCCCAGCTGTGCAGAGACCAACTCTGGTCCACAGGTCCCAGTGAGGGCCTCCAATGCTGTAGATTTTGTTTTGGGGAGGCAGGAGTGATTGGTAATAAGGAAAGCATGCAGTCAGCAGGGGCCCCTCTGGGCTGTAAATTAGTTACACTGGGCTCTGGGCAAGCATTTCCAATAGACAAGGGAAAACTAGGCTATGGTGATTGACATTCCCTCCTCATGCACCTCCATGAATCCTGATTAAGGAAAGCGAATGCCTCTGGTGCTACTTAGAAAAAACGTCAGGCGAGCAGTGTCCAGGGGAAGAGGGAAAATGGTAAAATTGGATTTAGGGAGCAGATAGTGCCACAGCTATAGATGGTGCATTTTGAGAAGAATGCAGTGTCTGGTCAAGATGACGCATGGAGCAGGGGAAGGATCCTTACCTTGCACTCATCTCGATCAAGGGCAGAGGGAGAGTAATCAAAGTGAAGACAGCCTGTAGCATCTGATCTTCAGTACCAAAGTAGTATCATTTCCCTACCCTACTACACGCTGCCCAGTCACGCAGGCTACAAGGAAGGATCCACCCCCCAATAATGTCAAGTTCTTTATATAGGCAAGAGCCAGATTTTACTACAGGAGATCCTCCCAACTCTGTACTGTAGGGATGGCACCAAGATTGGGCAATTCAGACCCACATCACAACAGATTTCAATCCAAAATCTTCCCCACCATTAGACCTACTTCAATGTAGGATGTGTCCAATTAACCAGCATGGGGAAATCATGGCAGAGGAAGTGCTCTGGAGGGCATTGCTATCCCTCTTCAACTCTACACTTATGTCCGTCACCTCAGTGGCTGAGGCTAGATTGCCTTTAGCCTTTCCAGGGGGAGGAACTTAGTGACAGTCTTCATTCAATTCCACCTTCCACTGATGCTACAGACACTGGCAGTTACTGGAGCCCTTGTAGAGAGAATCAGGCAGCACCAGTGGGCTAAGCAAGCACAGGAGGGTAAATTAAGGTCAGAAGGGACCATTCGGATAATCCTGTCTGACCTTCTAACACCGGCCAGAGAATTTTATCCAGTAATTCCTGTAGTGAGGAAATCACTGCATGAAACTCATGAAAACAAGGAGAAAGTGGTAGATTGTGCTTTGCAACAGAAGCCATGTTTATTTTCAGAAACTTTTTTTAAAGCAGCATGTCTTTCAAGCACAAGGAACCCACAAAGATATATGTTACTCCCTGTTCTGGCCACGCAAGTCTCAATTGTCCTCCCCCCCCAAAAATCATGCCTATATTCTGAAAAAAAATCCATGACTTCAGCCGCCTAGTACACTTGTGAACAGCAACCCTAAAAGGGAAGAAGGATCATTTTGTGATTAATGCACTGGACTCTGGAGATCTGACTCTGCAGTAAGCTTCCTATTTGACCTTGAGCAAGTCACTGAAACTTCTCAGTTTCTCATCTGAGAAGCAGGGATGACACTCTCCCAACTTTTGTCTTGCCAATTTACATTGTAAACTCTGCAAGGCAGGGAACTGCCTCTCCCTATGTGTTTGTACAGCACCTCGCACAGTGGGGCCCTGATATTGATTGCAATCCTCCAAGTGTCACCTTCATACAAGAAAGTTATTCATAGTCAGTATTAGTGCTGTGTGAGAACCAGAATTTCTGTTTCACAGGAAACTGCAATGTCAACATTTGAACTATAAACGGGTCAGTCTAATATTGGAAAGATGCTGGCACCAAAACAATTTGTAAACACCTACAGGATAATAGGATGATAAGGAATTGTCAACATGGACTTAAAGAATAAATTATCCCAAACCAACTTAATTTCCTTCGTTGACAGGGTTACTGGCCTAGTCAATAGGGGGAAGCAGGTATATTATCTGATTTTAAACAGATTTTTCTAACAGTCCCACATATCAGCAAACTAGGGAAATATGGTCTAGATGAAGTTACTATACAGTGGGTGCAAAACTGGTTGAAAAACCAGAGTTATCTATGGTTTGTTGTCAAAGTGGGAGGACATATCTAGGTTGGTCCTTAAGAGGCAGGACTGGGTATGGTACTACTCAATACTTGATTAATGACTTAGACAAAGTGAAGAGCAGGCTTTTAAAGAGTGTAAATGACACCAAGTTGGGAGGGCCTGCAAGTATTTTGGAGGACAAAGCTAGGGTCTAAAAGGACCTTGATAAAATTGGAGATTTGGTCTGAAATCAATTAGATGAAACTCAGTAAAGACAAAGGCAAAGTTCTTCACTTAAGATGGAAAAATCAGACATAAAATGGGGAGTAACTGGCTAGGTGGTACTGCTGCTGGAAAGGATCTGGGGTTATAGTGGGTCAAACGGACAATGTGACCCAGTTGCAAAAGATGCAGAATTCTGGGGTATTAACTAGACCTGGGAAGTAACTGTCCCACTCTGCTCAGCACTTGTGAAGTTTCAGCTGAAGTATTTGTCCAGTTCTTGGTGCCACACTTTAAAGATGTAGACAAATTGGAGAAAGTCCCGCGGAGCAACAAAAATGATAAGACTTAGGCAAAACCTGACCTGTGAGGAAAGGTTAAAAGAACTGGGCATGTTTAGTCTGGAGAAAAGGGCTTAAGAGGGACCAACAGGGGAGTTTTGAAATACATTAAGGGCGCTATAAAGAGAACAAATGACCAACTGTTCTCCTTGCCCATTGAAGGCAGAAGTAGTAGTAGTAATGGGCTGAATCAGCAGCTAGGTAGATTTAGGTTAAAAGTTAGGGGGAAAAANCAGACAAATTGGAGAAAGTCCCGAGGAGCAACAAAAATGATAAAAGACTTAGGCAAAACCTGACCTGTGAGGAAAGGTTAAAAGAACTGGGCATGTTTAGTCTGGAGAAAAGGGCTTAAGAGGGACCAACAGGGGAGTTTTGAAATACATTAAGGGCGCTATAAAGAGAACAAATGACCAACTGTTCTCCTTGCCCATTGAAGGCAGAAGTAGTAGTAGTAATGGGCTGAATCAGCAGCTAGGTAGATTTAGGTTAAAAGTTAGGGGGAAAAAGCTTACTTAAGCTTTGGAATAGGTTACCAAGGAAGGTTGTGGACGTTGGGATTCCCTCAGAGATCTTAATCTCTGTTCCCAAGAACGCAGCCTGACTCCAAACTTGTCACTTTGGTTTCTTTATTGGCATATGGTAGAACTACATGGAGTTAACTGATCAGACGCACATACAGGGTGGATACAGGGCATACCATCAATCCTCCCCCCAAAAAATACAAGTATTGGTTACTTTATATACAATTTTAACCCTATGCCGACACATGCGTCTTCCATTCTATACTATATCATGCACTTTATGCTTGGCCCGGTTGTTTTCCAGGACCAATCCCTTACAGATCATGCTGTCTCCTCATGCCACACTGCACAGTATTTTTAGTTGCCTCCATCCACACACATTTAGCCATTTCTATTGACACTTATTCCTTGCACCTGTTTTTACCTAGCTTCTTTCCTTGCCCTTGAGTACTGGGGCCCAACTAGTTAGATCTACAGTGGACTCCCAATGTCTAACAGGTTAGACACATCTGCCCCAGACGCTTTAGGTGTGCTTGGCCCTGCCTCAGGGCAGGGGGCTGTTTAGATGACCTGTATGTCTCTTCCAGCCCTACACTATTACATAAAGCAAAATGGAGCATTTCAACCTTAATTAAATGGAATATTTTGAGGGGGTTTTTTGAAGCAACTTTTAGACATTCTATATAAATCATTCCAAATGATATAAGTTTTCTTCATTTTATTCTAACAAAAACATTGAAAAAAGTCATTTTGGGTCAACAAGGTTGTTTCACTGGAAGTTTTGAAATTCAGCATGCCCCCCGCCCCTCAAACAAAATTCAGTTGAAATAGATGCTCATAAAATATTTCAATTTCAACAAGTTGGCATTTTTCAACAGCAAACTGGATGGAAAGTTTTTGAACAGTTCTACTCATACCACCTACACTACCAAACCATAGCATACCCCCGACAAGAAGCATAGGTACAAATCAGTACGAAAGTCAGTTATATTCAGGTTTAAAGGCTTTGTGCCATCTGGCACAAGAGGAGAAACTCGGGATTTATACACTTTTGAAATAGATCTTTGAATAGTCAGTTTCTCAGATTCTCTGCTGATGTAAACTGGCACCACTCCGTCAAACTCAGTAAAGTTAACATTAGAGAATTTGGCCCATAATTGAGGTAATTCACCACTCCAGTTTTCCCCACTGATAGCCATGGGGTCACCAGAATGAGCAAGGAACAAAGCAAGGTAGAATCGAGACTATTGTGCATTCAGAGATTCTATACGAGCAGATGTAAAATAAAAAGAGCAGCATTCCCTTTGTCTGCACTTTGCAGAGACTGCAAGAGACCCTCATAATTACCTTGAAACAAACATGTCCTTTTGCTTGTTTCAGATCACAAAGTGCCTTCCACAGACACAGCTTAATTATCTCTACATTTCATGCAACTGGAAAATTAGATTTTCCAAACAATGAAAGGAATTAAATGCAAAGCACCAATTAGAAGACATTATTAAAAAAGCACAAATGACTGAACAGAAATTCAGTCTGGTGTTTATAAAGCTCTCATGAGCCTATTCTATTTGACTGGAAGGTACCATTGCAATATAACAAATTAAATGGAAAAAAGTTAGGCAGGAAAATCTGTCAGCAAATTGTGGTCAGCAGTGAATCATTTTATTAATATAGGGCTCAAGAAGTCAGAGGATAATATTACACAAAAACAAATGTGTAGAGGGATTCAACATTCAGTGGGGTATTCAAGCAATTTGATTGTGCTGCCTACAGATTCCCTTCCAGCAGCCTGAAAAAGGTGAGCCAGGGCCACCAAACTCTAGAGAAAGCCAAGAACTTGAGCTTTAGGAGTGAAATTAGCTCATTTGCAGAGGGACAGAACTAGGGCTTAAGTTCCAAGGCCTAAGCCTTGATGCACTAACGGGGCACACAAGATCAGCATATTTTGGGGCAGGGATTGTCCTTTTGTTGTGTTTGCCCATGACTGGGGCTCTTAAGCACTGTGATCATTCAAAACACAACTCTATTAAGAGCAGGATTCAGTTCCTGGCTCTGCGAGACTCCCGTGTGATCTTGAACAAGTCAGTCATTTGGGCCTGGATCCACGAGATTGGTGTTGCAACACTCACCACTGAGCATACCTATCAGAGCCAGCCCTGCAGACAGGACAGGAGGGCAAGCTCCTATCTTGACCTGGTTTGTGGGACTTGGGCATCTGGATGCCTAGAATGAGGCAGCAATGCACACACAGGAGCCAGGAACTAGGGCTCCTAGGGAACTTTTAGAGCAGAAATGGGGCACTGAGTGAGTTCAAGGACCTAACAGCTAGGCAGGAGCCAACCAGGGGTTTTGTGGATCAGAGTTGCATCTAAAACAGACTTTGCAACCTAAATCTGGGTTTGAAGTGCCTAACTCCCTTTGGTCCTTATGCTGTCTGTTCCCTACTTGTAAAATGAGGATAACAGGTCTTTTCTCCCACTCCTTTGTTCATTTTTTAGATAAGCTCCGTTGTGTAGGGACTGTTCCTATGTGTATGCATGCAGAACAGTGAGGCTCTGAACTCATTTGGGGCCTGGAGGCACTACTGTAATTCAAGTAATAAACTATCAGAATTGCAGTGTCCTGAAATCAGCTGGGCTACTCGGGAAGTAAAGGAGTTAAAGCTTAGTCTGCCACTTGTGTTAACTAAGCTACTTTGCTAGTGATATATTAAAGAGATTCTAATATCTCCATTTTGCTTTAATTAGCATTGAGAGATGTGTTTTGTTATGTAAATAGGTTTTCCTTTCAATCCTAATTATTTTTATTCTTCTATAATTTTCTGCCGCTCTGCACAGGAAATGTACTTGGTTGGCAAGATCACCTCACTGTGAAATAGCCAATAAATGAAATCTCTAGCTCTGGACCATGGGCAGGAACCAGAGCAGAAACTCATCTGAAAGAGTTTAGGGAAGGAAGGCAGATAGGCATGCATTCAGGACAAGTGGAGCAAGAAATACTTCTGCCAAGACCAAACTAGGCTGGCAAATCAAATTGTTTCAAGCTAAGGAGCATTTTGATAAGTAAGCAGGAGGAAATTTTTGAACCAGTCATGCTGGTGCCATAAGCTGCTACCCCAATGAGATCAGACTCCTTCCTTCTGTCCTTCCATGTCTGATGCCAGCATGGCTCTTCGTTACCTTGGAGCTTAATTGTCATCACAGATTGTAGGCCCACACAATAGCAGTAGCATTGAAGGTGTGTAGTAATAAAGAGGAAGAAAAGTGCACCTCTTGGAAGAAGAAACGCTCCTTGAGTCGCCAGGTGCTACCTCTCCATCGGATCCTTAAATTATACTGCCCAAGCCAACGATCAGTCTCCACCCAGCCAAACCCATGCACCAGCGAAAAGCCTCATTGAAGTCAAGACTCCAAATATGTGCTGGGTCTGCACAGATCTGGGCCAATTCTATCTAGGTCAATGCCATGCCTTCCCTGCCTGGTCAGGCACCTCAGAGGATCAAAGCAGGTGAGTCTTACTGGATAATGGGGTCTCTGCAGTGCCTCTTTTGCCAGATGGGAAGCTGGTACCTGGAGAGCGGTTGGCAGTAAGTGGCTTGATTGTATCTTCTTTGGCCTCTGAGCAGGGCCAGCTCCAGCTTCTTTGCCGCCCCAAGCGGCGAAGGGAAAATAAAAAGGCCCCAATCGGCAGCACTTCGGCCGCAGCTCTACTGCGCCGCTTCATTCTTCGGCGGCAATTCGGCAGCCGGTCCTTCCCTCCAAGAGGGACCAAGGGACCCGCCGCCGAATTGCCACCGAAGGCCCCGGACATGCCGCCCCTTCCCATTGGCCACCCCAAGCACCTGCTTCCTGCGCTGGTGCCAGGAGCTGGCCCTGCCTCCAAGCCATTGCCGATGCAGGTTGGCAGGATCAGGATGAGGATGGTGAAGTAGCTTCAGGCCTGGGGAGTGATTCACACTATTGATGGGAGTGTGGCCTGTACACTAGCTAGAATTGTGTAGAAAGAATTTAGACAGAAAGATCTTCATGCCCAGATCCATCTTTCACACATTCTCCACGCAGAATCAAGCTCCATGTGGCCCAGAACCCACTCTTGGGTGCTACACCATACAGATCAATTAAAAGCATCAACTTCTCTCTAGCTGGGCTTTTCCTGTGTCTCCATGTGCCTAGGATATTGAATGGGCTAAGCCGGTTAGTGTCTCCCAACACCAGCAACTGGATTCCATGCAAGTTACTACAGCCTGGACTGGACCAGGAATACTTCTGGCCTGTAGGCAGCAACTGAGATTATGGGAGACAAAGGTTTCCTCACGGCCAGGCTGGTAGGACTTGCACTGACCAGTGTCTCAAAAGTTGCTCTAACAGTGATTTTCAGAGTGAGGCTGGCTCTTTAATGCATCTCCTATAGCTCTTTGCAGTGCAGGATAGTTAAAGGACTATTTAATTTACCTAAGTTATTAACCAATCATGGTGCTTTTACTGTGTTAACCAACTGTAGTTGATAAAATACTTGGTCAGTCATTTTACTGAGAGAATATCTACAAACTAAATATTTCCCAGTCATACTGTTTATGTATGAATATATAGTACTGTAGTGAATGGAACAATGAATTCATGCTACTGTGGTTTTTTCATGTAATGTTAATCACTAATTTGGCTCCGGAAACACTGCGGTCTGAGTATCACTGCTCTGGGATATTTGATGTCTGACTAACCATCCAGCTATCCTGAGGAGTCTCATCTTCCTCCTTCCCTCCAGAGTAGCCCCAAAGAAGGTTCCTGTGCCACCATCAAAAGGAGCATACAAATGGAATAAGTAGATGCATATAGCCATGCAAAAGCCTGCTGGATATTAGCTTCCTCAGCTGGAGATTTTATCAAACAAGATGATTACTGGATAGCACTGCTCCACAGCAAAATCAGATCTGAAATGGAGCAGGCAACTCACCATCCAAGCATCTCTAATGCTGATCTGCAGGAGCTGGAAATGTAATTGCTTTCATGAATAAAAGCTTATTTCTCCCAAACTTAGAACATGGTAGCACTTTCCACTTCTTTTCACCCCTCCTTTATACAAGTGGTAATTAAATGCATCAGTCAAAATTAATTGCAAGGAAGCTTCAACACCACTATTCACTGCTGCCAGGGATAGGTTTTTTTTATATAATCTAAACCTTCTCTGCTTCATTTTCCCATTTAGATCTGGACATGCCTATAAAACAAGCTCAAATGCTTGAAAAAGGGCTTTGGGATCCCAAACTCACCTTGGAGAAGGGAACACTCAGTTCAAAAGTAAGATGTCTTCAATTTCCTACTGCAGATGTAGGTCTGTTTGTGTAAGTTAATCAAGGCCAATGATCACCAGCTAACAGCTGTGATGTTCTCTTCCTGTTCCTGATTACAACAATACACATCTCTGCATGAGGGATTTATGCTCATCTGCACCCAAACCAAAGGAGGAAACAGAAGGTTAAGTTTTCCCAAGATGAGAATGGAAAGAAGCCATTCCCTGCCTAATCAGAAAGCCATTCTGTTCAGAGCCAGGCTGTAAAAGGTAAAATTGCAAACAGCTATGTTTGCTTGTATGGGACTTGTGCATTGACCTGGG
Organism: Platysternon megacephalum; assembly: GCA_003942145.1. Classification (NCBI taxonomy): domain Eukaryota; kingdom Metazoa; phylum Chordata; order Testudines; family Platysternidae; genus Platysternon; species Platysternon megacephalum. The sequence continues at coordinate 2,614,962 of QXTE01000204.1, read as the reverse complement.
CATAGAAAAGCCCTGCTGTGGTCACCAGTATCTCTCTCCTCTGCTTCTAGCTAGTTACAGCTACTATTTTTTGGCCAGACTGGAGCTTTTATCACACTTGCATTGGGCCCAATCCTGCCCAATGTAATGGGGATTCTGACATGGTCTTCAGGAGCTGGCTTGAGCCTACTGAAGTAAAAGGGATGCCCAGCATATGAGTGAGTGTTTACCAGAGTAAGGACTCCCCCAACCTGACCCTACGTTTCTGCCATTCCTAATGACAGCGCCTTCTGCTGACGCTCTAGGTAGTGTTACTGAAACACTTCATATTTGTGTTATCATAGCACCTACGGGACCCAGTCCTGGGCCAGAGCCCCACCATGGTAGGTGCTGGACAGTCACATAATGACAGTCCCTGCCCCAAAGAGACAATGGGGACAGATGGGGAGGATGGGACCTAGACAATGAGAGGATACCAGTCAGCCTGAGAAGCAGCACCAGCTGCCTGGCCACTGTCAAAAATCTCCTCTGCCTATAATGAACTTAAGGAGGGATTTGAGGGAGGAAGAAGAGGTGGCCCGGTGTATATTCAGACATAGGGGCAGCATGAGACAGCTTGTTTGACCATTGAACAATGCACGATGACGACCTGGGGCTGCTGCCGAGATGAGGAATGTTGTTGGCTACTGGCCTTCCATCTAGGGCCTCATCTTCATTCACAGACTACACCAGTCACTGTACTAGCTAGGTGGGCTACTGCCACTAGCCACCTGCCCCATTCTCACCAGGGATTACACAGGCTTTGCACAGGGGTCCTTCCACTTTGTGGCAGCACCTCACTGCAATCAGCAGCTCTGATAGATTTGACGGTAGCCCTGTTAAAGTTACCTCCCACCCCTGACTGAATTGGGAAGGCAACCATCTTTATGACCCTCTGTGCTTGAACGCCCCTGGTTCTTTCCTCCCTTGCAAGTCTCTCCTCATGCTAAGTGAGCATGCAGGCTGGCATTGGACTTCAGGGATTCCCCACCTGTGGCATCCTCGGAATATGACCTGTCAGTTTGTAATGCAGACACATGCAGCTGATGAATACTCTGCTTCCACTGTAGCAGTTTGGCTTTATATTGCTCTGATCTCCTCTTAACCTCCAGAACTCCTATGAGTGCAGTTAGTGCAACGGGGCTGCAACAGAAAGCTTCAGTCCAAACCAAATCATTCTCCTCCAGCTATGCTACTGTATGTACCATAAGGCTTGGGGAGCTGTCTGTCGTGTCGGTCAATGCCATCCAACCTTCAGTCCTGGATCTGGGATCACCGTGCTGGAAAAATTGCATATATTGTGTTGGACAGGAAAGATGGATTTATTGCAATAGCTAAACTGCCTTCAGTAATTAAGATGTCAAAAGACAACCCAACCCCTCCCCTCTGCACTCCACCCCAAAGGATTCAAAGCAGCACGTCTTTCCAAGTCAAAAATCTCCTTCTCAACCAAACGCCTTTAGAAAGAAACATCACTGTTAGCAGTGAATCTGAGCACTAAGGCTATTTGGGGATTTACACAGAGGAGGCGGCACAGCTGCCAGCATCTCATCAAAATATATGCCATCTCGTATCCTAGCTGGATGTGTGTATCAACAGTAAGTACATGGTGACTTGTATCTCAGAACAGGTAGTGTACCAAGGAGAGCCCTGGTACAGGCTATCTGAGAAGATTTCAGCTGTTGGGTATGATTCTCCACTCACTCCAGTTTCATGCTAGCACATCAGTGGAACGATTCCTTGATTTACACCAATAGAAGTGAGATCAGAACCCACCCTTAATAGCCAGTGTTTCGACCCAGCAGAAAGTACAGCCATAAGAATCAGCCCACCTTCAACTTTCCTACTAAACAAGCTTTTATGATTGTATTTTGAATGTGTTACCGACTTTTGGACACTCTTCTGAGACTGTCACTGAGTGGAAAAAACATTTCGCCAGTCTGCCTGGAACTAGAGCTGGTTGGGAAACTTTCCCCTGTGAAAAAGATCAATGAACATTTTAACCAGCTCTGGGCAGAAGGAGGAATTCAGACAGCACTAAGGAAACAAGATTGAACTTCAGATTTCCTCTTGGTACTCTGGCCCCACTGCTTTTTCCACCCATGCCCCCTGCACAGGGAGCAATAATGAATAGTGTGGGGTGACCATGATGTCTGTTACCTTGGGACTCCTCCAGCTGGTTAGTTCAACCAGCTTTCATCCCTTCTAGGGCCAGAAGGGACCACTGATCATCTAATCTGACCTTTGCTGACCTCCTGCGTAACAGGCCATTCAAAGTTTTGAGAAAGTCCTATTTTAACTAAAGCAGATTCTAGAAAAACATCCAATCTTGATTTTAAAATGGCTAGAGTGAGAATCCACCACATCCCTTGTTAAATTGTTCCCATGATTAATTAACCTTGGTGTTAAACAGTGTACACATTATTTCCAGTCTAAATTTGTTTAGCGTCAACTTCCAGCTATTGGAGCTTGATAGAGCTTTGTCTGATACAGTACATTGAGGAGCCCTTTTCTCAAATAGCTCCCCTCTTAGGTATTTATAGACTGATCAAGTCACCCCTTAACCTTTTGGTTAAGCTAAATGGATTGAGCTCCTGGAGTCTATCACTATAAGACATGTTTTCTAATCCCTCAGTCACACTCACTGCTCTTCTCAGAACTGGCTCCAGTTCAACACCACCCTTCTTGAACTGTGGACACCAGACCTAGACAATATTTGCAAAGCCACCATCCCAGAATGGAGGACCTGGCCCAAGGAATACCAAGTTTTGGAGGGCAGCCTGCTAATCAAATGGGTTTATTGCTGTTTAGTCAAATCAAGCCAAGCCACAGAGATTGCTCATGATGTTTTCCAACATTTCAAACCCCTGACTCTTCCCAAGGCTGCATCTGGAGCAGCATGTGCGCTCAGGTAATTAAAAAGCTGGGAGCAGAAGAACCATTACTCACTGTGTGAAGGTCCTCAGTTAAGTCAATATTTTTAGCAAGCAATTTCTTTTATTTGAATACTCTGACCCTGCAAGATGTAGAAAAAATTCTTTGAACCCACTGCCAATATACATGCTAATTAATTGAATACCAATGTCATCATCACCCTCTGATTTCAGACCACCAGGGGGAAGCTAGAGATGCAGCTGGAAATAATTAGGCACAGGAGGGCTTTAGAAGTTCATTCACTGTTTCATTTGCAAACTGCTTGGTCCTTTGTGAGCACATCTAACCTTGGAGTCTGTTCAACTCCTTTCCTATGGAGGCACCTGAGGGTTCCAGGATCACCAATATGATGGCAACTGACTAACAGGTATGCCCAGCTCTTCGGAGTCCTGGCCAAATAACTTCCTCCAGTGAGATTTCTGGTTATCAAACTCAGAGGTCAGGCAGGCTGCTTGCAGAGCCAGGGAAACAAACAAAACATGCCTGAGCAGCAGGCTGAAAAAGGCTTTGAGCAGCCCAGTTTAGAAAGGGAGCCCAGAAGGCTAAGCTTCCTTTTCCCCTAATCCTTGTTCAAACAGCCCAGAGCTTTACCCTCTTATCCATGCAAGTAATGAATGAGTTTTGTTAACCTCCTTGGGAGCAGGTGGGGTTCTTACTGTGCTGGGGGCATTTTTTAAATTCAAGACAGCTGTCCCTGCCCTGACAGTCCCTGCACTTAGGGCATGCAGCTGTGGTCTTTCCTCCTCTTAGGGAGAGAGCTATAACCCTGTTTTGCTATCTTTGCACAAGGTTTGTCTACACCTTTAAAGAGTCTTACTAGCACTGAATGCCCTTTGAAAACCAAGATTCATAGGGTGAAATCCTGCCCCCACTGAAGTTAGTAGCAAACCTCCAATTGATAACTGTGGGGCCAGGATTTCACATGCAGATTTTAAGGCCAAAAGGACCATCATGATCATCCATTCTGACCACCTGCAGAATACAGGCCATGGAATTTCACCTCCCAATTCCTGATGATCAATAACTTGGGCTGGTTTGAGAGATGCCGTTTCTGGGTTGCATGCAGATGAACTGCATTTGAGCGCCGAGGGGCTCTCAGTTTAGGTTACTGGCTGGAAAATCTGAGGTAAGAGGGTTGAACTTTCATTGTCAAACTAGAAAATTGGACATGTTTCTGCTGTGATAACCACTGCCATAGTGCAGCGCAGAAAACCCAGGAGACAAATCATTAGGAAAGCATGCAAAAAATAATTGGTATGAAACCCCTGAAAATAATCCGCTAACGCCTGAGGGCCTGTGAGCTCAGTCATTTAGCCATGACCAGCATGATGCAGGCTACACAGATAGATGGGGCACCACCACCACCCGGGACCATTTTCAAGGCAGATCAAGTGGCAACAGCACCATAGGCCTGGTCTTGTTCCTATTGACACCAGCAGAGCTTCCATGCTGCACATTTAGGCTGTTTGGGCTAATTCCACAAAGTTAAAAACCTGAAACCCACATTTCAGTTTTCCCAATCAAAGAACTGAAGAAACGGAAAGTCTTGTTTATTCCGACACCCAACTTCCCATAAAATAGAAATTCTGTGCAAACTTTACCTAGCCAACTACACCTTTATTTGCTGGAAAGCATGATTGGCACCTCTGAAATGTCTATTTCCAAACACTCCCTCCCCCCATGAATTTCTTCCAAAGATTAGCTGCATCCCTTTCAGGGCTCCTGAGGCTAACCAAGCTCCTGCCAAACTGGATTGACAATAAATTATTCTAAACTAAATCAGAGAACAGACCATGGAGTAGAGAAATTAACAGAACTGCGTTTTTTGGGTCAGGTATATCATGGGTTTTGCTCTCTGCTGAGCCCTTTCCAATCAGGGGTATAAAAATGCAAGTCATGGTTTGTATTAGTGCTGAAGAGATTCCTACAGATCCAAAGAAAAGCACAGAACTCCAGGATATAACATGGTATTAGAAAGTCCCGACTGTCCCCAAGTACATTATGAAAGCACAGTAGATTATATTCTCTTCATACTGAAACAGCCATCTGATTCCGCAGCAGCAAGCTGCATGCATCTGAATGTGCTCGGTCTCTTTAGAAGCTATTCAGACAATCTTGTATTGCTCTATGGGCCTTGCCAATGCCCTGGAGAATATGTGAGAGGAGATGGGTATGAGACTCTGCAGTGGAGTCTCCAGCAGTGGGGCATTAGGGGGCTTTCCCCTACTTAAGGAAATAAGTAAATCAGAGTAAAATACATTTGACTCAGTCCCAATTCCATGCAGCAACCAGGACTTAATTACATGGAACAGTTCTTCCCTGGTGAAGGTTCCATGTAGACATGCTTTTCTGTTCCCTAGGTAGCAGTGCACAAGTTCTATGGTCCTGATCCCATTCATTAAGGACAATGGGAGTCTTCATGGTTATAATGGGAGTTTGATCAGGTTCTAAGGCAGCAGCATTTCCATGCTCTGTGGTTGCCAAGGGAGGGGCACTTTCGAAAGTGCCTTTAAGCAGAAAGCACTCAGGGTACACACTGCAGCTGGAGGTACATTTTCCAGCTCAGGTAGACACACATGCTAACTTCAATCTAGTGACCTAAAAATAGCAGCCATGGACTCAGGCTAGCTGAACAAGTACATATTTAGGATCTTGGATGGGATTGCTCATTATAGGAGAAAAACACTTCTGCTTCAGGGTAATAAGAATACCTAGCTCTTGTATAGTGCTTTTCATCAGTACATTTCAAAGTACGTTACAAAAGGAGGCCAGTACCATTATCCCCATTTCACAGATGGGGAAACAGAGGCACCAAGAAGGGAAGTGATTTGCCCAAGATACCGGCCAGTCAGGGGCAGGGCCAGGAATAGATACCAGGTCTCCTGAATGCAAGTCCAGCATTCTATCCACTAGGCAATATTGTCTCTACAAGTAGGCTTCTGATGGCTCTGAAGGACACTAAATTGTGCCAGACCTTTTATCAATCAGAAGGAGAAGGATGAAGACACCCTCTGACATCTTCTAGCAGGAGATTGAAAAGTTGGGCAATAACTAAGGATTCCTAAAAGGGAAATGAAGGAAGAAGAGCCAGGGGTTATGGTGCTGCGTGGTAGTCATGAGATTAAGTTCCTGGCTTTACAACAGACTTGTGACCACTGGGGAGAAGACCCAATTTCTCTGGGCCTCATTTCCCCATCTAATTCTCTCTTCTGTCTTGGCCATTTAGACTAAGCTCTTCAATGCAAGGACTCATTGTGTTTGAACAGGGGGACACTATCTTGGTTGGGGCATCTAAGTGCAACCGTAATAAAGACAGCTAAGACATCATATGGGATTCACTAGAAAAATCTGTGGTAAATTAAATAGATACAGGCTGTGTGATAGATTAGCTTAAAGACAGAAAGGCATTCTTTAACAAGTGAATTGTGTTGATCAGACCTGTACTTCCACTGCAAGATAAGAGGCTATCTTGAAATGTGCCATCACATAATTAGTCAGGGACTCTAAGCTTGTGTTGGGGTGGTGTGGCTGTATTTATCTAAATGATCACTTTAACGCAGCTGCAAAAAATCATTATTTCCACAGTGGAATGTTCACATAATAGCTGTCTCTACAGCAGCAAGTTACCAAGCAAGTGAAAGGTACAGTTCCTGAGATCTAACAGCGTTATTATTGCTTACTGCAACACCCATTAATTTTATATGTGAGTTTGTTAGCTAATACAAATCCCCCATATTTCTACAGAGATTGTGCATTGTGTAAATCCTGCACCTCATGCTGGTCATTAATTACCAGTGCATTCTTTATTTCACCTCCAATCCACACACAGCTTCTGTGATCCCACTTGTTGTAAATTTAGAGCAGCAATTCTGAACCATGAGATGAAGATGGAACAATGCTATTTTCATGAACAGGAAAAATACCTCCTACATCATAAAACTCTCCCTGGACGCTATTCTGCTTCTAGCATCCATCATTTTATGTCCTTATCCCACATCTGGGTTTGGCAGGTTGAAAGGTGCTGCTAAGAACTGGGCAAAACTCAGCAGTTGCTGTTTCGAGTGATTTATGGGGACTTTTGTTTCAGGAGAGTTTCATTCTTGCACATGAACTTGGTACCAGGTTGGCAGAAAGTTTGCAAAATTCAGGAACACCCTGAATTCATAAACCTGAAAAACAATCCACAGAACTGGAGTTCTGTTTTGAAACCTTTACCTAGCTCAATTGCTAATAGGATTGCATGAAGGCAGATAAGGCATTTTACTGTACCTGTTACATACAGGCCCAATACTGATCATTAGCAACTCACATTCAGGAAAATTCCCACCACTAAATAGAAATTCTTGCTCTCCATATGTTCTAATGCATAAGTTTAGGGCACAGAATCAATGGGAATATTTGCTTCTACCTTTGTCTCACATGAGCTGCTCTAGCATCCCTTAATGGAGACCACTCTGGGAATGCTTTTGTTCCTTTGTACCCTCACAGGGTTAGGGGATAGCAGATTTACTACTTAAGGCAAAACAAACCAGAGGAGGCCATTTGCTCTCACAAGGCATGTAATATGTTAATTGCTACTGGCTTGTTAGGGGCTTTGGAATTTGCTGTTAAGCAGTAATTCCACTTCCCCAGCACTGTGTGCACTTGTATGGGTGGTCGGCACATCGCCCTCCCTGGAGTTATTGATTCACAAACATGGACTTTTAAACAGCCTTTGCTAGAACAGCAGCAGCCACATAGATTCCAAGGCCAAAGGGGCCATTGTTAACATCTAGTCTGACTTCCTGCCTAACACTGGCCACAGACCACCACCAAAATAAGTTGTACATATTGCAGATCTTTTAGAAAATATCCCATCTTGATTTAACAGTTCTCTGATGCTGATTCCACCATGACCCTTAGTAAGTTGTTCCAATGGTTAACTACACCTTATTTCCAGTCATTTTGTCTAGCTTCATCTACCAGCCATTGCATTGTGTTCTTCCTTTCTGATAGACTGAACAGCCCATTATTAAACATTTGTTCCCTCTTCTGGGCCAGCAACATAGCTGAACATATGTGCCCCCCAGGGAAAATTAAGCTGCTAGAATATTGTTAAATAGGATGCTGAAGGATACTTATACTTTGCCCATGAATGGCATTGCATGTCTCAGCACAACACACCACTCACTATTGTTTTGGAGAGGACTTGGAGGGAAATGCTACCTACCTCCAGCTACTACTGGGTTTGGTTGGAGAGGTCTATCTACCTACTGAGCAGGCCCAACCTTGCTCAGCTTCCCTAGCCCAGGTGGAATGCAGCTGTGTGGCACATTTTCATGTCTTAGAGCTCCTTAAAGTCAGTCACAAGGTATCAGGCCTGTTCAGCTTGTAGCACTTCCATTAACCACTGTGGGAGTTGTGTATGCATTGAGGGGAGCTGACCCTCCGGCTGCAACTTCACGGCACAGAAAGGGGTGATTATACTTGTTACATACGTCACTAGAAATGCTGCAGTAGCACTTCAAGGCAGACTCACTACAGCGACAGGAGGGCGTCTCCCATCACTGTAGTTAAACCACCTCCCTAAGAGACGGTAGCTCTGCTGACCAAGTCCTGTCTACACCAGGGGGTTGGGTCAGGTTAACTACGTGGCTTAGGGCCTGAGCAATGTAGCTGGGTCAGCTTAATTTTTTGTTTAGTCCTGGCCTTAGGTGCTTTGCAGTTTGGCTATCTTGATGTAAAACCCTAGTGGAGACAAGGCACTGTAGTTTTTATCTTCATGTAGCTACTCAATGTAGACCCATGTGGAGGATTATAGAGTTAGCCTTGAGTAGTTACATGGAGGTGAAAAAATGTACATAACCACTGAACCTTTTTGGGGGGAGGGTTAGGGTTGTGGGGGAAACCAAAGAAATACCACAGTATTTCATTTCAAAACGGGGAACTACACAACAATAACCAGCTTCCTTAAGTGGAAGTTAAAGGCAACAGTCACACGAGTAAAATGCTTGCAAGCCACATGGAAACTTTCTAAAAACTCCATAATAGAGGCTCAAAATAAATGTACACCCCAAATAAAAAGGACCAAAAACGCCACTGGCTAAACAGTGTAAAAGAGGTTATTAGAGGCAAAAAGGCTTCCTTTGGAATGACAGGCAAAATTGGAAGTCAAATCCTACAGAGGAAAATGGAAAGGAACACTTCACTTTCAAGAGTTTAATTAGGCAAGCCAAAAAAGAATTTGAAGAGGAACTAGCAAAAGACAAAATATGCATTTTTTTTAAAGTCAGAAATAGGAAACCTACCAGAGAGTTAATGGGGCCACTGGATGACTGAGGTGCTAAAAGGAGCACTCAAGATAAAGTCCATTGCAGAGAGGTTAAATGAATTATTTGCACCAGACTGAAGAGGATGTGAGGGAAATTCCCACACCTGACCCGTTCTTTTTTAGGTGACAAATCTGAGGAACTGTCCTAGATTGAGGTTCAGTAAAGGTGGTTTGGAACCAATTGGTAAATTAAACAGTAATATGTCACCAGTACCAGATGGTATTCACCCAAGAGCTCTTAAGGAATTCATATGAAATTCCTCAACTGCTGTGGTATGTAACCTGATCACTTAAATCAGTCACTGTATCTGATGTCTGGAAGATAGTTAATGTAATGCTGATTTTTTTTAAAGGCTCCAGAGGTGATCATGGCAATTACAGGCTAGTAAACCTAACTTCAGTACCAGGCAAATTGGTTAAACTTGAGTAAAGAACAGAATTATCAGAAATTAACATGTTATACTGGAGAAGAGTCAACATGGGTTTTTGTAAAGAGAAATCATGCCTCAATCTTAGAATTTTTTTGAGGGTATCAACCAGCATATGGACAAGGGTGGTTCAGTGGATATAGTGTACTTGGATTTTCAGCAAGCCTTTAACAAGGTCCCTCAAAGACTCAAAAGATAGAAAACAAAGGACAGTACTAAATGGTCAATTTTCACAGTGGAGAGAGGCAAATAAGGTCCCCCAAGGATACTGGGACCAGTGCGATTCAACCTATTCATAAGAGATCTGGAAAAGGGGGTGAACAGTGAGGTGGCAAAGTTTGCAGATAAATTACTCTAGATAATTAAGTCCAAAGCTGACTGCAAAGAGCTACAAAGGGATCTCAAACTGGATGACTGGGCAACAAAAAGGCAGATAAAATTCAGTGTTGATAAATGTGAAATAATGCACATTGGAAAAACAATCCTAGCTATACATATAAAATGATGGGGTCTAAATTACCTGTTACCCCTCAAGAAAGTGGTCTTGGAGTCTGTGGATAGTTCTCTGAAAATATCTCCTCAATGTGCAGTGGCAGTCAAAAAACTAATAGTGTTAGGTGCCATTAGGAAAGGAATAGATAAGAGAAAATATCAATGCCATGATGTAAATCCATGGTACACCCACCCCTTGAATACTATGTGCTGTTCTAGTTGCCGCATCTCAAAAAAGATATTCAATTGGAAAAGGTACAAAGAAGGGCAACAAATTACTATGGGTACGGAACAGCTTCCATATGAGAAGAGATTAGAAGACGGACTGTTCATCTTAGAAAAGAGGACAGGAAATATGATAGAGACCTATAAAATCACAGAAATGTGGCTAAAGTGAATATTTACCCCCTCATGTAACTAACTAGGGGTCACCTAATGAAGTTAATAGGCAGCAGGTTTAACACACACCTAAGGAATACTTCACACATTTCCACAGGCTGACTTGTGCCCTCATTGCCAGGGGATGTTGTGAAGGCCAGAAGTATAACTGGGACCAAAAGAGAATGAGAAGTTCATGGAGAATAGGTCCATCAATGGCTATTAGCCAAGATAGTCAGGGACAACCCCATGCTCTAGATATCTGAGCCACCAACTGCCAGATGCTGGGACTGGACAACAGGGGAAGGATCACTGGATAATTGCCCTGTTCTGTTCATTCCCTCTGAAGTATCTGACAGCTGCCACTGACTGGTTACTGGGAACGATGGACCATTGTCTGACCCAGTATGGCCATCCTTGTGTTCTAACCACAGGTTGATCTAGCAATTGGTTTGTTTGTGTTTGTGAACTTTTCAAATAATTATTTTCCCCCACCCACCCTCCAATCAAAAAAAGTCCTTTTAAAAAAAGGACAAAGTATTCCAGGGAAAAATTGACATAGTAAAAATGTGCCTGTGAAAAATGACTAGTTTTATTGTTAAGAATTAGAAAATTAAAGACTTCCATTGAAGTTATGATAAAAGCAGGAGCACATCTCCAAGCCTTCCCAGTGAAAACAGCTTTCACATATTTTGGCAGAATTCATTCCCCACCCCCCAATGCTAATTTGGTTGGTTGGGACACAGGGACCCCATGCAGAACTAGTCTGCCTGGAACACAGGGTGTCTGCAAGCCTTGCCTGGGCTCCCCAAATCACCACACTCCTGCAGACAAGTCGTGTGCCCATTCTGCTCAAACAGGGCCTTCTGGTGCTGCAGGAGGCAGCCCAGGGACTGCCTCTGAAAATGCTTTTAAGACAGACTAACATCAGCATAGGACACCAGGAACCTCGCTCCATATTAACATCATTTACACTTAATTAGTGGAAGACACCGAATTGGCACTATAGGGTAAGTAAAGTCTAGATTGTATTCAACATGAGTTGCAGAAGCCCAGGGGATTTAACCACATGCACTCTGGCCATCTGCTGACAGGATGCCCTTCTGTAAAGGCTCTGATACCTTGATTATGTAAATATGGGAGATTATGCCATCCTTGAAACTCCGACAAGATAATTACTAAACAATAAGTCACTGCAACTCAAGCAATACATTTGAGCCTTGCAAGATCATCATCCTAACTGCAATGGTACTGTTATCTGAGCAGGATAAAGGACATGTGGCCCCAGAGATAATTTCCCAACTGGTGGTGATTTAAATTAGGATTGTTGTGTGTTCCTTACCCTGACTGATGGCTGGAAAAGAGACGCTCTGGGCCGTCAATCAATCAACTCAGCCTCTCTACAAATATTATACCCACTAGACTGGTACGATGTGAGGTCTGACTGCAAACAAGTTTCAGATATTTTAAAGGGCAAGATCCAAAACCTGTTGAAGTGAATGGGAGTCTTTGCACTGGATCAAGCCCGAAGTGTCCTATTTGTTGCAATTAACAAGGGGAATGATTACCCTTCTCTGACAGAGGGGCACTGGATTTATGGTTTAAGAATATCTAACCCACTAGCCCCACTTTTTTATCCTATGATTGCAGAGGTGTTAGTGGGCCACTTCACCTTGAATTGTCTTACAATAGGTCTTAGCTACTTATACTAAACATGCTCCTCCCTGAGCTAAGACACTGAATACCTTCCCTAGACCTGAAGAAGAGATCTGTGTAGCTTGAAAGGTTCTCTTTCGCCAACAGAATTCAGTCCAATGAAAGGTATTACCCTCACCCACCTTTGCAGGATTGAGGCCTAGGAGAGCAAAGTGCTGAGTCTGATCCAGAAAATACTTAAGCATATGCTTAACTTTAACCACGTGCATACAGCCCCAACACATGGAAGAAGTGCTCATTCTCTTGCAGGGTCAAGCTTCTCGCTCAGCACAAGGGAAATAGAATTTCTCCTTTGTGCACCATTTAAAAGGAAAAAGAACGAGGAGTACTTGTGGCCCCTTAGAGACTAAAATTTATTTGAGCATAAGCTTTCGTGGGCTACAGCCCACTTCATCGGATGCATGCAGTAGAAAATACAGTAGGAAGATGTATATATATATACATATACACACACACACACACACACACACACACACAGAGAGAACATGAAAAAATGGGTGTTGCCATACCAACTGTAACAAGAGTAATTAATTCAGGTGAGCTATTAGGTGAAATAGCAGCAGGAGAAAAAAACTTTTGTAGTGATAATCAGGATGGCCCATTTCAAACAGTTGACAAGAAGGTGAGAGTAACAGTAGGGTGAAAAATTAGCATGGGGAAACAGTTTTTACTTTGTATAATGACCCATCCACTCCCAGTCTTTNGTATATATATATACATATATACACACACACACACACACACACACACACAGAGAGAACATGAAAAAATGGGTGTTGCCATACCAACTGTAACAAGAGTAATTAATTCAGGTGAGCTATTAGGTGAAATAGCAGCAGGAGAAAAAAACTTTTGTAGTGATAATCAGGATGGCCCATTTCAAACAGTTGACAAGAAGGTGAGAGTAACAGTAGGGTGAAAAATTAGCATGGGGAAACAGTTTTTACTTTGTATAATGACCCATCCACTCCCAGTCTTTATTCAAGCCTAATTTAATGGTGTCCAGTTTGCAAATTAATTCCAATTCTGCAGTTTCTCATTGGAGTCTGTTTTTGAAGTTTTTTTGTTGGAGTATTGCGACTGAGAAAAGTTTGAGTAAAGACTGGGAGTGGATGGGTCATTATACAAAGTAAAAACTGTTTCCCCATGCTAATTCTCCCGCCCCCCGTTACTCACACCTTCTTGTCAACTGTAGGAAAAGGGCCATCCTGATTAGCACTACAAAAGTTTCTCCTGCTGATAGCAGCTCACCTAATAGCTCACCTTAATTACTCTCGTTAGAGTTGGTATGGCAACACCCATTTTTTCATGTTCTCTGTGTACATATATCTTCCTACTGTATTTTCCACTGCATGCATCCGATGAAGTGGGTTTTAGCCCACAAAAGCTTATGCTCAAAGAAATTTGTTAGTCTCTAAGGTGCCACAAGGACTCCTTGTTCTTTTTGCTGATACAGACTAACACGGCTACCACTCTGAAACCTGTCACCATTTAAAAGGGGTTGCTCACGTAGCCTCTGCAGCCACTTATAGATAATGGAGGAGTTTATGCAAAGCGCTATCAAAATGGAGCAAGGCCATTGAAGGAGTAGCAGCAGGACAAACAGAGGCTGGGGGCCTGGCTGGGTACAAGGGGGGAGAAGAGAATGGCTGGACCTCTTTTCTCTGTGGCATTCTAGGCTGCAAAGCAGTCCGCAGAGTTGTGCAAGGCTGCTGAAAATTAGAGCACCCCAAGGGACTCCTCTACCTCACCCTGGGGGCTGAGAGCAGAGCAGAATTAGGTGCATTGATAGCTTAAGTCACTTATATTCCCTCCCCGCTTTCCCCCTTCAGGTCTGGTTCCCATGTGGAATCTCCTGAGACAGCATAGAATCCATGGAACTTCCTGACAACCTAACCTGTGCTGCTAGTGTTCCATTAGCCATTATGTTTATGGTGTAGATGCCCATCATATGCAGATAATTATCTACCTTAACACAGTAATTGGAGACCAGGTCTTATTTAAGTATTGGCTTTGCTTTTTACACCTGCTACATAAGGAGGCTATTTTATGATGGATCAGGTGAATTAGTGATCAACAGATGCAAACCCACATTACACATTCTCATTTAATTCTAGAGACTGACCCTGGAGTCTGAAATCCTGGGTTTAGCCACAGAACAGACAAGGCAAAGCAAGCTTCCTTCACACACTTCCCCAAGTGCCCATCAAACTGCTCAAGTGGGGTAACTTGAGAGGGGAGTTTGAGCTCCACATTCCTTGGCCTCTCTTGGACACTGCTACCAAGGGGCCAACTGTGAAATCAGAGCTACACTGATTTACACCAATCGAGGGTCTTGACCCTCATGTAATCATTATACCACATTGCACTGGTATAAAACCTGCCACCATGCTGATGCAGCACAGGCTTGGAAAAAAGTGGAGTTGGGCTCACAGCATTTTTGTTCTGCAGTTTGCTCAAGGCCACTTTTGCAGAATCCCTGTTTTGCTTTTCTACAAACAGCCACCTAAACGAGTCCAAAGCTGCCAAAGGGACTTCAGTAATATTGCTAACAATCCTCAGACCACATCCCATTAAAAAAATACATTGAATGACACCTGTCTTGTAAAACACAGGCAGACCCATGGCCTGCTGCCTCTCAGATTGTTATTTTGCAGCACTTCACACCCTGCCCTGACAGCTTCATGCACTGGCTGCTTTGTGCAGAACTTAACTTCTAAACAGGCCCATTTCCCAGCTGCTTGATTCAATTGCTTCATTATGTCATTGCCTACAGAATGCTTCCTACTGTCTACCTCACACCCCAGGAGTGATGGAAACAAGAGGACCATATGTAATTATTAAGCACGTTAGGAGGGAATTCAGTGTACACTCCAGCCCTTAATTAAATGCTCTTATTGGGGGACCTTTACAATTGCAAATAGTTCAGGCACAGAAAGTTGCCACAGTCTCCCAGTGCAGATATTTAAACCGATGAGATGTTAGATGGCATGGGATCTGAGTTACTACAGAGAATTCTTTCCTGGGTGCTGGCTGGTGAGTCTTGCCCACATGCTCAGGGTTTAACTGATCGCCATATTTGGGGTCGGGAAGGAATTTTCCTCCAGGGCAGATTGGCAGAGGCCCTGGAGGTTTTTCGCCTTCCTCTGCAGC